>OY776112.1:344384353-344859986 GCA_963675035.1 Allygus modestus | reverse complement strand
TCCAAAAGATATTACTTTTTTTACAAATAAAAAGTTAGAGAGGGTCTGGATGTTTGTACACCCGGTATTTTAAACACATACATATTGTTAAATATTGAACACTACAAAATCTTTTTGTGTTTGTTGTGCAACAAATTGTCAGACTCATAAATCCTTTATCAACTCGATTAATTTAATAACTCAATTAAACTATTTACCAATACTTAACACCCCAAAAATCAAATGGGTAAATTTGACAGTGGTTATTTCGTTACAATGACCACTATTTTAAATTTAAGATAAGTTTGCGATGTTTCTTAACTATTTTAAAATGTTCTGTAAATCTGTTAAGTAAAGGATCTCATAAAACTGCATACTCATCTTGTTTGGAAAAGAAAGGAGAATTTGAAATTAAAAATTTGGTTTATACAACAGCAAAAAACTACACAAACTTGAAAACTAATTAATACTTTGATTACTAATTTGTTGCTTTAGCGAAAGAATTATTCCTCAAGCTATTGCTATACGCAAAGTTCAGTGAAAATGGAAAATGGACCGTGAATGTCGTACATTCTGAGGTTTATATGTAAAACGATACATTTTTCATGAATCTAAAAGAAGAGAAGGTCAGACACTCAGAACCTTCCGGCATACATTATGCATTGTATATATTGCTGATGCTTCTTTAGTGCAGGAAAACCTAGAATCCATCCTCCACCATGGGATTCATTCTTGTATGTGTATGCGTAAATTTACTGTAATAAACATGGTTTACTACAAATGCATGTATGCCTTTCGGCTGTATATTGTACGGCTGTTGGATAAGAGTTCCCATACTTCTCCTTTACTGAGTAGGTAAGTGTTTCTTGTGAAAGTGATTATAAGCAGCTGCCAGATAAGATACAAATATTAGTATAGAAAAGTATAAGTAACTCGTAGAATAGAGGGGGTTTCTGTCACGAAGCATTTTGTGTTTCTACCTGTTTATCCGATAAGGCAAAGCAAGTGTAACATTCTTGAATACTAATCAGCTTCTTATTAAACTCAAATTTTAAATATTTACCAATCAATGATGGAAAATACCCACGATAATTTATTAAATAAAATAAACTCACCATCACCAACTCTGAATTTTAAACAATAAATGATACAACTACTAGTTATATTTAAAGAATGTTCTTCAACCAAATATTCATTAAAGTACGCCTCAAATATTTTATAATTTTCATATTACATAGAAATATTACCATTTTACAGCGATCGCCTCACAGTTACAAAATTCCTCAAAACTTAATAAGTCAATACATCCGAAAGTTTATTTAACTACAAGAACAACAAAGGAGACTTGTAAGATGGTAATACAGTGACATTGTCACTTTATGTAGTATTTTACCAATACATAATAATTTATTTACTTAATTCTTTGTTTTACTTGATGATACAGATTAAAAAACTATTATAAAAATAAATTATTCCTACCCAAAATACCGGGTCTTTATATCAATTATAATAATGAGGTTAGTACAATCATAAGAAATTTGTGTTCAAAATCCAATAAATGATTTCAAAGTTATTATAAAATAATGAAGAAGCTGAAGCCTCAAATTGTAAATTGCAGTGCAATATAGTCTTGTTTAACTTGGTGCATGATGCAACTCTCATAGATTGGGTATGGAAATGCCATAACAAGTAGTTGTCAATACGATATTCCAGTTGTAATAGGACAGAAGGGAGAGTATGGGACCGTGGGTACGCACATCTGATGGCCAAGGGCTAGCCTGGCCCTTACATATTCAGCAGACAACTTTCTTGAAAGGGCTCTATCTCTCTCTCAAGGGCTCAAAGTTCGCTACCGCACTCAACGATATGGTAATGCCCTGTCAAACTCCCTTGCCCATTTCCTGACTTTGACTTTCCACATGTCACCAGATAGGACACCATTTTGCAATTTTTTGAGGGAGGTTTTCTCGGTTTTTAATTAACCAAAAAAATAATAGAATAGTTTTAATAACTGTGGAGTATATCAAAGAGCTATAGGATAGTTTATAATTTTCTTTCTATACTCAAAACTTAATATTCCAAATTGTTTTAAATATTTCAAATAGAAATCCGAACAGTACTTTAAAATATCGTCAAACAGAGAGGTAGGTAGATGAGGGAGGACAAAAATTAAGTTAATTATAGTTTGCCTTTTTCTGTAAACTCAATTTTTTCATTAATTTGTCAATGCAAACTGTTAAGACCAAAGTCATTGGAGCTAAGTAAATAGATAACCTTATAACGTACCAGGTCTGTATTTCATATGTGAAATAGTATACTTCACTACTAGTCACGAAATAGAACTTTTGTGACGAGTAGTGAACGATACTTTTCATCACCATGCAAATAACCACATTAAACTTCAATGAAACAAAAATGATCTGATATTTCATAGTCTAGTAATTTTGTATAAGTAAACACAACACGGTTTTACAATTCATTTTAGTGTTAAAGTCAGCTGTTTGAACACAGAATCGTCAAAAATAACTAAATCAAACTGGTGCTCCTGTTGAGTAAAACGGGAACTTCAATTATTTAGGACAGGAAAAGTTTTGTTTGGGACAGGCAATGTATTGTTTTGGACAGGAAAAGTAATGTTTAGGACCGGCAAAGTCAGCTGGTCAGTTTTTGTTTTATTACAAGAAAATCGATGATTTTCGTAAACCTCAGCTGAATGGTTATGGGCTATTTTCGAATACTGAAAGATGAAATTACTATTTTGTAGCTTTTTGCCAATGCCTTAAAAATGGCAAGTAGTATATTTAAATACATAAAACAAAGTCCGGTTAGTATGTTAGTTAGTTAGTTACACCAGTCAGCTGTTATAACGATAATACCTAGCATACTTGAAACGCATAAACATATATTCATTATGGATATAACAAACCTACTTGAATGGCAACTCAAACTTTTTTCGACGCCGAAGTTAGGCCTATTCAAAAATAGGTGAGTGAGCGTAGCGAACGAGCTCATCCTGGAGGCGATTGAGTGAAGCAATCGAGCTCGTCTTGAAAATGAACGTTCATTTTTGACATAAAACAAATTCAAAGACATTAGGACAACATCTGTAGGGCCAGCTAGTTTACAACAACTGAATGGACTCTATAAACATTAATGTCATTAAAATCTATCTATAATATTATAAAGAAGAGGTGGTTTCTGTCTGATGTTCCGGGAGAACGTAAAACTTATGAACCGACTGGGCTGAAACTTTACACAAAGGTAGATCTTGAACCCATGCAACACAAAGGCCTATTCACTTCCTTAAAATCCCGTTAGGCTACGCCCCGTGAACGTCCTCAGTTTCAATGTTTACATTTTAGAAGAAAGAAAACATTCAGGAACTGCAATGCGAGCAGTTGTGGAGATTCTTATTTGACAGTTTAAAGAGCAGGAGCAAGAGCGCTGTTTCAAGCTAACTAAAATGCAAATTGCATTGACTAAAGAACGGATAAAGAAAAGTCCTGTGCGAAGAACGGGTACATCAGCTAGTATTTCATAAAATAATTAAAATACGTTTCATAATTGTTTGATTGGCCGTTATAAAGTCAAAATTTAACCGATGAAATGTTGACCTGTAAGGCTCTTTACCTTAATAATGTTACGAATAATGATTGTGTATAGCCTATTTTGAGCATCAGGAATGTTTTATATGTAACCTGTAACAGAATAAGCTCATTTTGGTTTACCTAGGTCACCGTAGTGATTATGTATTTATGCAAGCAAGCCTATAATCCCTCCGGTGCCTAATATAGGTGGCTCTAGGCTATACGTTGTATTACGAGGAATCCGGTGTTGACGCGGAGGCCCAGAGCTCTATACATCGCCACCCTAGGGCAATACCGTAATGATCTCATTGCTGGCACTGGGCAAACATACTGGTTACATTTCAGAGGTAACAGAAACTATAAAACATACAATACTTTTGTACAAATAAGAAGAATCAGAACAAATCAAGTTAATACATTAAAAACGAATCCATTCTATAAGATACGAGGTTAAAAACAATTAGATAAGGAAGTAAGGTTAATTGGAATTGTAAAATAACTAATGACGTACAAAAATGTTACATTGTTCTCACATAAGCAGAATTGGAAGCGAATATAATTAAGAACTGATCAATTCCATAAGATATGAGGATACAAACGAATAAATAAGGAATTTAAGTTAATATGAGTGGTAAAGCAATTAGTTTGTCTACCTAAACAACATTGGTTTAAAAAATTAAATTTTTGACTATATGAATGAGTTTATTGAGTTTAAAATCACTATTAGATCAAAATCAACAAACAAATACGACACGATATGAAAGTAATATGAATACTGAAACTGTTTCCTGTTCGTCAAGCAACCTCACAGGAAGTGGAGAACTGCCTAAGATAAAATCTTGCATTCATTAGCGTACACATTGTTTTATGCACACATAAACTCATTACATTTAACAAGATAAAATGAACTACGACTCACAACACTACAACATTTACTAACACTAATACTGTACTTACATACAAGAAGGGAAATACATACAAAAGATGGGACAAGGGGATCAATTTAAACCAGTAACTCTGGTCATCAACAGCCATCCGGTGTAAATCGTTGAAATTGTTTGCCTAGTCCCATATTTTTTATATACTTACCGACTTAAATGTAAATATAACTACCTGGGGGCCAAGCTTTGCTCGGGGAATGCCAGTCAGTTTGTTTAGATGACTGAGAGTAGTATTTCACCACTTCCCCTAAATGAGATTGTTATAGCTCATTTGCCTCTTTTCAGCATTTTTAAGGTCACTTCAGTTGTTATTTGTAGCTCAATGCCCCCTTGAACTATTTCGGATATGACCAATCTATAAATACAATCTTCACTCAACAGCTTTAGTCACTGCTCTTAGGAAACCATATGTTAACAATTATAAACAAAAATGTATTACTTTGACAGTTCCCTGATTGATTATGAACAGCTGTACAATTAAATTCTTTTGTTTTGATTTTGAACTCCATAAGACCAATGTTAATTTTTTAACTTTTCAATTTAGTTTTTTAACATTATTTGATTTTTACTGGGGGTGAGTCCTGTCTAGAACATATTTTTATACCATAACTTAGCTATTTCCAATATTTGAAGGAAATCCTCGGAGTCGTTTTCGAGATAATTGTGCAACCAACCAACCAATCAAACTTTGTTCATATAAGAGTATAGGATGTAAGTGTAAATAAAATTTGTAGTGTTGTGAGACGCAGATTATTTTACCATGTTTAATTGTATCAATACTTAATATGGTACTCAAGAAATTAGCTTTTAAATCTATATTTATAAAAAAGGATATTGGTTTTTTGTTTATATATATATAATATATATATATATATTATATATATATATGTATCGTCAATCGTAAATTTGATGTTTATGAACTCAGACACCATTGGACCGTTTGCCATGAAACTTTGTATATGTTTTTTGGCTTCACGGAAAATGTTTTTAAGCCATCCATTTCGTCCTAACTCAATTGGGTTCCTCCCAAGAGGCCCAAAAGGGTGTCCATATAAACCTTATGGAAAGATATTGTTGTTTACATGAAAGCTAATGACATGTTTACTTGAACAGGTGATCTTGGTGATATTGGTTTTAGTTGCTAATAGTCAAAGGCATGACAACGTCTGCCGGGTAACAGCTAGTTTAGTATAAATCGTCTTAAAATATACATTAAAATAATTTATGATCAACTTTGCAAATTGTATGAATAGTTTTATTGCTGGATTCGAAATTGTTAATTTAAATAAAGTAAGACGGCAAAAAAACAGTAAAAGTTGTTTGTAAATGGCATCACATTGGAAAATTAGGGAAGGTAAATAAATAAAAGACTAGGGACTTTTAAATTTAATATACATCGAGAGTTAATTAAAAAAATGAAACCTTCCAGCACAACTTCTCTTACTATAACTACCGTTTTTTTTTTTACTTTAAATATTCAGCTATCAGTTTGTGTTAAATTTGAAACAGTTCTCAATTGACGAGCATAACTTGTTAAAGGAAAGGACGACGACGTTATATTACAGCAAACAGCTCCGAGTAAACATAATATGCCAGCGCCTGCGGTGCTGCGAGTACCGTAGTTACCGACGCTTCCTTGTACCAACGGGCCAAGTCTAAAATCTTTTAGGTTCTTTGTTTAATTGTATTTTAATCGTTTCACAAGGAATGCACGAATCAAAAAGCAATAAATAGTTTATTTACCCCACTAAGCCTGATATCATAACTTTTGTTAGCAAGTATAACATGTCTTTACTTCCTTGTTGTGTCTTGCCCATCTCCAAGAAAAAATCTTTAAAATTAGATTTCTAGGGGAAAAATAATTATATCCCATCTTCAGAAAATCACACATTCAGAAGAAAACAAATAGATCCTAGTTTGCGGAAACGCTCTAACTGTAACTGTAAACGGTAAGGAGCATATGGTACGTTTACAATAAAGTGGTAAATCAACTTATGAAAGATGAAATCATACATATTAAATACCCCCGTCACAGCAAACCTGCATACTCAGCGAATTTCCAATGAATACATAACATAACACATTAAGCCACTTAACAGGATTCATAAGAAATATATTCACAAACAACCGATAATTGAAATATTAATTATTATCCATAAGAGTAACATTGGGGATGAGTACGCAGGTGTGCTGCAACAAGGAACACAAAATAATGGGTCTTTATGCAAATATCAATAGAACTCATCTAAGTGAAGTTACATACTAAGTTTCATCAATATATATTCATAAATAAGAGATATATAACATTTTGATTATTCTCCATAAGAATAACATGGAGGATGAGTACGCAGGTTTGCTGTAACAAGGAACACACAGATTTGTTCTATCCAAATATCAATATAACGCAACAAGGTGAAGCCTCTTACCAAGTTCATGTTCATAATTAAGGGAGACATTACATTTTACTTATTCTCCATAAGAATAACATGGGGGCTGAGTACACAGGTTTCTTGTTACGGGATTAATCAGTAAAAAATTTTTTTGTGCAAATAACAATATACCACAACCAGATGAAGCTGTATACGAAGTTTCATTAGTATTCGTTCATATAAAATTACAGACAGATATAAAATAAGACAGATATAAAATTTTTCTTATCCTCCATAAGAATAACATTGGACAACGTACGGTGTTTAGCACTTTCAATATCTCTGTAACCATTTGACGTATAGAAATTATAAAAACACCAAATTGTGTGTTTTTTTTAAGTTGAATCTAATGGTGAAAACTAAAATTAGACTTTCTAAAATATTACATGTAAAAACCTAAAAAAAATTTGTGGGGTACAAAACCCCCCCCCAAAATACCACTTCGGATGGAGCGATCTGTCTGGTTTTCGAATTTAAAGTCATAAATGCTGCTTCACACGTTTCTACAAAATTTCATCAAAATCGGACCATTTTTACGAGAGATATCGCACCCACGGACACACACACACACACACACATATATATATAATTAATTTTAAAGGGTACTCAGGTATTTTAAATCTATTTAGAATTATATATATATATATATATATATATATATATATATATATATATTTATATATATACAGTTTCGAACGAATGGTGTTTTTGGGGTCTGGGGACCTCGAAAAGAAAACTTATCATGGTCCCGGGCCTAGGTCTAACCATGCCGACTACGGTAATAGCTTCTTCCCCATAGGGAAAATTCGCCAAACACATAATATAGTCTTCGTGTCTTTTCTTTAAACAGTATAACTAAATTCATTCGTGTCAATTCCCCATAACTAAGAGGAACGGAAGTCACTCTAACTCCAAACTCAGAATCGAATGCTGAAAACTGAAGGAGTTGAAGGAGCTGTGAGCTCGGACCTGATGAAATATTTGCTGTCAGCTGGCTGGGGTCGGGCATCAATTCTGGACAGCAGTCAGTGTCGGGGGTAACAAATCAGGGGGTAAAGATAGGGTCAAGTGTTGCCGGCCCGCGCTACATCGGAGTGATAACTTCACTCACCCTGTTCTCTCGTTATGATTACCTCTCCAATGTTGTTTACTTACTTGTGGTCTTACCAGTGACTTTAAACCCTGAGGGTTCATTCAATGATATATATGGAAGTTTTGAATTCAGTTTGAAACCTGTATACCTTTTGGTACGTTAAATTGTGTCGTTATAGTTATTCTAGCTGTTGCTCGGCAGACGTTGTCATGCCTTTGACTATTACCAACTAAAACCAATATCACCAAGATCACCTGTTCAAGTAAATATGTAATCAGATTTTATGTAAACGACAATATAATTCCATAAGATTTATATGGGAACCACTTTTGGGCCTCTTGTGAAGAACCCAATTGAGTTAGGACGAAATGGATGGCCTAAAAACCTTTTCCGTGAAATTTACATATTACCAAGTTTCATGGAAAACGGTCCAACGATGTCCGAGTCCATAAACTTCAAATTTTTATACAAACAAAAAAGCCAACATCCTTTTTTATAAATATAGATTTGATGGAGAGAACGTAAGTTCGTTATTTTCCAAATACATCATAAATTAAATAAAGTGATAATTCTTTTTTCAAGAATATGTCCAGTTGAAGAGTTTGTTTTTCAAAACAAAATTATTTTTCCATGGTTATTACATTATGATGTAAACAGTCATTCGCATCATCATCAACATCATCTTATGTTTTTAGATTAAGAATTTAATTTTCTTATTGATATTATTAAGAGATTTTATTTAAAATAAAAACTATTTAACAGACAAAAAGTTACATACCAAAAGAAAACACATTTTTTGTCACGATTAACAATCAATAATAATATTTCTTGGGAATTTATTGGTTTTACATTATTTTTTGGTGATGTCGAGTTTATGTTTCTTAATTAATTATTGCTGGTATTTGCTGCCACAAGGTTTTGAAATCAGTTATGTGCTCCAACTTGATCCCGAAATGATGTGAAACTTGTTATACTCTAAACAGTAATAGCAAATATCACCAGTAACCTATTAAATAACCTAGATTCACCGTAAAAACATTGTATTTAAAACAAATACATTGAGTGTAACTTGTATTTAAAACTTTGACCTCGACCATCACGTTGTATATGAAAATAAATTATTATATTTAGTTGCTTCAAATTTATTTTATTAAGAATTACAATTTCTTATTTCTGTTTTATCTACACGATTATATAGTATAGAATAATTATTATATTAGAATAGATAATCAAAAGGTAACCTAACTATTATTCGTGAATAATTGTGATCGTAGCCTACTGACTCACAATGTAAAACACCAACAATAAGTAAAATGTTTGCAGTTTAATTTTAGAGTTAATCTAACTCTAAAATGCTGTGATCTCAGTGTATTGGGTTCAAATTTCGACCGTAGATGGTGTTTAACTTACTTTACACATTAAATGTCTAGGACTAAAATTAATAATAGACAGAATACATGATATTGAAAGAGTAAAGAATGTTGTTAGTGAATTTCCTTTGGAAAGTGAACTATTAGCATGACCCGCACGGTGAAACTTAAGCCCGGGACCACCATAGAAGTTCCTAACGTGACCCCCTGAACACGTTTTGGGGGGTCGTTCAAAATGTTTTATATATATGTGTTTGCACTCTAGCGGTCGCATTTTTTGTCCGATTTACTTCAAATTTGGCAGGGACGTTCCTTTCTGTAATCAATTGGACAAGTTCGTTGGGCAAAACAATCGGAAAACTCTAAACCCCTTTTTTTGGGGATTAATCTTTCAAATTTTGAGTTTCTGGGCCCAAAAAGGGTCAGAAAAGCCCCGTATGTAAAATGAATGCAAGTAAAAAGATGGGAATTAAAGAGGCGAATGTTTTAAGCTCTCTCTCGTCATTCTAGCATAAATATTTACCGAATTATTAAAGCAAATGTGTATCTACCAAACACAGTACGTTGTCTTATGGGGATTTTACATTAGAAAAGCCTGTTATTCATTTGTTGGTGTACTTTTATCATCCCCAACAAAGTCACGCCTACTTTAAAGCCTGACTGGACCTTCTCCTAACCTTTTAATGCGCAAAATTGTATTCCCAGCATTGCAGGTAAATAGAACCAGGAGCATCAGAACAGCCAAAAAAAACAATGTTTTCAGATTTGAATAAAAGTTGGAATAAATCTATGTTTTAAACTGATATTGAGTTTTTATAGTTTTTTAAGTGGAAATTCACTTCCCTCACGTCAGCGTGCTGCGTGCGAACTCGTTTTTCATTTTTATTATTTATATTAATAACATTCTGTATGTAACCTGCTGCCTTACAATAATATAATCCGGAAATGTATACGTTATATATGTAAAAATTAAAAACTAATTTTCGTATAGAAAATTTTTAAAGAAGCACACATATTCTTCATAGGTTCATAATTACAAACCACTAATTATTATACAACTCTTTTCGAGCCAGGGAACGTTTTTTTTGTGCCGGAACGATGTATTATTTCTCGAGTCAACGGAATCGGCAGTCTGTAAAAAACTATTTATCCTTATCATAGACAGTGAAGAATATTCCATTTACCTTCCACAAAACTTTTAATGCTCCCTATTACAAATCGGAAACTCCAGAAATCGTTTCAATGCGGGTGATAGATTCGCATAGTTAGCAAGCCGTACGCGTATTACTCAACCCGTTTGCACCCTAATTTGAGGGGAGGTTTAATAAGGGAAAGGAGCAACCCTTTGTTTGCACGAACTGTGTAAGCTAATACCCGCCAACCCCGCTCTTGCTAAAGAAACAACAGAAGACAAGAATTCAAATTAAGAACTGAAGCGCTACTTGACGCCGCGCCGTGGGCTGTGTTTTCCGTCAGCTGTTCCATTGTTGGGTTAGCCCTCGGCGACTGTGTGTTTATCATGGTTTCCCTCTTACACTCTTTCTGACCCTCGTTCTTATTGTTCTTCCAACACAGGTGTTACCGACAATTAGTGTTTTGGCACTCCAGAGAGGTGAGGTAGAAAAAATAACTCAAGGTTTTGTTTCGAAGCTCCAGTTTGGAAAGAAATTTTCTGTTTGTTTAAATTTGTGCGATAAGCTCTATTGGTCATTTAACTAAAAGAAACACTCCTTTTCCAAGCCATATAAAAAATACACTAAAAATAAAGTATACATATTTATATTACGTTACAAGCGAAATGTGTTACTTAATATATTTAAACACGTTAAAAATAAAATACGGATCACAACACTACAAACTATATTTACACTTATACTGTACTTAGATAAAAAATATACAAAAATATGGTACAAGGCGATCGGTTTCAACCAGTCACACTGGTCATGCTAATAATAAATTATATTTTTTAAATACATTTAAATATTTTTTATTTATTTGTCAAGTATACTTATCAAAAAATATACTCGACTTTATTTAATAAGTTTTTTACCTCCTTTGAGGACAAATGGGGGTTGCCAATGTAAGTAGTGTGTATGTTAATTGTATTGGGTGTTATAATGTATGCGATTTAACAGTTACAATTCTTTAGGGTCACGAATATTGCATTACACTCAGTTGGTATTACATAAACTTGTTAATCGAGGGTTTATGTGATGGAAAAGATCTATGTGTGTATGGAATTTTACTGTCTCCATGTAGAAGTCTGTCCAGATATCGTCATTATTTATTTCGGTATTTGGAATATAATTTTTTTTATAATTAGCAAGTCAAATAATAACACGCGTCATTTTGCAATATACAAAAACAAAATATGGAATTGGAACGGTCACTCACGCGCATATATCTTCTTCATATTAGCTTTCTAAATTTTAATTTTACATTTATACTTATTAACTTATTACAGTACATTAAATTTCAGTATATATACCATCGGTCCCAAAATTCCCCCCTATTATGTTTTTTAACAACTGCATATAACGATATTACCATCCGGGGAAGTCTTAGTGACCTAAAAAGGAAACTTTTGATGAGTCAAAATTTTAACCCCCTCTCTAAAATAGGGGTTTTTGAGGGTAAGTCAAAAAATTTAAATTGTAACTCCCATTGGGTGATGTCTCATTTTTAAGGGCGTAAAAAAGGAAGAAGAATGAATGGTGCGAGTTAGGGGTTGCTAGCTCGTTTCTATCAAACACAGCTTTCGATTGAATTTTTGAATTTTAAAACGTCATTTTGCATTATTTTGCAAATTAATCATTTAAATTCACCAATACCGTTTCGAAATAATAGGATTTTTCGATGGGAACGTTTAAAGTGACCAAGCCGGTAATCGTTTAGTGAGTAAACAAGTTTTGTTCATCCCAGAAAATAAGGGTTTTTGGGGCTAAGTCAAAAATATTAATAGCTACCCTTACTAAGTGATAACTCTTTTTAAAGGTCTTAATAAAATAAGATGAATGATGCAAATTAGTAGTATTTTCGATGATCCTCTAAATCATCACAGCTTATTAAATATCATTGTAAAATTCGATATTTAATAAGCTGCCAGGTTTTAGGGGAGGATAATCGTAGAGACTTCTTGTTTGCACCATTCATCCACTTTTATTAAGACCTTTAAAAAGAGGCATCACTCAGAAAGGGTTGCTGTTTCACATTTTTTACTTAGCCCCAAAAACCCCTATTTGGGTGATGGGGCCAAACATGTTCATTCACTAATCAATTAACCGCTTGGTTACTTAAACATTCCGATTGAAAAATCTTATTATTTCGAAACGTTATTGGTGAATTTAAATGATTGATATTCAAAACTAAAACTAAATGACAGGTTAAAATTAATAAATTCAGTCGAACGGTGTCTTTGATAGAACAGAGCTAGAAAACCCTAACTTTCACCATTCTTCTTCTTTCTTTACGCCCTTTAAAATGAGACATCATTCAAGGGAGGTTACCATTTAATTCTTTTGACCTACTCCCCAAAACCCTTATTTTGGGGGACGGGGTTGAAAATTTGGATTCATCAAAAGTTTCCTTTTTGGGTCACTAATACATCCCTGGAAGGTAATCTCGTTATATGCAGCTGTTAAAAATATAATGGGGTTGGACTTTTGGGACCCACGGTATATATCACTATGTAAGATGTCGACGCAACTAGGGCGTATTGTAAAACGAATATGAATGAAATATGACTGTGGAATGGGTGAGATGCCTTGTGTAGTCTTGTTACTGACTAAGACCGACTGATTCTTTAGCCAGGATACATAATTAATATTCCAATGGCTAATGACAGCTGAATCCAGTATTGAACCTTCACAACATTTTCTTAGGATTTTGCACAGGATTGATCTAGGAACTTCAGATTATAAAGCGAGCACGGTTAGCACTGTGCTACCCAGCCAATTTATTATGGTATTACTAATTTCAGGGACTTAGTGATTCATTTTCATGTTTAGCAATAGGCTAAAACAGAGCATTTGTTTTGTATCGTATGAATATTTCCTTAAAATAACAGTGTTTGCCCATTGCATGCTCCTCATAACACAGGCATGTAAACAAACCGTATTTTATTATTTACTCGAAACCTAACCTAATAACCCATGGTATATGAATACAATCTAATTTCAAACGGTTATACTCAAAAGGAAATACCAATATTTTAACTACATCTTGAGGCAAAGTAAAATTAATTGTCTTAACTGTGCTAACACAATGCAGTGCAGCCTAACACAGAAAAGAGGGTAGAAGACGAGGTAATCCCAGATGTGGTGGTACGACTGAGTGAATGCTTTATCAAAGAGCAGGTGAAGGGGAGGGAGATGCGGACATGTAGACAGTCCCTGGAAACAGCACATGGACTGATGTACACATTTTTTGAATGTTTTCTAATTACTTAAATGATGTTTTGTATGATTTACTTAGTAGAGAATCCAAGATACTCTATATCTTATATTTTACTAAGATTAATCCCGCACATGTAATGTGGTCAAACACTTCACCAATTTACTACTAGCTAGCCTTTTCACAAAAAGCTCTGTTATGTCATAAGACGGCATTAAAATCAATCTTTTTCACAATAAGTATAACTCGCGTTTGAATCGGATTAAACAAACTTTTTAGTCGACGGGTTTGATTTGCAGGGTAATACAAATTTGTTTTGGGAATTTAAAAGATTTTGTAAAAAATAAATTTGAATACACCGACATTTATTTGTCTCAGGGTAGTTAGTATGATGAAACAACACGATTTATTAACTTGAAAATCACTAGAAAAAAGCAAAAATCGATTACACCTTCGTAATTTGTCTCCACAGACAAGCGTTGTGGATGTAAATGGGTCGCCACAGAGCAGTAATCGGTCAGTAATAGGAGAGTGCGGCGGAGAAGAGGGCGTCTTCACTCCCACAAGCCTTCTGAGACGTCCGCGCCCAAAATCAATAGCGGGCCGGGGCTGACCACGCGGCCGAGCAATACAATAGCGTCGCGATCCCACACCTGACACCAGAAACTGGAGTGGCGTCCCACACCTGGCACCAGAAAATGGAGTGGCGTCCAGATCAGTGAGTGGCAGTGGCACGCACTGCTAGAAATATGACACCTCTGTGGAAGCTAAATTATAGAGAGATAATAATGTTATTTATTTGAATACAGTGTCGCGTTGAACAATATAGGAATTACAATAGAAACAATGGCGTTTAAAAGTAATATTCTGAATGAATAAAATCATTGAACAATCGAAAAATTATGAGCTTAGATGGCGATGGAACAGTTTATATGTTACATGGAATAATAAACAGGATCATAAAACTGAGACTTATACATTTTCAATTTTAAAATGCGTACATGCAATTGTAATTTATATAAACAAACTAACATCACGTGTAGTAAAATATTTTTTTAAACTATGCAACCAGGATAGAGTGATGATAAGGAGTTTGAGCCATAAACTGCATAACTGAAAATGTACGAGAAATTATTTTGGTTAGTATACAATTTTAAAACAAAAGCTGTCATAATGTCAAGATCCAGAATTTACATTGTTATTTAAGAAGATCCTAGACAGTAGTTGTGTAAGGATAAGATAGAAGATAAGAAATTTTTCCAATGCTTACACTTAATTTATACGATTTTGTATCGGACATATAATTGTAATTTGATTAAACAACCTAAAATCACACGTATTCAAAAGTTGTTCAAAACCAAGCAGCAATGATACAGCAACAAGACGTCTGTTTGGCATAACTAAATAATTACCAGAAATCTCTTTCGTTTATCTTATAATTTAAAAAATTCAACGTGGTATTAATATCATCCGATCAAGGGACAGAATGTACGTTGTTATTTAAGAAAAAAATCCAAGAAAGTATTATTTGGTAAAATATAAGGGATCAAATAATTTAAATTTAAATTGCTTTGACGCCTTGATTGAAATGTCTCGGTCAAGCAGATACATTTTTTTAAACATTGCTGGACTCTTAGTGAGCGATAAAAGCCACTGTTTATGTTTCTTAAATCAATTAACTAATTGAAATTTCGCAAAGAAATTTTTAAATGCGAAGGCGTTAGGGTAAGATTAAAGTGAAAGGGGATGTATAATTAATCAGGGCTGAGTGGCAAGGGCCTGGTCCTAGTAATCATTAGGTTTTTCTCGGCAGTGAAAGGGTGCAGCTTTGATAATTAGCCGGTTTGTCTCCTTTATCAGAAAAAGTTGAGAGCTCTCTCAAGGGAGACAGGCGCTAAATCCTGGAGGAAACGGCTTAATGCCGTGACTGCAGTCTCTCCTGCCTTAGGGGTTGTAAAACACTGCTGGTCTGTAAAAGTATGGTCTCCATTGAGCTGTATAGTGATTTTATATATTATTGAGGTATTGTAAGGTATTATTATGTAGATTCGATGTTAAACTTTGTGTTATTTTACAAGTTTTAGTATGTTTATTAATTAAATTCCAGCTTTCCAAACAGTATAAATGTAAATTTTCCAATTTCAAATTTTGTTATCTTATGGATTTTTACAATGTAAAATACAAGATTGATATTGTTGTGGGAAACTAAGTTAAAAATATTTGTTCTAGTTAGCTTATAATCGTTTGGAGCATTTTTAAATATTTAGTTTGTTTGTAAATGTTATCTGACTGGGTTAGTACTTATATTAAAACTCGTTCATGTTTGATCCATGAAAGAGTTACAAGTAAAACTTCGAATGTTCAACTGTATAGTGATTTTATATATTATTGAGGTATGGTAAGGCATTATTAGGTAGATTCGATGTTTACCTTTTATTATACATCCTGTAGAATTATTTAATCAATAGAATAAAGATAATTTGCTAAGTTGTAACTATCTGGATTTTTTAATAATTATTATCTTTATGTCAAAGTTCCTATAAAAATTCGAAAGTCTTAGGTATATTTTACATTTGATGTGTTTTCCTTAATAAGTAAGTTATGTACGACATCGTTAACAATTATTTTTACAAATATTTTAGCATAATTTTACAAAATAATTTTGCCAAAATAATATCAAACCTCACTCAGAAATAAACAATAAATACAGTAAAAGTAATATGAAACCGTCATAAAGCATTTATAATTAAAACATAAAAAGTAACTATTTAACTAAAAAAAGAGTTGTAAATTACAAAGACACCGTTTGAACCGCAAAAACCTCCGGAAAACCAAATTCAAATGGATTAACTGAGTAGTCGGTGACACGAAACGAAAAATTAAACAGTCACCGTGGTAAACACGCCGGCCACGAGTAAATGTAAAAACAGCTAACGAAGTCCAAACGGGCGGTCGCTCAGAGAAAGAATCGCATCAGGCATTGATTATTTACTTGGCCGCGATTAATCTACACAATTTGTCTGTGTAAAACCAACCCGGCCCGGAGTGGAGTGGTGGAGTGTTTTATTTTTTATTCATCGGATATCACAAAAAGCAGCGGTCAGCTGAGTGGGGGAGGGTGATGGGGGGTAGCAGGTGGCGCCCCCGTGGGGGGGGGGGGGTAACACTGTACCGGCATTATAGTTACATCGGTTAACACCTGCACCTCGCCTCTCTTTGTAAATCATTTCACCCCCCCCCCCTATGGTCCACCCCCACTCGACCGCCCTAATCTACAATCTACATCAAACGTTCATTCTTTTTGTTTATGTAAACCAGTTTAATCCGCAGTCTTTTTGAAGTGTAAAAGTGGATTGTCATTATCTTTATAAGATTGTTTTATCTTAAATAAAATAGTAATTTTATGAGTTAATTTTTTTATGGTGTAGTGGTGTTTAGTGGTCCTCGCACTGGTACTTAAATGGTTATAGCTACTTTACTAAATATAATAAACATAATATTGACAAATCCAGATTGGTAGGGAATTAAATAAATTTTAGAAATTAAATTTTCTTACAGCTATGCAATTTATAATATTATTCAATAAAGCATGTAATTACTTCCCAACAAAAAACTATAATAATAACATTTAACTTACCTAGAAATAAACATTACCAGTATATGATAATTTTACCTAGAATAAACAAATCAATTTCATGCTATAAGCTGCAATAAAAAATAAACAACAAAACATTAAGTAAATACTGTTTATGGATGTACATTTTAGGAGCCTATGACTAATAATATTCCTTTAGTTTCTTGGAGGATAATTAATCAGACTTTACTATTTCACAATTTAAATTAGGTAGACCTATTATTCAAATAAAAAACTCAGTTATATTAAAAAAGCTTAAGAAAATAATTTATGATTTTAATAACTTTGATAAGTTATTTTTTAAATAAATACGTTCATCATATAACATTTGAATTACTTTTTAATAATATTTTTTATTTTACATTGATTATTCTAATTTGTAAGGTACAATGTGTTTAATATAAAAGCGTAAATTTATTACCACTGATTGACTGTAATAAAAAATACAATTAAGGCTATTTTTCTCTAATCATCTTTTTATTTCTTGTACACATTTTTTGAGTAATTTTTTCCCATCACTTCAATTTAAGGGTTATAGCCTACCATTAAATTATCATTTTATCACTGTAGTACTTATTTGTATTGAATTTATATAAGATTAATGACTGTTAAGCTATAAGGTTTTCTGACTGACTTGGATTTCTGTTCAAGAGCCATGGGTCTATTCCCGGGATTCCTACTTTAGGGTTTTAACTGCTTTACTAAAATCGTTTTGTAATATCCCTAACATAATATACGAAGATATATACGAAGATATATTTTACATAATAAGAAGGTATAAATATGAAATAACCCAAACAACGTTATCACGTACTGATTGTTAAAGAAAATACAAACGCTGTTTATAAATTTATAATTACAACTATAATAATAATAGGCCTATAGTTTTATGTAATGATACTAGCTGAGTCTAAAAGCTCCACTTCTCTATTTGATTTCAGTTTTAAATTAAAACTAAATTGCATATCTGAAGATTTAAAACGTGTTTATATTGTAACTTTGAATGCCCTTAAGTCAGAATTAGTTGTAAAACCAATAACTCTCTTCTGAATACATCATTGAGACCTTTCATTGCAGTATTTGGTTAGTGGCGCTTTTAAATAACACATTACTAATTTGGTTAGTGGCGCTTTTAAATAACACATTACTAATTTGGTTAGTGGCGCTTTTAAATAACACATTACAAATTTGGTTAGTGGCGCTTTTAAATAACACATTACTAATTTGGTTAGTGGCGCTTTTAAATAACACATTACTAATTCGGTTAGTGGCGCTTTTAAATAACACATTACTAATTTGGTTAGTGGTGCTTTTAAATAACACATTACTAATTTGGTTAGTGGCGCTTTAAAATAACACATTACTAATTTGGTTAGTGACGCTTTTAAATAACACATTACTAATTTGGTTAGTGGCGCTTTTAAATAACACATTACTAATTTGGTTAGTGTCGCTTTTAAATAACACATTACTAATTTGGTTAGTGGCGCTTTTAAATAACACATTACTAATTTGGTTAGTGGCGCTTTTAAATAACACATTACTAATTTGGTTAGTGGCGCTTTTAAATAACACATTACTAATTTGGTTAGTGGCGCTTTTAAATAACACATTACTATTTATAAGCAATAGTTTATATAAATCACTTCTTGTAGCACTAAATTACTTACGTATTCCGTCAAACAGCTCAAAATGTGTTAATCCTAATCAGGACATGGTTCGGCGTTAATCCGCCATCTTCAGCTGCTCATTTATAATGAAGTTGTCGACCACTTAGCTTCGTCAGGAACATTAAAAAACACAAAACACATTCACGGGTATCGATGAATTCACAAGTAATTTAAACATTGTTTAAATGTCTTCTCGTTTGTTAAATTTTCGTTTCGATACTTGTGAATGTGTTTTATGTTTTTCTAATGTTTAAAGTTGGTCGAAAACTTCATTATAAATGAGCAGCTGATTTCCTGAACAGGATTAACACATTTTGATCGGGTTGATGGTATACGTAAGTAATTTAGTCTTGCAATGATTCGTACAGCTCAGGGGCTAAAAGCATGGATACAACAAAAATCACTTCTTTTAAATTATACCTTAACAAAGCTGATAAAACAAAAATGAAAGAAACATGTGTTTTAAGTTAAGCTGAAATTGGACATATCACACTAAAACACCTTAGGAAATTTATTATATTCGCTTAATCCTCTGATAAAACTTCGAAGAGGATTTTCAAAAATAATGACCAGCAAAAAGTAAAGCGTAAATCGACAAATTTAAATGAGAAAGCGCCGTTGAAGGCGGCTGACACTAATGATTGGGACGATCTTGGAGGGTGGACACAAGATAGCGATTGTGATTGGCCCAATACGCTCGGCCCCACGTCCGGCCGCTCGTTATACCCGAGCCTCCTGAATATCACCTCGTGTGCCGTTGGGAATTTTAAACTCATCTGATACAGGAGCTGAGACGGCAACTTTGTAAGGTGACACTGTAGTGACCGGTCCGAGCACTATTGTGGGTTAAAAGTAATGTTATATACAGTATCTTCAACGTTGTTTTATATTTGTTCTCAATATCGTATTTGGTTTCTTATTATTTGTTATTTGTACCTTTTTATTGATTTTAACTTTTTTTGTGAGTTTATGTTATTTTATAAGTGATTGCAGACATTTTCCATCACTAAAGGATGCAAACAACTTGAAGTAATAGGTTAACGACCAATCGTCAATCCTGAATTGCTAGTAGTAAACTAGTTTCCAGACTTCTGTCCCATTTTCAAATTTATAGCGGACCCGAAACTAGAAGTTTAATAGTGATTAAGGATTGACGACGGATTAGGTACGTTAACCTATTACTTCAATATCAATTCAATCCAACAGGAAAATTATGGAAAAGATAAAAACAACTTTCACGACGTTTCAGAATCTGGAATCTGGTCCCTTCTTTATGTGAGAAGAATAATAGAGCGTAACATAGTTAGTAGCACAAATAAGGCAAAGCTGGAAAGACAAAAACCTTAAATATTAAAGCATAAAAGCTTCCTACTAGCTTATTTTCTTATGATTTTCATTAATTGTTTATTAAACTAAGAACTTCAAAATCTGAGGTGATAATGATAAGTTGCCAGTGGCTACATTACCTAATATTTACATAATATTTTTATTTTTTGTATCAACGCCAAAGACATTTTGTTTGAGGAATAGAGTAAACACAATTATTACTTTTAAGGTAAAGTGGACTAAACCCATACTGATGTGGACACCCTGGGGGTTGAACATAACTCCTTGAATGTTAAGCTAAAGTGAAGCCCCAAACAAAGTCACTTAACGATTAAACTGAAGAAAAAAACTAACACATCTTACAACTTAAAAAGTTATTACCTGGGGGAGCGAGCATTGCTCTGGAAAGGTCAGTCAGTTTGTTTATATGACTTGAATTAATTTTTCACCACGTCCTACTGTTGTCGAGCAGCTTTAATTCGTTCATTTGTCTCTTTTCTTAATGTTTAGATCACTCCAGTTGTTATTATAGCTCAATGTCCCTTTGATTCATTTTGGATATTAAATTACCACACTGTATGTAATCTCATTCAAAGATTTTAGTTACTGCTCTCAGGAAAACGCATGTTAATACTTGACAGTTCATTGGTTGATTATAAACAGCTGTTATGCTTATTTTATTTTGATTTGAAGTTCCATAAGCCCAATGTTAATTTTTTAACTTTTAAAATTGGATTTTTTCCATAATTTGATTTTTTATGGAGATGAGACCTATTAGAACTTATTTTAAACCCAGAAATTAATTAATTACAACTATTAAAGGAAATCGTAGGAGCCGTTTTTGAGATCAGAGTTGCAATCAAGCAATCATACAAGCAAGTAAGCAAACCTTACTCATATTAGATTACAGTATAGGATATTTCTGTCGGGATATCTATATCTTTAAAAGGCCAATCCCTGGCTGAGTGACTCACTGACTGACTGACTCACTCATCACTAATACTCCTCCTTCCCATGTAGGTAGAGAGCTGAAATTTTGTCCACTGATTCTTTAGGCATAAAATAGAAAAACTAAATGGTTTTCATCCTAATCTGACCTTAGGGCTCCGCCAGAGATCCCGACAAAGTTCTCATGTATTTATTATGGACATTCATATTTGTTTGAGCTAATGAAAATACAAACAGATGATCTTGATTCGTAGTGTAGTTCCACGGGCTAACCACAGAATGCAGCACGAAGCCTGCGGGAACATATAGTTTTATATGTTTAATTTATGGTTACAACAACTGCCCTTACTTTCTAGTCTTACAATGTTGGATGTAGGCACGAATCTAGAGTCCAGTATTTAAAATTGTTTCCAGCTTAAAATATACAAAATTTTCGATTAAAAATGTTCAGTATTTTACCAAGTTTTGTAAAATAACGGAGTTTGTCTAATATTTCATTGGGCAGTTTTCCAGTGGGGGATGAGTTTCTAAATTTTTTTATGAGCATATAAACTCAGAACTATTTTTATCAAAAATATATATTTTAAGTGACATTTAAACATAATTATAGGTGCAAGTAAATATTTTGACCTCACACCCGATGTTCTAAGTCTCGTGAAGTTTTCCCACCAAGTCCCGCAACCACAGCTCAGCGCGGCGTCACTGTAGTTTTATCGTCTAGTTTGAGAGGAACTAAAGCGCTGGTTGTGACAGGTTACTTCTTACATGTCACATGCGGGGAACTTCGCTTACTTCAATATAACTTGGCTCTGGATTGATCCAATCCCAACTTTAACCAAACGTCGTCACTTGTTCCCAACTAGTTTAAACTCAACTTATCATTGTTTTGAGAACTAACTTCGCCAAAAGACTGACGAACTGCAATGTCTGTGTGTTTCTCACTTGGAAGCCCTACTTGTTATCTTGTGTTAGAATTAAACATTGGGTAGCAAATAACAGAACCACTCTAAAGTAGTGTATACTTTTAAATTTATTTTATGATTTGTGAACTAGATTACAATTTGACATCCTTAAGGTTCTGTACAGCTGCAAATACAATTTGACACATCATGTAGTTTCAATGGTAATGGAAAGGCTAAATACTTATAAAATTGACTCTCACGTCCCATAGAAGAACCCAATCATTTTTATTTTCTGAAACTAGCACTAAAACGGTGATGAACTAAAGGGACTGGACACCTATGTTTGTACATACTTTTAAATTCAATATAATAATTATATAAAACGTTTCTACCACCACCAAAGACTTTCCAATGAATATTTGACAGTATAAATTTATAAACATTTTTATAGCAAAACAAAATGATGCAGAAATTAAAATTTTAACTGGGAAAGGTGGGTATAAACTAAAACGAAAATCAGTTCCTACTTCGTGTACTGAAAATAAATAGTAGTACTGTACTGAGTTGCTGATCGTTATTTACCAGAGTGTTGCTTATAATCATACATCTGAATCCATATTTTATAATTATGTTTTTTAGGTTAGCGAATTCCCCCTATAGGGAAGAAGCCATTACAGAAGGTCTCATGGTATATATATATATATACGTGTCCGTAAAAGTGATAACGTGAGTAAAAAACGTCCGATTTCGATTAAATTTGGCTCAAATTTGTAAAGTGACATTTATAACTTTAAGTTCAAAAACCAGAAAAGTCAGGCTGTGGAAGGGGGGTTAATGGGGGTTTTAAATTTTCCAAAAATCAGTTTTTGGCATTTTCACCCTAAAATGTGTAAAACACTTAACTTTGGTTTAGACCATGCTATAAAGCTTAATAAAAAAATAATATAGTATTTTGAATTATTAACCTAGGTTAAGTGGTAGCGGAGAAAATCCAAAAAAACCTGCTCATAAAATCTCCCATGTTAATCTTATGGTAAAAAGGATTTTGGATTTTCCTTAGTTAATTTTAATGTAAACTTCACATTTGCTTTTACCAAACAACTCAGCTCCACAAAACAATCTTTTTGGTGTTTAAATTGTGATTCTAGTCCAACCGTGGCAGAGATATTCAAAGTGCTAAACACAGTGCGTTGTCCAATGTTATCCTTATAGAGAATAAATAAAATTTGATATCTCCATTATTTATGAATGTATATTGATGAAACTTGGCATGTGACTTTACGTAGTATTGGTATATTTATATTTGGACAAATAATTGATTTTTTGTTGATTATATCGGTAGCAGCAAACCTACATACTCAGCCCTAATGTTATTCTTATGGAGAGTAAGTAAAGTTTTAATATATCACTTAATTATGAACATAAATTAATAAAACTTAGTTTGTAGTTTCACCTGGTTGGGTTGGATTGATAATTGTACAAAAACATATTTCCTTCCTTTTTTGCAGCAAACCTGCGTACTCAGCCCTAATGTTGTTCTTATGGAGAATAAATAAAGTGCTATAGATCACTTATTTATTTATATATTTTTATGAAACTTGGTAAGTGGCTTTATGTGGTAGTGAGAAACATACCCATGCATTGTAAATTTGCTGAGTACGCAGGTTTGCTGTGACGGGGGTATTCAGTTTTGCCCGGTATAGTGTTTAATATTTTTTTAACTAGTAATATTTATTCGTCAATCTGTATGACATTTAGTTAACGTTTTAGCAATTGATTAATTATCTTTTTATGGTCCATCTAATATTGATGACCTGTGTAATTGGTCGAAATCTATTACCTTGGACCATGTTTTAAGTACATTTACCGTATTGAATGTAAGTACATTATAAGTGTAAATTATGTTTGGTAGTGTTTGAGACATAATTTACATTTTCTTGCTTTTTTTGCTGACAAATAATCCAATAAAAAACCTACATCCACTTCCACCCCCCCTCCAAACTGTTACAATTGATTTGAAATTAAAATAATATAACACTTTTTGATAAAGATAGTGCTTAGTTATATTCTAAATCTTCAGCTCAGTTATATCGAGCCAATTCAGGGTAAGAGGTATCACTTTAACACAAGTGCAACGAAGGCTGCACAACTGGAAGACCTACAAACATTATTGATTTTCTATACAAAACATTTATTGTCCATTGTCTCAAGGTGAATTGTGTATGGTCAGAATAAAAAATTAAATAATAATAATGTAAACCGTATTTTGTGTATTGGAAGGAAAGCATTTTGTTGTATATAACCGTACGCCTCCACTATTTGTGCGAATAACTATGTCGCAATTGTCATTCTACAAATTTTACAAGAACCTATCATTTCTCTAAGTAAAGTATTTATCCACGCTTTCTAGCCCGATAGGAGCAATAGCTTATCCAGCAAGCAATAAATCAAACGCTACAATGTCAATATAATCTCCCGTTAGCAAACTTCCTACCTCCGTCCACCCCAAATATGACGTCAACTGAGGGAATCTAATAACTCTAATTACAACATAGTTGACGGCTGGAAGGAGATAGTGCTGATCTGCGGCCAATCATTGTAGGCGCGCCAGCAATGCGTTGTCACATCGCACCGCCGGTGTCAAATGCCGAACAATCCAGTCATAATATTGACATACCGGCAAAAACTGCCCTTGCCCGTGCATACCTATCGACTTAATTAGTGCATTCTCCACCAGCGCAGGGCTCCAGGGTCGGGCATTTCATCCACAAGTGTCCCCAGTTATGAAACTAAACTCAACAAAAACTCGCATCCTGTGCTGTGAAATCGGACCATTTTGTTGCATTTTTGTAGCGAGTGTTTTATTGAACATGACGCGAGATGATGGAGTGCAGGGCTGAAACTACAGCGAGATTGTGTTTGTTGGGTTCATACTTTAAACATTTATTGGGAATATTTAATTCGAAGGTATTTGAAACGTTTTGTATTTTAAACCCTGAATATATACAGGGTTCAGTGATAAAATAAACTTTACCTTGCATCAACATTTTAAGGATAACTGGATATTGAAAGGTAAAGATGATTTTATCACTTACTGTCAATATCCAGTAGTAAGAAAATGAATCAGATTTACAGGGTTATTCTAAAAGAAATAGACTTTGTTATGAGCAAAGTAAAACGGGTTTCATAAACAACTAAAAATCCTAACAGTACACAGAGGACTAACAGCACACAGAGGACTAACAGTACACAGAGGACTAACAGTACACAGAGGACTAACAGTACACAGAGGACTAACAGTACACAGAGGACTAACAGTACACAGAGGACTAACAGCACACAGAGGACTAACAGTACACAGAGGACTAACAGTACACAGAGGACTAACAGTACACAGAGGACTAACAGTACACAGAGGACTAACAGTACACAGAGGACTAACAGTACACAGAGGACTAACAGTACACAGAGGACTAACAGTACACAGAGGACTAACAGTACACAGAGGACTAACAGTACACAGAGGACTAACAGTACACAGAGGACTAACAGTACACAGAGGACATTTCAAAGTTTTATAACAATTTTACAAATGTTCCGTATGATCCCACTGGGTTACAAGGAGACATCTAATAATTCCAAGAGGTACAATGGCAATGGTGGAATAAAAAAAAATCTAAAATAAGCCCACAGAAATAAATTGAATGGGGTCAAGTCCGGACAGCGAGGTGCACTTCCGACATCCTCCATCCTTTCTTCCAACCCTACTTCACAGACCGCCCCAGCCTCACGATGCACCACCTTGCAAACCTCGACCAACAGCCCGCACCATTACCCCCACCACTAAACCCCATGTAAACCACCCCTAGCTCCCACTCCTGACCACTGTGACAGACACTTGTTATAAAAATAGTCCTGTTGCAGTGTGTCCCTCTTTCAACCACTCCCCCAAACCATCACCTGACCCTGTAGTAGGCAAAAAAAGTCCTGTTACAGTGTGTCTCAACCCCAAAACCATCACCTGGCCCCTGTCGCAGGCAAAAAAAGTCCTGTTGCAGTGTGTCTCAACCCCAAAACCATCACCTGGCCCCTGTCGCAGGCAAAAAAGTCCTGTTGCAGTGTGTCTCTCTTTCAACCCCCAAACCATCACCTAGCCACTGTAGCAGGCAAAAAAGTCCTGCTGCTGTGTGTCCCCTTCTCCCCCCCCCCAAACCAACCCTATTCGACGTTGAAAAGGCTCCTAGCGCCCTAAAACCTCCACAGTGGGCCAGGGACTTTCCCGCCCACTGGAATTTCACGAAGCGAACGAACGAGGTATGTTATATAGTACATGATCGTACTGTCAGATATTACGTATACAGAACCAAATTCCATCTGTAGGAATTCGGAACAATAACAAACAAAAAATACAGAAACAAATACAGAAATACAGAAATTATCAATAGTGAAATGCGATTGACTATTGGTAATTTCTGTACAAACAGCAAAACACACTCCGGGCAAACCCTATTTAAGAAATCAGTAAATGTAAATCCCCATAGAACGAGGGAGGAATACGGGAAGAACAGTGCAGGTGCGCGTGTGTTCGTTCGTGATATATGTAGCCGTGCGCTCGGCCAGGACAAGGGACACGTCTTGGAGTGACAGTCCAGTTAGCCCTACGAGCCCCCAGAGACCTGAGCCCCACTTTTATACGGCCCCAGCGGTCACTTCTGCCATTCTCCTGATCACCGGCTCGTCCAATACGATCTTACTGCTCGGTACACATTTATCCTCTTACCTTTTTTTTATCTTTTAGCGAATTTCCCCTATGGAAGAAACTATTACCGTAGTCGGAATGGTAAGACCTAGGCCCGGGACCATGATAACTTTTCATTTTGAGGTCCCCAGACCCCAAAAACACCATCTGTAAAAACTTTAGATATATATATTATATATTTATTTTTCTTGGTGCTAAAATTATATATATATGTCCGTGAGCACGATAACTCTCGTAGAATTCTGATGAAATTTGGTACACACGTGAAAATGCAACATTTTATGATTTTAAGTTCGAAAACCAGACCGATCGATGTATCCGAAAGGGTATTTTGGGGGGGTTTTGTACCCCAAAAATGTTATTTTTTGTATTTTTACTTTCTCCCATACTCTGATGTGTACAGAGCTAGAGCCCTAACCTATGGGCCGATTTTTATGAAATTTGGTATGTAGGTACTAATCCACGATATCTCCAGGTTTTTTTCATTTTTTTGAATTTTTGATTTTTAAGGGTAATTATCCCCCAAAAACCACCAAAAAACATGAAAAATCCAAGTTTCTCAAAAACGGCTCTAACGATTTCTATTAAACTTTCGTGGTTTGTAGAACTTTAGGTTTCCAACAAAATGACACCACCCGCATTTCTGGAAAAATGCGGGTTCAGAAATTACAGGACTTAAAACATCAAAAATTCAGTTTTTTGATTTTTCATAAAAAATCATAAATGTTAAAAAAGATTACTATTCACCATTAAAAAGAGCTCAAAAACTAAATAAATTAGTATTTTAAATTACTATTCTACGATTGCTAGTTGCGGAGAAAATTGAAATTTTCATTTAGCGGTAAACACAGTACGTTGTCCAATGTTATTCTTATGGGGAATACAAAAATAACTATTTCTCTCTTATTTACTGATCAATTTCATTTGATATGCAGGTCAAGTTAGCATTGACCAACAGATGATGTTCGAAATGTGTTGCTATTTAACCCTGGGGGGCAAGGGGGCATTTCCCCTCTCAAAACTACTGTGTGTAGCAACGGACTCTATAGTGCCTCCAAAAAAGCAATTTGGGTGGATATTTCTGAAAACAACTATTTTAGACAATTTTCTGTACATTTATCTATACTTCATATTCTATATTTAGTAAATAACAAATATTTTTGTCATTAAAGTTTGGCTAAAAGGGAGAAAGTATGTGTCAGTTTCCTGATACCGTTTATTTACATATATGTTTGAAAAAGAAAAATTTTATTTTTTACCATTGGATTCAGCTTAAAAAACACATTTGGTGTTTTGATCATTGCTCTACGTAAATTGGTTACGGAGATATTACAAATGCTAAACACAGTACGTTGTCCAATGTTATTCTAATGGAGATTAAGAATAATTTTATAACTCGCTTATTTATGAACGTATTCCGACCAAACTTGGTATATGGCTTCATATGTTTGTGGGCTATTGTCATTAGTACAACAAATTTTTACTGATAGTAATAAATAATAATAATAAATGTGTCTTTGCGTAGGTTTCTTAAGCTATTTCACGACGTAAAATACTAAGACTGGATATTGAAACATTCATAGAAAGTATATGAGAAGAACTTTACGGAGCCTAATTTTTGCTTTTGTCCTTGTCCTTATTATCCAATTAAAATGTCTTTAAACTACAATAAACATATTTAAAACTTAAAAATGAGCAGTAAATCTATTATTTTTTAACGATATTAGAGAAAAGAAAAACCTATTTTTGGGGTAACAAAACCCAAAACCTCCTTAAAGTAGAGCGACCTGTCCGGTTCTCGAACTTATGAAAACAGATGCTGCCTTACAAGTTTATACCGAATTTCATCAAGATCAGACCATTTTTACGAAAGATATCGTGCCTACGGACACATATGTATATATATATATATATATATATATATATATATATATATATTTATATATATATATATTTATATACATATATATTTATTTGAACGAATGGTGCTTTTGGCATCTGGGGGCCTCAAAACAAAAATGTATCATGGTCCCGGGCCTAGGTCTTACCATGCGTCTTACTACGGTAATAGCTTATTCCCTATAGGGGAAATTCGCTAAAAGGTTTACAAACAAAGATATTAACCCGCAGGTGCAGTAGGTTAATACAGTAGTTGCGTCAACCCTTGGCAAGACAGTGGCAGCACAAGTAGTCAAATTAAGGAGTGTGGCGCGAGGCGGCCTCAGACTCACACACGCTATTGATTTTGAGAAAGCGGCAACGCCAGCCGGGGAGAGCACATATTGCTTGTTTATAAGGAGGCTTATAGCGGCAGCTCTCGTCGGAGTCTGAACGTTAATTAATAATTTCACCCCTTCACCTTGGCTGCGATGATGGATTAGAACTGCTGCCTTCTACAACAGTCTTGAAACCCTCCCCCTTTCCCTCCACCCCCCTCACTCTCTCTCTCTCTCTCTCTCTCTCTCTCCTCACCCTTATCACTCTTTGCTCATTACTTTCATCAGCAGTTCGCCATCTTTGCCCCAGTGTGTTACCGTGTCAATGTTGGCTTCTTAGTGAATTTCGACGTCTCGTATATTACTTTGTGCAGGGTGCGAGAAACAAATCCTCTTTGAGGGGGTTTATTACATTTTAATGCGATTTTGTGAAATATTAAGAGAGTACATTTATCGTAAAATAATTAGGTGTAGTTTTAATTTGTGAGTCATTTTTTAGAAAACAGAGGTACAGTTACACTTTTAAAATAAGTTTTACTTACCCTTAATGGGTTAATTAAAACCGTATACACTATCCCTAAGTATGATCCACATACAAGGGATATATTCATACAAATGTTGGATGTGTACGTATCTCTAAAGGAAAATAGTTCAGTTAATAATACCTATGCATACACATCTTTCAAGGAGTGCATTCTGTTCCAATTTTAATACAAATTTAGATGGAACACACGGAAATATAAAAAAGCATTTAACAGTACACAAAAAAATACTGCATACAGTATATGGTTCTCCATCCGGGATCTCGCAGGCGTAGAGCTAGATGTTTTGGACATTTGACATTGGAATCATTGATTTTACATTAAAGACTGAAGATGCTTTTGTGGTTATTAAACAATAATACATGTAATAGAGCACGTCAACATTCTTCTTATAAATAGTTATAGGTACAAATATATTCGATAATTATTAAAACCATGAAATACACAACAAATTTACAATAAAATCAGTTTTCAATACAGCCTACTTCAGCAAAATATCAGGTTAAAATAGGATACAGGCGCCTAAAAAACATAATCAAATTGATACAAGGGCCTACTTACATTGTAACACCTTATGACTAACATTCGAATTTTGAACTCCATGAGGTTCATTATATGATTGATTGTCAAAACCCCAAAAGGCACATCTAGAGGGTAAGAGCTCTTGATTGATACCACCAAACAAGTACACGAAATAATAATTTTATAGGACGTTAGTTGCCAACTAGCAACTCGAAATAAGGGATTGTTTACATCATAAACATATTTAGCATAATAAGTCAGTAACCAAAAACGAATTGGAAATATTTAAACTTCAAACAAGCGTAATGTTTGAGCTGAGTTAACCATACGTTGTTGGTTATGAAAAATTAATGTAACCTAATATTAATGTATTTATTTCCACTTTTAATCAATGTGACTCCTATTCCAAAACCCCACGTTCCAAAGACAGGAGTCGCCAGGTCAAGGCGAGTGGGGGATGTGGGGTTCTCTAATTGCTCTCTGCTTCCCCTTTGAAACGCAACCCTTGCGTTGAATATTAAACATATAAATCCCAACATAAACATATGTCCAGCACTCCTCGGCAACCCAACGAGCTGCGATTTATGAGCCGAGAAGACAACGGAAATAAGCGTATTAAGGTGGCGCGTGATGTAACAGTCTAGACACCGGCCTCCTACAACTGTCCTGTTGGGAGTGGGATTGTTTAGTGAATTTCCTATGGAATGTGAACTATTAGCATGACCCGCACGGTGAAACTTACACCCGGGACCACCATAGAAGTTCCTAACGTGGCCCCCTGAACACGTTTTGGGGGTCGTTCAAAATAATATATATATATATATATATATATATATATATATATATATATATATATATATGTGTGTGTGTGTGTGTGTGTGTGTGTGTGTGTGTGTGTGTGTGCGTGTATGCACTCTAGCGGTCGCATTTTTGTCCGGTTTACTTCAAATTTAGTAGGGACGCTCCTTTCTATAATCAGTTGGACATGTTCGTTGGGCAAAACAATTGGAAAACTCTAAACCCCTTTTTTGGGAAAAATTTCGAGTTTTTGGGCGCAAAAAGGGTCAGAAGAGCCCCGGACGTACAATTAATGTATGTATTAAGATGTAAATTAGTGAAGCAAAATTGTTAAGCCCTCTCTCGTCATTCTAGCATAAATATTTACCGAGTTATTAAAGAATGTATATCGGCTAAACACAGAACGTTGTCTTATGGGGGTTTTACATTAGAAAAGCCTGTTATTCATTTGTTGGTGTACTTTTCTCATCCCCATCAACCTCACGCCTACTTTCAAGCCTGACTGGACCCTCTCCTAACCTTATAATGTGCAACGTTTTATTCCCAGGATTGCAGGTAAATAAAACCAGGAGCATCAGAATAGCCAAAAAATCAATGTTTTCAGATTTCAATAAAATTGGAATAAATATATGTTTTTACACTGGGTTTGAGTTTTAAAAGTTTTGTATGTGGAAATTCACTTCCCTCACGTCAGCGTGCTGCGTGCGAACTCTTTTAAAGTTGTTATTATTTATTTATTTATTAGATCGTTTAGGATGGTGGGATAGTAAAATTGCTTATTATAGTTGTGCAATAGTTGCTTATTATAGTTGAAACGTATTGCAAAGTAATATATTTATTATTTTAATTTTTGTTTACATTTCCCAAACTATCCTCTTACAATCTAATATTTTGATCCATGTGTTAGATATTTTTAGATGTAATGAAAACTTGCATGAAACAAAAAGTAGGATTCTTAATATTTGCTTGGGTCATTTAGATTAGAAAGTTGATCTGTTGTTTCTTGACCTATTTTAACGGCTGAGTTGCCATAGAAATGACCCTAGTTCGTAGGTGTGAATAAATGTCGAATGCCTTTCTACTAAAGAAAACGAGCATCCATTTTAGTTCGTTTTGTGATGTTAAGTTGTGAATTCCGTTGGTTGAATTGCATTAAAAACTCGTTTTGACAGTAGGAGACGTAGGTCAGCAGTAAATTGCCTACAGATGTTGCAACCAATATAATAATAATAATTTATAACAAAATATGGAAATGGCAACATCAATTCTCCTGATCAACCTAATATTACTTATATCATATCGCACGTGTTGTAATCGAGACATACAGCACATATATCAACGTAAATCAAGTAGTTTAGGAATAAGGGTCCAAAATATTGATTCTATAGTACGCAATTATTTTTTTTCAAAAAATACTTTGGACAAAAATAAATAAATTTTAAGTAATAATCCATTACCTTCATTGGACGAATCCTTGACAGAAAAAGACTAACTTAAAAAAGTAGAACAATTCAAAGTGTATTTAGACTTAGATTTTATTGTAAAAATATACAATTTATGATTGTGTTTTAGAAAATAAATATTATTATTAAGATTTACAAGATTACTTTTTAAATGGCGAACAGCATCCTTAAAAATATTAAAGATCCAGGTTGTACAATCTAAGGGGAACCATCGTGGCTCCTTAGCAAGAGCTCGAGGTGATAATAGAATTCGCGCTCATAATCATGTGAAATATGACGCCCTTTACATCCCACGGGCCGGTAATCAATGAGGGCCCCGTAATGAAAAGGAGGGCCCAAGTAGCTCCTCAATTATGCATCTTGTGCGGAGTGCTTCTGCTAATTAAACACAGCTGCTTACTAAATTAACGAACTTCCTCCTCGGCCATCACGTTTTGTGCGGGCGTCTTTATGCGGATTCGAATTACTGATTAAGGACTGTGAATGGTTTTTGTGCGATATATGTTTCGATTATTATTTATTCGATTCGATAATTATTATTAGTTTGGAAATCACTGAATATGTATTTAATTTTTCCATTAAAAAAATAGAATTACTTCTATATTCTGAATTCATATAATGACAAATGTTGCCATTAACTTCAACAGAAGCATTTTAAAGCAGCACATCTGATTTTTGTAATAGCAGTTTTATAATGTATTAATACATTTTAAGATTACTTTGAAATATCTTATAAAATTGTGATATATATTTTTACATCCACCTGATTTTTATAGTTAAAATTAAATTTTATTTAATCCTGGAAATTGTATATTTAAAAGTGAAAGGCCTTATTGAATAACAGTCAAAAATTTGTCAGATTTTGGTACAATTCAAAATTAAAATAACAACTTGTTTACAAGATTAGATTTCTTTCTGACTCCGTACGGCAATAACTCCCACAACAGAAAGAGATTGTACATGCGAACATTGAAAAGTGTTTTTCTATTTCCATGTTAGGACGTTTAGGGGGGTTAGTGCTTTCACGACAAAAATACTCCTCTTTGTACATGAAATCACACACTAAGCAATGTTTTTAACTTGGCTTCTTAACGTTGTTGGTCAGACAAGACTCAAGTTTCAGGATTCAGGAGTTTTATTTGCCATAAAAAATACGATGCATTCGCATAGTCTTCATACAATACAAAAAAAGTTTCCTGCTGAAACACAAAACAGATTTAACTTCTTTTCATGACAGAATTCTACGTCATTAATATATAGATAGTAAACACGTATAGAGATTTATGGTATACCTATTTGACAATTCCCAACAGCAGAAAATAAGAGTAAAAAATAGTAAGATAGTTTTAGCACATCTTTCATTTTGTTTATCTTAAAATAATTGAAATAAGGAGGTAACAGGTAATGTGTACAGAGTATCTTCCTTGCAACGCAATATTTAAAAAACTTTATTCTATCTTTTAAACGAGTAAACTTCTTACTAAGCTAAAACCCAAATCTAGAAGCGCAGTTCCACATTATAAGGACACTTGGATAAACTTGTTTTACTTTTGAATTAGCTTAAAATTTAGAACCAAGATTATATTCAAGGTATTAAGAACAAAGTATCAATTACATAATTAGATTTTAAGAGTCAGAAAAGAAAGACTGACCTATCTAGTTAAAATAAAAATATATATTTTCTTGGTATATTATAATATAACTTCTCAACAGTTTTACAATCTGTAATTGGCAGTTGAATCACTTCAGTAAGTTTTATTTGTTCATGAGGATGAGCCACTATAATGATTTATTTTCGTTGGTAGCTAATTTTGTTAACAAATTATTTATTTGATTTGCCTTATAATGGGGATTTTAAGTTAATTTTCTAAAACACTCTAACAATCTTTTTCTGAGTCATAACATTCCTAATAACTATAAAGCAAAAACAATATGATCTATGTTATTTCAATTATATATTTTATTTGAAATACAAGTTCCCGTTTAGGAATTCGCTATCAAAAATACGCCAAATGTCAATTGACCGGACTTATAATGCGAGGGCCGGTGATATTGACCGGCTCTTGCGGGGCTAACCATGGCCTGGGGCTTAAAGGATTATACGCCCCTGACCGCTATGGGCATGGGGTTGGTCTTAGACTGATTCACTACTAAATTTGGTTCATTTAATACAGGGTTTTAAATGTCACAATCTCGATTTTATGATACACTTTTTATGACTTTGTTCTTTTGCATTTTTTCTATTTATTTTCAGTGATTTTTTCTCGTGGTAAACATATTTTTTAAATGTAAACCCAAATATAATCAATACGCCATTAGTTCAAGTCCAGTTGCAGAGCCCAAAGTTTAGGACTTCGGTCAATCCAACCAGGAAGTATCCATCCTAGGGTCTACCTGAATGGCCAAACAAAGTTTCATCTCAATCGGGATAGTGGTATACAAACGAATAAAGGACAAAATCATAGGAACAATAATTTGTATGTATAGAGATAAGTATGGTGTTATTTTTATTGTTGAGAGGAAAATACTTTTCACAGCAAATCAAATGAAATCAAATTTATTTCCAAATAAAAACAAATACAAAATCATGTACACAAACAATATTTTGGACAAAAAATTCTCACATAGGCCCATCGGCCTGTGCGTGAGAACGAGCTCTGACTCAAATTCAGTGTACTTAAAAAAGAACAAAAACATATTATTATTGCTAAAACGATAATTTTACGATTAAATAAGCTACAAACACACATACAAAAGTAAAAATAAAACAATACAATACAGGACAGACAATACTCTTAATTAGTACTTTAACAACCTCACTCTAATAATTTGTCTTATCATTTCATCAGTCGCCTGTTTTGACAGAGAAAATCAAGCAAAACAGCGAAAATGCCAACAAAACTACTAAACTGTTGCAATAAGTTTTCTATTCGAGTCTTTTCTCGTACTTGAGAAAAAATCAGTTTTTTAAAGTCAATGTGGTAATAATATGTATGTATTAGGCTTTTATAGTTGGGATATATTTGTTTTTAGTTGGCTTTAAGTTGGAAAATCGTATCTTGTGTCTCCCTTCTTACTTGACCTGCACTTTTTGTATCATGTCCTTTAGTAAATATATGTTGTACTTTTGTAATCAAATTTTGACTTATAATTGAGGAATAATTGCACTATTAAGCACAAACATAGACAGTAACCTCTAAATATGAAATGCAAATAATAAAATAAACGGAACCTATTATACATTTCATCGTTGGAATATAAATTCAAAGAAATTAATAATATAATTATTTATTCGTGGATTTATGACCAAATAATTTATTTCGGGTGGCTTGAAATTGATTCTATTAGCATAAATACATCGTAAGATGGTAACATTTAATGATGCCAATGCAAACCATTTCGATAAGTGGCTATGCTATAACTTTTTATCTGTTAAAGTTAATAATCAAATGAAATGTTTTTCGATGGTCAAATACGTTATATTTTACGTACAAAAAACGTAAGGGTGTTTGTAAACAATTTAAAATTTTTGTTGACATGTATGAAAGCCTAAAGAAAACATAATAGAAGGAACACATTAAAAACATTAAGTGTTCACAAAATGTAAAACCGCTATCAGTGCGGTAATTAGACATTCTAGGAGCAAAGTCATAAAAGAAACTCAAGCAGTAAACGCGTATTATATTAGTGCAATTTGTATCTGACCTATAAAGTATTATCTAAAATATTCAAGTTATTTAGTTGGTGAAGAATACTATACAATTACGCGTTATTTATTTTATTTGATAGGGTTGCTATATGTTTTGGTAAGGCAATCTTTATATCGCTTTATGCACGATGGGTTTGCTTGTTACAGCTCCCACACGCGCATGAGCGCGCGTAGCTCCCAAGGTCGCGGCCAGGCTCGACCGGTGTCAACCCTAGACCGCACTATAGTGAGGTCTTGGTCAAACCATGGGTCAAACGTCCTACCTGGCTCTAGGTACCTTCCCAGAACTCTGGCACAACTAGACCAGTACAGTGCGTTGCACGAGTGGAAAACCAGGCCGTCCATAAGACTAATGTTAATTTTAGCATTGGGCTTTTGGACAGCCTGGTTTTTCACTCGTGCAACGCACTGTAGGTAGTCTATGGTTCGTGTTCTTACCAAGCAGCCATTTGACACGAGGTGCAGAGTTTTGGAGGAAATTGAAGCTTTCTTTAAACAAAATATTCATATTGTTTTTCTTAATGATGTGGTTATTATATTTATATATATATATTTTTTTTTCTTTTGGTTTTTCGTTTTTGTCTTGTATGTAAGTAAAATATAAGTGTAAATACATTTATGTAGTCTTGTGAGACATAGTTTTATTTTATCCCGTTTAGTTGTAACAACACGCATCATGCTACTCAAGTAATCATTAAAGTATAATTAAATTAAAGTTGTTTAACAGTAAATCCCAAAACCAAGAACCTCCAAAATACAAATCAACACCGTCAAAACTCATCGGTGAAGCGCAGTGTCCCGTCACGCTGAACCAAATGAGATATAGGCTATGTGATTACATTGTAGATTAGGTGCATGCCATTGCGACCGTCCATGATTAACCACAAACATAACGCCATTTTAGATAAAGCATCGTTGTATATTTTTTATATTTAAATATATTTATTGTAAAATGTAGTACATTCTTTTCAATAAACGAAAATCAGTTTAAATTCAGTAGTATCACTTTCCGAACAATATTTTTAAATGATATTGTTAATGTATGCTAATTTGTTTGTTTAAATAATCAATAAATAAGCTTAGTATTACTGATTCTAAAAATTAATTGGAACGATGTTGGTAGGACATATTTGTGCAGTTAAGTGACATAAAATAATTTTTAAATAAAATACAACAAAATCAAATAATAAATAAAAAAAGATATCATTATAAAATAATAATAAAATAATATATATGTTAGTTTTAGAGACTTAAAAAAATATTATATAAAGATTTTTTTAGGTTTAAAATATTTGTTATCAATAATATTGAACTTAATTATTTAGTGGGTATTATTTAAATATTTATTTTATTCAGTGAACGCTAACAAAACATAAAAAAGTCGAGGGGATTTAATACTTGACAATGACTATAACAATAACCTAATGGTGGATTTAACAAGTTGTAGTAAATTAAATATTATGTTGTTATTACTGATATTTTTAAAACAAGAGTAGGAGAAGTTAGTACTTGAATCTGGAAATACACCATTTTATCTCAGAAAATTGCTTTACTAAAAACACAATTTATTTACATTACTTTAAAAAAATAATGCAAATATCAGGAAGTGGAATGCAAATAAAATTTGTTTTCGCTCGCATATCGTTACAGCACCTTCGATTACTGGAGTCACTTCCAGTTCGAAAGAGTTGGGCTGAAAATCCAATTTTCAGTAAATTGAGAAAGGAATGAAGGTGACAATGTTTGGGAAGTTGAGTTTAAAATGGAATTCTGGGAAAACTGTTCAATATCATTTAGTTTTTTTCCAAGAACAATGCATAGTGTTCTATTTCATTATATTAGTTTAAAACATGTAACATTGTTTTTTTCCCTCATTCATCTGGTGGAGGTAATTTAGACAATTGAACATACAACTTTCGCGATACAATTTTATTTAGGAACTTTTCGATCCTTTTTTATGGAAATAACTTATTTGTCGTGTTAAGTGTATTCCTATGTTTATAAAAATTTATATAAATAGCCCAAAGCTTATAATAATAGGAGATCCCATCATTTTTTTTTTTTTTTTTCATAGTCTTATAGTAGTATAGTTTATATAAATCAGTAGCATACACAAATTAGGGAACAGAAAAATATCTTAAATTTGTATAGTATTTTGTTATAATTTTAAATAAATCTGATCACTTTCCCGATATAATAATTTTATTTGTAAATAAATCAAGTGGAGTTAGCGGAGTTTTTAAAATTAAGAGATTCTTAATAACAGGTTTTTTGGTGGCCATTTACTGCTGGAACGAGTTGAGCTCTGATTTAAATTCTACTATTTTTAAAATAATATATTAACGTGAGATTAACGTGAAGGTATCTTTACCAGAGGGTCGACAATGAAGATTATGTTTAATAATGAACGGTATGTTTTTTTCCATCTGGGCTATATAAATTTTATATTGTCATCGAGACAAAATCTAAAAGTCCCATTCCATTAAGTTGTCACGTTCTTCCAGCTCCAGTCGATTTAACGGGGTGAACTAGTAACGACCCACGGATTATGAGTGGTTGTGAACGTAAATGGCAGCAACCCAACTAAGGTACAAGGCCTTTTTCAAACAAACAAAACTTGTAGGATGACGTAAGTATGAGTCACCCAAGGAACAAGAGACTGAAGGAGAAAAGTTTTAAAAATGTCTAAGGACTGAAATCATAAAAAGGTTACATTAATTTAATGTTAGGTAATAAGGTAGTTTGTTTTGAAATTAAATCATATAAGCGAGTTAGGTCCATCGTCAAATATAGTTAAGAGTACCTGGGGGGCCAAGCTTTGCTCGGGTAAGGCCAGTCAGTTTGTTTAGGTGACTTTGAGTAATATTTCACGACTTCCCCCTACTGATAATCGGATTTTTAAAGCTCATTTGCCTCTTTTCTGCATTTTTAAGGTCACTCCAGTTGTTATTTGTAGCTCAATGCCCCTTTGAATTATTTCGGATATGACCAATCTATAAATGCAATCTTCACTCAACAGCTTTAGTCACTGCTCTTAGGAAACCAAATGTCAAAAATTATAAACAACACGAGTATTACGTTGACAGTTCCTTGGTTGATTATGAACAGCTGTTACAATTCTTTTGTTTTGATTTTAACTGCATAAACCCAATGCTAATTTTTTAACGTTTCAATTTAGTTTTTAACATTATTTGATTTTTACTGGGGATGAGACCTGTCTAGAACATATTTTTATACCAGATCTTAGTTATTTCCAAAATTTTAAGGAAATCCTCGGAGCCGTTTGCGAGATAATTGTGCAACCAACCAACCAATAAAGCAAACATTGCTCATATCAGTATAGGATAGTAAATATAACTAAGGCATATTCAAATACTATAGAGAAATTCAACAAGTCAGAACATACATAAACTAGCTTTGCCCAATAACTTTGTTTTTCCACCTGATTTGTATTTTATAATCAAATCAAATCACACAGCTAATCAGCTTGAATATTTCAAAATGACTATATCATCTTATTTATTCAATTAGAGTATGATTTTTATAAAAAAGTTATGATTTACTAAGATTTTCCCCCGATAATTTTCATCCAAGTACTTTATGAAGATGACGGGATTGCCAGTTATTCAACAAATGGTTGAGGGGAAAGCTATCCCCTCCAGTAAGCTACCCCCTCCAGTAAGCTACCCCCTCCAGTAAGCTACCCCCTCCAGTAAGCTACCCCCTCCAGTAAGCTTCTCCCTCCAGTAAGCTCCCCCCTCCAGTAAGCTACCCATACCAGTAAGCTACCCCTCCAGTAAGCTACTTCCTCCAGTAAGCTACCCCCTCCAGTAAGCTACCCCCTCCAGTAAGCTACCCCCTCCAGTAAGCTACCCCCTCCAGGAAGCTACCCTCTCCAGTAAGCTACCTCCTCCAGTAAGTTACCCCCACCAGTAACCTACCCCTCCAGTAAGCTACCCCCTCCAGTAAGCCACCCCCTCCAGTAAGCTACCCCCTCCAGTAAGACACCCCCTCCAGTAAGCTACCCCCTCCAGTAAGCTACCCCCTCCAGTAAGCTTCTCCCTCCAGTAAGCTCCCCCCTCCAGTAAGCTACCCATACCAGTAAGCTACCCCTCCAGTAAGCTACTTCCTCCAGTAAGCTACCCCCTCCAGTAAGCTACCCCCTCCAGTAAGCTACCCCCTCCAGTAAGCTACCCCCTCCAGGAAGCTACCCTCTCCAGTAAGCTACCTCCTCCAGTAAGTTACCCCCACCAGTAACCTACCCCTCCAGTAAGCTACCCCCTCCAGTAAGCCACCCCCTCCAGTAAGCTACCCCCTCCAGTAAGACACCCCCTCCAGTAAGCTACCCCCTCCAGTAAGCTACCCCCTCCAGTAAGCTACCTCCTCCAGTAAGCTATCCCCACCAGTAACCTACCCCTCCAGTAAGCTACCCCCTTCAGTAAGCCACCCCCTCCAGTAAGCCACCCCCTCCAGTAAGCTACCCCCTCCAGTAAGCCACCCCCTCCAGTAAGCTACCCCCTCCAGTAAGCCACCCCCTCCAGTAAGCTACCCCCTCCAGTAAGCTACCCCCTCCAGTTAGCTACCTCCTCCAGTAAGCTACCCCCTCCAGTAAGCCACCCCCTCCAGTAAGCTATCCCCTCACTGTTCACACACTGTTTATTGACACGGTCAACCAAGAAACTATCAATGAAACGTAACGGCGATCAACGGTCAGCTGTGATCAAATCTTGAAAAAATCAGATAACTTTGTCCAATTGCGGTAGTAAGGAAGGACTGTGGTACAGTTCGGGTCACAGTGCTTGGCATCTGGTTAGCGTATGCTGTGGAATGACTTTACTCTTCTATTTGGCTTACTACCGTTAGTGTTACAGTCTATCTTTGTCAAAAGAAAGAAACACTTATTTAATTTTAAAACTTTTGTATTGGTTGTTTTTGTTAATGTCTACTTTTATTTACGAGATATTTCAGTAGTTTTTCGCCTTTCCCAGGTAACCGTGAACCGTGAACCGAGAACCGAACTGTAGTGGTAATATCCCCTCAACCTTGTTTACTAGCCGGTCATCAAAGTAATCTCCACATAGTACCTATCCAACCAATTGTATGCAACAGAAAAAAAATAACTTTACATAGCATTAGTGTTTTAAAAGTGGAGCTCTAAGGGATTTTTAAAACACGAATGGGTTTCATTACCTACCTCAATGCAAAATACCAGCTCAGTTGATTAAAAGGAAAAATAATTCTTTCCGTTGAACGGAATAATGGTCATACACTTATTACGTAACGCACTAAAGGGGGGGTTAGGGGGTATGACATATCGTTATGCTGTGTTATGTGTGGGAGGAGGGGAATTTGATTCAACGTTAAGTAATTTACACATATTAACCCTAAGAGCTGGTGCACTCCCGTATCTATTGATACTGTTACAAATATTTCAAAATGTAAAAATAATAAAATTTATATCAAAATCAAAGTTACAGTTTGTTATATAAAAATACTTCCGTCATACTATTTTAATTACAGTTAAACTAAAAATAGATACATAACGTGTTTTGAGTAAGTTCTGTATTGCTTTACACCTATATTTTGTGTTAAATGTGTTAAATTAAATGTGTTACGTTTTAGTTGTTTGTAATTGATTTTGTTGTTTATATTATTAGTCTTGTTTGTTTGTATACATTTTGCTTTGAAGTAAGTTATTAAAAAAAATTTTTTAAAGAAAGTGATTTAAAGTTATTTAAAGTTGATTCATTAAAATACATACTCCAAATTGGTAATGAAACGACGTTTAAAATTGTTAAGCTGTTTTAAACCCTATTACGATTGAGTTACGTAACACATAGGAGGGGATGAGGGGATATGATCAAGCGTTATGGTGCGTTACATGGGGGAGGGGGAGTCAGAAATGAGGAAAAATGGCGTTACGTAATTTGTGTATGGCCCCATTTGGCAACAGGTAAATACTACATCTCAATATATAATTGCCTAAGGAAAAAATTATAAATTTGTCCCACCACCTTGTTTTCTACCTGACCATCAAGTCATATTCTTTCAGTATATGGTTTATAGACTTAGGGTTTCTAAAAGTTACCAGTAAGGTTGGGCTTTATGTAGATAACTGAATGATCGTATACAGCCCGCATTAGCACGACCGTAGCCGCAACGCCCAGAGGAATCGGTGTCATCCATCAGCGGCGGCTGTTAAAGCATCAGCGACCGCGAACGACTTAAAAACTCCTGATGCATGTGATTGGAGGAGGGATTAATGCCGCTATAACGGCGGCCCCGGAAAAATCCTGAACTGATGGCTAACCGTCGCAACACAGCCATCAATACACTACTACAGTTCGCGCCACGGTGCTTGACGCCTGGGAAAGGCGAGAACCAACTCAAACTTCTCATAATTAAAAGCAGACAATAACGAAAATAACAAAAACCAATATTTTAACATTAAATTATTTAATTTTGGTTTCTGTTGACAAAAGTATTCTGTAGCACTAACGGTACTAAGCCATATAGAGGCGAAAAGTCATTCCAGAGCATACGCTAACCAGGCGCCAAGCACTGTGCCCCGAACTGTACCCATGCCGCGAACATTCGCCGCTAGAAAAATACCGGCCGATTAAAAAACCAGATTCAATTGGCTTAGCTTTATCCGTGTAATCAACCGGATGTTGATGCTTTTTATCCACTCGAATAATGGAGCTTAATTATCCAGCGGTTTTTTAGAGATTATCCAAATTAAATTGAATTATGAAACACGATTTTTAATTATTGAATGTTTAATTATCACCGCTTTAATTAATTGAGGTTAAATAGTTTAAAGTATTTAATGCTATCACAACTTTTATAGGTGTTAAATAACGTGGTTTTTAATTAAAATCTGGATTTTATTTCTAAAATAATGATTTTATTAGCTCGTAGAGTCCAACTGCTTTTTTAATCTTTGTGGTTCTTCCTCATGCGTTGTTGCAGATTACATATATTTCTTTTTATCAAAGTTATAATACAAGTTATGTTATGTTAAGTAAAATAATCAGGATTTTTCTTATGGTACAGTTTTTTATACTATAGCAAATCTTTTACTCTTCAACTGTTTTCATAATTTAAAAAATAAATTTCTAGCATTTATGTGATCACCGTCTCCACCATTACATGCAACTAACTGTTGACATCTTACACATAACTACGTACTGGAATGTATTGATTTAATTAAGTGTAAAATTTGCCATAAAACTGGTTAGAGTGTTTAACTGGATAACCAAGGATAAATATTATAACCATAACAGTTTACTGGATAACTATTTGAACCAAGTTGACTCCACCAAAAAGAACGAAGTTTCTGGATTTTAAATTACACCACAGAACAACCAATAATTGTTAATGGTATAGACAATAGGCTATAAGGGTAACCGTTACTTCCTACACTGTCTGGAGCTAAGTAAATGTTCGTTAAATATACTTGTCTAATCAATATTACTTATAGGAAAAAGTGAATTTTCAATATTTTTAGTTTTTAATATCACTTTTTTTATAACTTTGTGTCTTTATTAACCAAAGGGAACTTGTAGATTATCTTAATAAGTATAAACTTATTAAGTACAAACATATAAGTATAAAAATATTGTGCCCGGTTGAATTAGGTTAGTCTTTTACCACCTTATGTCTATATTTTATATATTTATTACTTATGTCTTGTACATGAATTTAGAATGATATACCTTAAAGTTTTATAAGACTTTTTTTAAGTGTTTTCAAGCATAGTATATAATACATATGATCATCTTACAACTACTGTTCAAGGACAAGGACATAAAGAAAATGACTCTAGAAGGACTTATTAATCAGTGTCCCAATAAAATATTAGCTACAAACAAGTCATTATTGGCTTGTTATCCATCCAACAAGTCATTATATCCAATTTGCAGTAAAATGATTAAATAACAATATTGGCAGAAAGTTTCATAGGCACTAGATAGAAAGTTTAAAAAGCTAAATATAGTTAGTTGGTGTTACCATTCGTTTATAATATTTAATTTATACCATTTACAATACATACAAACTTTTGAAGTCCTGACTGCAAGTAAATTTAAATATCCGGTTAAAATAAGGACATTTTAAACATTATCGAAATCAGTCCAAATTTCAAAACTTTCTTGTAAGATTTAAACAGTCCACATGGGCCCACACACTGACAAAACCAATAAACTCAAATAAAAACCAAATTTTAAATTGATTAGCTCTCACTCTTATTTTTATTACCTAAATAATAATTTACAAGGCTTTTAATAAAAACCAGGCGTAATGAGCACCAAGGCGGATGAGTTCGATAGAAAATCAGCCCGCTAATAAAAGAGAGGAAATTACAAGGCAGGCTCACATTCTTGGATCAAGCCCGCCAGCCTCGCCCCATTGCCACTTTATTTTGCATTTTCTTTGCTGCTATTGTTTTTATCCTCCGGTGTTAAATTACTTTTTACCCCCAGCGTGTGCCCATAAACATCCAGTCTGTTGTCTCCCCCGGCCCCAGGCTGTTACGCAGTCTTACCAACAGTCTCTCAGGATCAAATTATTCCTTTGGATCAAGCATAATGAGCCGGATTGGTTTGTTTGTTTTATTTGATTAAATCACTTCTTTATCAGCAGATACGTATTATGATAATTGCGGGATGTAGTTAAGACGTAGTCCTTGTCATTCTTTCATTGGAATGATGATCAGTGTGCCCAGTCGAATTAGGTTGGTCGTTTACCATCTTTTATTTACATTTTGTATATTTTTTATTTATGTCTTGTACATGAATTTAGAATAATATATTTTAAAGTTTTATAAGATGTTTTTTATTTCCATTCCGATAAATTTAATTATTAATTAATTATATTATTATTCGTTATTTGGTTTTTACCAAGGAGATTTTTTTAAAGTAAGCTCTCCTGTTTCGTCAATGTTAAATATAATTTTCCTCGTGGACTAGAATTTTTTGTGTATATACAAATGTAAATTGTGTTAGGGTGTTCAAATTAAAACAACAAATTGTAATTGTTAGCTTAATCAATACGAATAAAATTTTTCGAAAAAGGGAATACTAAATAAAGGAGGTTGAATCTGTCTGTTCAATTTAAAAATTTCCATGCACAAGTATAATTTAAGCAATGCTCTTTTGGATTTTAAAATGTTTTCCTTCTCAAATATTCTTTTGAGTATTAGTATACAAAGTTAAGAATACAATTATTCTTATTAGCAAGCAAATGAGTTATGTTTCAGTTACAATATGTTCTTGGAGATTCAGCATACCTGAAAACATTATATATTTTTATTAGCCGTGCTAAAAAATAACCAAAAGATGTAACAGTAATTAAAAAAATACTTAACATATTTTTTAACTTGTAAATTATTTATTACAATCTTTCTGATTCGATTAACATATTACAAGATAAAAACACAGGCACAAGAATAGTCTACCGGTTCGCATGAAGTTGAATCCATTGGAACTTGCATTACAAATCCTCTCGAAGGCATATTTACTAAGTTCATATTTACTCTTCATGCATTCAAATAGGCACTACCACATATACGGTCATACGTAGTCTTAGCCTCCTACTTTCGTTTTACAACTTAACAGTAAATCAGAAGAAAAATAAAAACTTTCTCAAAAGATCCAAATTAAATATAGTAGAACTTGAGTTCCTATGTACAGGCTATCGCTTACCTCCAGCTCCGAAGCGACGAGCCAGCTTCTGTTCGGCTCAATCTATCAACTTTGCCGCTTTAATTAAATACGCCCACACACGGCGACATGAAATATAGCGGCCTCCCCTAGCCACTCATCATCCCTCCTTCTTACCCCTTCTGTTTGTTTCTGTAAAAAATCTCCACAGTACCACTTGACGTTTAAGTAAATAGAATCTCTTTCCACCAACTACTTATTTTACACACTAGGTTTTGTGACTACTACATCTCCTACGGGTTTAAATTGTATTAATGTTGTGGGTGTCTTTTGGTAGAGGTCAGCTTGAAGTTTTTTTTTCAAAACGATCAAATGTGAGAGAAGCGGTAAAGGCCCTCAAATTTCGTACTTTGTAGATAGGTTTAACATTGGGTATAATTTTAATTTAATTGCATACTAAAACAGCTGTTGATAAAGTACAGACTTAAAGTAAGAACGGATGATCACAGTTTAATATGTAAAAGGTTTATTTAAATAGAATCATAATAAGTGCAATGGTGTTATAAGGGGGTATGAATGGTTTTAAATCCCAAAAAGATTAACGGACAAATGAGTTTTTGTCTATTGCAACATACTGAGATCGATAGCCAAGGTTTATATACGACATATGTTAAGTATGAAGGCATGGATGAAGGTTTATGATAGGTATTCAGGTGACATACATTTTTATAAAACTTTACTTGTTGATTGTTTGGTAATGTACTGAATGTTTGTAAATACATTAAGGTCAAACACAATAACAATTTCAACTTATAAGTATTTCCAAGTAGTATTCAAAATATACTTTTCCGAGAGTCTCCAGTTAGTCATGAAGGGTAAAAATTTTGACCAGCTTCTTTTGAAAGAATATCAATAATGCTCGCATTCTCAACTATGGTAAAATATATTTTCTATTTTTAACCAAAAAATATTCTTTTTTACATAACAAATATTATTTTTTGTTTTAAAAAAATATTTTTAACCTTAATCAAACATATATTAATGGCAATATACTGAAGAACAATGTTTATGACATAACTGTTGTCCAATATATGTAATGATTATTCATTAATATACAACTTGATATATGAGTTCCCATATGGCTTTTGCTGGTGCACATCTAAGTAAGACCTTAAATACTAAAATTAGTTAAATAGTTAAAAGGTTTGAAAACGATCGATCATATATTTACATTAATTCGGTTTTATAACGAATCATCTCCACATCAGTTTTCTCAAGCTGTTACTAAGCCATCACAACATTTTTATACAATCTGGTTCTGATGTGATGTATGTTTTAAACAATAGGGTTTTGGTCAAAGATGATCTTGTCAAAGGGGTTATTTTAGGTTTAGGTTTTGTTACAACGTTCTTTTCCAAAGTTGATAGCTTAAGTTATCCTCGTTTGGATCTATAAACAAAGAAACATATAAAATAGTTTAAAATAACGGTTGTTGCAAAGGTATATATGTATAAAATACTATTTATTATTTTTAGTGAATTTCCTTTGGAAAGTGAACTATTAGCATGACCCGCACGGTGAAACTTAAGCCCGGGACCACCATAGAAGTTCCTAACATGACCCCCTGAACACGTTTTGGGGGTTCGTTCAAAATTGTATATATATGATCATAGGCATTAAATACTTATATATATATATGTTTGCACTCTAGCGGTCGCATTTTTTGTCCGATTTACTTCAAATTTGGTAGGGACGTTCCTTTCTGTAATCAGTTGGACAAGTTCGTTGGGCAAAACAATCGGAAACTCTAAACCCCTTTTTTGGGGATTAATCTTTCAAATTTCGAGTTTTTGGGCCCAAAAAGGGTCATTAAAGCCCCAGATGTAAAATCAATGCATGTACAAAGATGGGAATTAGAGAGGCGAAAGTGTTAAGCCCTCTCTCGTCATTGTAGCATAAATATTTACCGAGTTATTAAAGAAAATGTGTATCGACTAAACACAGTACGTTGTCTTATTGGGGTTTTACACTAAAAAAGCCTGTTATTCCTTTGTTAGAGTACTTTTATCATCCCCAGCAACCTCACGCCTACTTTCAAGCCTGTCTGGACCTTCTACTAACCTTATAATGCGCAAAATTGTATTCCCAGCTTTGCAAGTAAATGAAACCAGGAGTATCAGAACAGCCAAAAAAATCTAAGTTTTCAGATTCCAATAAAAATTGGACAAATGTATGGTTTTACACTGATTTTGAGTTTTAAAAGTTTTTATGTGGAAATTCACTTCCCTCACGCCAGCGTGCTGCGTGCGAACTCGTTTATTATCTTTTATGATTTATGATCTTTTCAACATTCAGGTAATTTAAATATATTTTAAGTACATTTTTCATTCACATTATCCGATCAACCAATATTATTTAAATGCGTTTGATAAATTATAATATAAATAAACAGGATAGAAGTTTTGTAGTGTTAACCTTCGTGAAAGGTTGATATTGAAATGAAATATGTAACTTGTGAACCCATTATTGTAAGAAAAGAATCGGAAATGAATTCATCTGAAGGGTTTTTCTTTCTCCGGTTTTGTAAATGGTCGTTATGACAGTTTCTTGGCCTGTCACCCGTCTTTGGTTGTATTGATTATCCATTGCTTTCTTTTCTGTTCCTCCTTAGATTGTTTATTATATGACAAACATCACTGGGAATACTTATACAGATACATGCATTTTATTTTCAGTCTAATCATAATACTCGAATGTTACAACATAAGACCAAACTGTTAAACTTCGTTGGGTTTTAGTAAACTAAGAATTAAAATGTATTTTTTAATAGATTCATGAAGGCATTTGAGATAAAATCTTTAAATTGTATTTACTAAATAGCATTCTTTATGGACATTATTTTAATTTATGTTGATACATACAGTTTTGTGATCTTTTCTAATCAGTACAACCCTAATAGAGAATTGAAACCCTAAAACGGAAATTTGGATTGTTGAATAGAGTCCGACAGTAAGCTTAAAGGTTGTCAGACATATATATATAAAATACTTCAAAATCTTCTGTAAACACTTAAAGACCATGCATTTGTAGACAGAGAGTTAGGCAAATAAAAAATAAATCTGAACAATCGATTCCATTAAGTAGCCTTACCCATGAGTCTTATCCATAAACCCAGCCTTACTAAAGTTAACTCTGTTGTTAAATGTTAAAAAAACAGCATTTGACATTTAACCACACATGAAAAACCATTGTTTATGATGCTTGAGTCTTTCTTTCGAAAACTCGTACTTTTACTGTACTGTGTGTATTATCTTATGCTATTATTTATATTTACAATAAGTCTTTCTTTTAGTAGAATGATGTTGAAAAGCATGATTTTATAAACATCTCTTAATAATATTGCCATGCTTCCTTCTGCATCTTCACATAAATATCACTGTTTACAAAATTGTAAGACTTAAAACTTCTTTAAGCATGAAATATTTAGAATGTTTTCTGTGTACATGCAGAAGTAAGCACGGCCATATTAATAAGGGATGTTAATAAAATCATGCTTTTCAACATCATTTTACTTAGTACAGAGCTTTAAACAAATAAACTGAATATTATGATAGGCAAGCTCTAAGGATGGGGATTTATATTATTTTATATAAGACAAGTAAACATGTCATTAGCTTTGATGTAAACAACAATATCTTTCCATAAGGTTTGTATGGGAACCCTTTTGGGCCTCTTGGGAGGAACCCAATTGAGTTAGGACGAAATGGATGCCTTAGTCAATAGTTAATAGTCAGTAGTCAAACATTCTTTATTCATTTTAGTAATGGCATGGTACAAGAATGGCGTCTTTACTTCACATTAAACAATAAAAGAAAAAAAAATGCTACACATAAAATACAAAATCTTTCATATAAAAAATTCATTTAAAGAATAAATTGCTTTCAACAGCATGTATTTCCTTAATTTTTTAAAAAACACATTACTATATTTTATATCTATGATACTCTCTGGCAAAAAATTATAAAACTTAATTCCTGCATAAGAAGTCTCCTTTTCAAAAAACTTAAGAACCTGGGACTGAAAGGCAATCTTATTTTTATTCCTTGTTGAATATCTATGGGGTGACCCCTGGGTTTGAAAATTTGAAAGATGTTTTTTGATGTGCTTAATCAATTCAAAATCGTACTGGCTAAAAACTTTAAAAATTCACAGCCTTGTAAAATATTCCTTAACTGATACACAAAAATTCAAACCCAACATTATACGTATTGCTTGTTTTTGCTAATGCATACTAATACTAATGCATTTTTAAATTTTCATGAGATGTCCCGCCGTATAAAATAATACCAAAAGATATATGAGCATGAATAAATGAGAAATAAATTGTTTTCAATGTCTCTATAGGGCATATTCTTGACATTTTTCTAAGCGCATACAGTCCTGATGACACTTTATAGCACAATTTATCAACGTGAAGATTCCATTTTAAGTTTTTATCTAATTTGAGTCCTAAAAAGGTTGTTTCTTGAACTTCTTCTAAGTGATAGTTAACCATAACTATATTTGATTGGGAAGTTTTACAATTTTGTGCTGATATGTGTAATTATAAACTGGATAACGATAATGCACAGTTATTTATTCAAAAACACACCGCAATTCTAATTAATCCTACATTGTCACCACGTTAAGAACATTTTAATAATTCATTACCCCATTCTTCTGTTTATACAAATGGCGGGAAAGGGAATTTAATGAATCCACCAAAGAAGCAGTGCAGCACAAGGCGCGGACCGCAGCTCTGTAGTAACATTATTAAAAATACTTGAGTCCGAGCGCGTCATATATCAGCGCTCCTTGCGGCCTTAATTAAATCCGGGCGAGGAATTCGGGGAGCAGCTGACTTTGTAAAGGGTTGTTAGGGAAGAAAAGATTTCAAAGTGGACAAGGCCAGGATTGCTGTTGAAAATATAGACGTTGGACTTGGGCGAATATTAACAATAGACTATTAAATTGTACAAGTTGTTTAACTGATATTTCTATTATAGTGAAAGAAAAATAACATTTGATTAAAAAATCTATGTATGCTCAAAACACTGTATGATATGTACTAAGTGGTTAAATCCAAACATTGTCCGAATATTTTCCTGTTGAAAATACTCAATTTAACTTCAAATTGTTGTTTTTACATTATAGTACCTGGGGGCCGAGCTTTGCTCGTTGAAAGACCAGTCAGATTGTTTAGATGACTTGGAGTAATATTTCACCTCTTCCCCCTACTGATAATCCGATTTTTTATAACGCATTTGCCTCTTTTCTACATTTTTAAGGTTACTCCAGTTGTTATTTATAGCTCAATGTCCCTTTGATTTATTTTAATACTCTATATATGTAATCTTCACTTAAATATTTTAATCTCTGCTCTCAGAAAACCACATGTTATTAACCATAAACAACATGAGTATTACTTTGACAGTTCATTGATTGAATATAAACAGTTGTTACAATTCTTTTGTTTTGATTTGAAACTCCATAAGCCCAATGTTAATTATTTTTACTTTTCATTTTCGTTTGTTTTTAATTATTTGATTTTTTTCTGGGGATGAGACCTGTCTAGAACTTATTTTTATCCCAGAACTTAGTTATTTCCAAAATTTGAAGGAAATCGTTGGTGCCGTTATTGAGATCAGTGTCGCAAGCAAGCACGGCCGGACGCAGCAAACCTTACTCATATTAGAGTATAGAATCGTTTATAATAACTATTTGCTAGTAAAATTTCTTGCTTGAAAAATTCAGGAAATTTTAGTATTCTCACGGTATAGTATAAATATTGTTTAGGAGAGAAATAAGTTTGAAAACTGAGAAACTACCCCTAAAGTATATTTCTTAGAACGCGAAGTACATCAAAATAATAATTTAAGCCCCTCTATAAATATATACTTAAATAAAAGAATGTTGTTAATCATATTTTTATTTTTTTGCACCATTACATTTTCAATAGAATAACAAATCTTAAAAACAATCCTATGAGTTAAACCTAGTCGAAATAAATAAAAACAGGCGAAGAATATGTAATAAACAAGATAGCAGCCAATGTTTTCTCAAAGATGGATGGCGTATTTAAAAAGTGTCATCAAGGCGATTTACTAGGGGCCGGTTTTGGCGCGAAAAGAATGGGTCTCACTCAGACTCATTTCCGGGTATTTCCCGCCAAAAGGCAATCCAATCATAGCCCGCCCTTTGTTGGCGATACATCCCCGATCTGGCTCTTGCATCAATAACAGCAGTTTCCTCCATCGTGTCCATATATTTAGAGAAGTAAGGTTTTGTTTTTGTTTCAAAGTCTCTGCCTGTACTTTTTAGGGTATAACAGAGACCTTTTTAGGGTAGTACAGACAGAGAGTACTCTGTATGTATAATTAGGTTAGAACAAATTCACTTTTGAACATGTAATAAAAGGCAAAGGCTTTGTTAAAATTATTGATGTTGTAATATATTTTAAAACTTGTGCTTACGTCCCATATTTTAAAGACTGCACTAAATATGGCAAATCAAACAGCTGGGTATCTAAGTTCAAAAAATGATTCGATCTATTATTATAATAATATATATAAAAAATTATAAGACAGACTTTATTTGATCCGGTAAGTTATACATATACCCAAAGCTTTGATTAATAGCTACTATGCTTCGTTTATACGAACACAAAATAATTAACCAACCAAATACTTTTAAAAACCTAAATTATACTGAGGATTAAAACAAATTATTTACAATTAAAAAGATTCTTAAACTAGTTTTAGACTAATATAATAATAAATATGCTAAAAAATAAAGATTCTAGTTTTATATATATTTTTCTTTAATGTTTGTAATAGTCCACCTGCAAATAAATAAAGCAATCTCACCCAAAGAGGGTAATATTTATCGCTGTTCAACAATAGTTATGTCCATCTCAAATTTAATATATATAGATATGAGAGTATATAAATCACCGGATGTGAGGGGAAGGAAGACCAAACAAAATTAACAGCTCCCAGTATCTCACATTTTCTCCTTGAGAGAGCATCTTTACTTTATCCAATTTGGGGTCTGATGATTCATAGATCTACAGAAACTGCGAAGGGGAAAAATTGATATATTGTTTATAAAAATCCTTTCTTGTAAAAACATCTGCTTGGTTAAAATATATAAATTGTTATACTTAGGAGATATATTTAGAAATAAATATTGCAACTTTTTTTAAAGACGAATCTGAACACATCTTTGGTTAATCCGCACAAACACTCTTAACACTCCACAGAGAAAAGAAGCAGGGGATTCGGAAGAGAGTTTTTATCTTGAGTTTTGTATAACAATAAAGCTGTCTATATTTATTATTGCCACACGTTCCACATCGCATTCGGTGAAATCTTGCTTGAATTAGCTAAACCGAGACATTTCCTCAATTTTGAACTTATTGCCTTTTTCAGGTCCAAGATTTGATTTTAATAAGTTATTTAAAAACAGTTGTACAATTTTCTATTCTCAGAATGTTCATAACGGAATGGCTTGAGGGACGCTGCATTAAAACAGTAAAAGTTTTGGTTAGTCACAGTAAAAATACTAACAGTAAGTTAATTTGTGGTTATGTGGTCTGTATGTGATTTGTCCTTCCTTCAGGATATATTAAGCACAGCCTAGTAATTCATCAGGATGCTGTTTCAACAGAAAACTATTGTCAATAATAAGGGTGGTAAGATAAGTAAAATGTATTGCTTTTTTCACACTATCCGTTTATAACTAAAACTTTATGTTGATTTTATGTTTAAACAGCCAAAATTCGTTCCTGTTTGATTTAAATATGATTTTTAAAACCATACATTTACAGAGGAAACTGCTTTCTACAGATACCAAACGAACTTCGTTGTAGTTGAAGAAACTTATTAGTTGGCCTAGCTTGATAGGGGTTTACTTACTGTATCAGCTTTAAATCAATTATCAGACGCAAAGTAGTTCCAGCTGTTAGTCAAATTGTAGTGTTGATTAGCTACAGTTTACTAACAACAAAATAGTTAAAAACATTTGTTGTTAGATAGGAGAAATTTAAGAAAGATGAAGATATTCCTATAGATAAAAGGACAGTAAGGTTTTTAGGCAATTTCCTTGATTTAAAAAAAATATCTTTGATCTATTATTAAGTTATTTAAGAGCTTAGAAACTTCCCATTAAACTAATATACAACCTTTTAACGCCCATTCCCTTTCTCAAGTTCATAATCCTGTGACAAATCACGCTAAAACTAAGCGAGCCCCATAAAGCCCCCGGAGCATCCCTTCCTGAGACCATCCCTTCAATCACGGCCCCCAAGCCGCTCGGAGTTTCTTTTTGAAGTGGAAATGTTTCCCCAAAGGTCCATATCTGCCCGGGTATGACGAATGCATGCCTCATCAATTATGTAGTCCGAGTAGGAGCACCGCGCGAGGTGAACACGAGGCTTGCTCCCTCCTGCATCTACAATTAAATGACATGTTTACATTCCGGCTTAAAGAACCGAGGGGAGTTTTAAAGAAGTTTTAAATATTCAAGGATTTCATCCTTACATGTCTATATTGGTGTGTACAGGGTTCGGTGGGAGTGTTTTTTTTTTGGTAAGTTATTGTAATGTTGCGTGATAAAATTTTAAAATTTCCTTTTTAAATAGTTACACCGGAGAATAGTTATGTTTTTACCAAGAGCGAAATGACACTTGACACTCGAATTGAATACATTTTTTTCTTAAAGTTGAAATTTTGGATGCCAACTCAACATACAAAAAATCACTGAAATCCATTTTAGCTGACTTCTCGATATTGAGGTTATTAATACTCAGTCAGTTAGCTTGGTACAGAGCAATAAACAATCAGCTGTTGATAATTTGAGCAAGTGGTAAAATAAGGCAAAACGAGCAATAACAACTTTTTCGCTCGCTAAATAGAAACCAGCTGTTTAAAACGTGTCTTTAGATAGTAAAGAAACACTTTAGGAGTGGTTGTAGGAAAATTATATTAGTCTGACATAAGGATACTATAATTTCGTCTCCGTATCACTACAAACTTCTAGGAAAAAATATCTTTAAGTTTTTTGTACAATACATCAAATAAGTCAGCCTAATATGACTTAAATTGCATAGGGGTCTTCGTTATTACACATACACTACAACACATGTTGCAACTGTTAGTTCTTCAAGGTCCAGACTTCAAAGTAATCCATCTGACGTAATTCTTCTAGGGAGTGACAAGTAATCCACGAGATGGAAACAGCTGATCAGAGAAAAGCTTTCAGACTTAGCGCAGTTCTTCAAGGAACAAACTACTCTCTTGAAGACACTGGTTATAATTTGTTTAACTGCTACATATTGAGCCTGGTGAAGTTATTGTTTCAAAACATCAAATTAAACAATCATAAATTGTTTAATTTAATTTTGAAATCGATATAACCATACAAAGTCCACGTAACACGTTATATTCAATAACACGCGTTGCACATGTGAGTGCCGGTCAGAAAGTTAAAGATAGAGATCAATTTCCCCCCTTGTCGACCACGAGGATACTTTGAATACTTGCGGTACGTTTTTTGTAAAATTACGCACACGCTACAATTTTTCTAAAAACTATTCCACAATATTTATCAGTATTCCCCTTCGAACATATTATATCAAAATCCAATCTAGTTAAAAAGTGTACTCTGAATGATTTACAGTAGGCTCTACTCCTAAATTATGTGTACTAATTATCTAAATTTAAAAAATTGCACGGCTATGAAAGGTGCAAAAAGTATGATAGATTTATAAAACTAGAATAAAGATTCAGATTCAGATAACTTATTTCCAATAATATATACAGGTGACAATTGAATGAAACAGAAAAATATTCATTGGAAATGTTCCCCACAAAGACTGTATCAAAGAGATCTAACGTTCTACCAGAAACGTAAAACTGTTAGTTATTGAAATAAATAATACTTAACGAAAATTTAAACTGCAAAAGTGACGATTCAGAAAACACTTTGAAGTGCCAGGTGGAAGTGCCCCTCTGTGAATAGTTTGGGTTCTTAAGGGGGCGGCTTCCGTATAATTGGGGCTCCCCCGGGGCCAATTGTGTTAATTAATAGGATCACTAAGGTAACGGAGTATTAGAAATGCTGATTAATTTAATTAGCGGCGCGGAGTGCGGGAAAAATCAAGAAACGCGATGGGGAAGATCTTTGCCGCTGGGGGAGACTGCAGGACTGTTCATTTTGGAAATAAACTTGATATTAAACCAGTAGCTACCAAGACTTCATAAGTTTGCTTATAAAAAATATAAGTCTTTTTGAAATTTCGTCTTGTTTCACTTCCCGTTTAGCAGTATGGTTGACACATTTTGAGTTTGTGAAAATTTTGTTTCAAACGAATCTAATTTGTAATTTTAAACTTACAAATTATAAGGGACTATTTGAAGGATTATGAACCATGAAATGTAATAACAAATTTAAATAGCTACAATGAATATTGAAACTTGTATTAATAGACTTGCGCCATCCAAACTCAACATTCCAACAAAGATGCTAGAACAATATATCAATAAAAATTTACAATAAAATTCCTTCAGAAATACAATCTTTAAATAACATAAATAAATTAAAGCAATACCTTATCGAAAAATGTCCATACAAAATTGAAGACTTTTAAAATATAATCAGCAATGTAAATTTAATAAATGTTTAAAACCAAATTTTTTTCAATATGGATCAAGATTTGTTGTAAAATTTAAGGATTCAATTAATTAAAATTATATACATTTTTATTAGCATACATATTCTGTTAATTTAATGTAGTCTTAACTGTAATTAATTAATTAATTTCTTAATTGTAATTCGTTTATGGCAATGAAGGTTTAGATAAACCAATAAATAAATAAAATGCAGGTAGACGTTGAATGTTTAAAAATTACTAAAGGAACATACTGAATAACCTCACTTAAACTTGTTCTCCTTTTATTTTATGTGTTGCTGTGTATTAGGCCTCCTTTGGTTAGTTTGCTGTATGGGAAACCCGAAACAATGTTTGACTTTGCTGCATGATTTGATGCAAAATGCATGGTTTTGTTTTAACGCTGGTTATAATGTTAAGATACTCTTGATTAGGTTTGGTTAGTTTTTATATTTATTTTTTGACGTAACCTGTAACTATTTTGTATTGTTGATTGGCCTAATGAAATAATTGTATCATTGTACAAGGATGGGCTTAATGCTCAGCTCGGCTGAAGCATTGGTCTGAGCATTATCCCACCGGCGTGTCTGGACCGAGTTACGTCAGAAAACTGGGTTGTAAGTTTCGACTTTGGGGTGCGAAAGCGACTTTTATGAGTCTAGACCTCTGGTACGTGAATTTTTGCAGCCGTGAATTACAGGGAAGTGAATTTCTTAAACTTTAAAGGGATTTGACTTGTAAATATAGCAAGCAGAATTTGAATTTGTCTATAAACCTTTGGCGGGAAAAGCTTGACTGAAGAAGTAGACACTGATGAGCATTGGATTAAATAATTGTCGTTTTAGTTAAAAAAAATTTCTAAAACTAAGATTTAGGATACTGTCAAAGGCCCGTAAAATTAGTTAGAAATATTGGTTACTGAAAAAGAATGTATTTTTATTATTTTATTTTAATAACATTTTTGCAGTTTTATGAAGTTCTTATTATAAACTTCTTAATCCTCAAAATAACATTTTTCAAGATATTGACTGGGATTTTGTTATTGAAAAAATCCTATTATTACTAAAAAAAATAGTCCTATTATTGAAACACAATATTTCTAGGCTATTTTTTCACAATGTAGGCTATAATATTGGCTTGTAGCGGCTAAGATACAAGGAAGTTGTTAAAGTAGTAGTATGCTCAATTACTGAACCAACACGTTATCTTTTGTTTTAAGTTCAAATTCTAACACGCAAAAAACAGAAGCTTAAATAACAAGTGTAAAATGTAATCAAGGCAGACATTATACGGTCCCCATGTTTTTAAGGGTACATTCAATCCTTATTTTTCAATCCTTCAAAGAAAATACTATTTTTTGGAGCCCCTTGGGACAATACCTTTAATTTAAGCTGCTTTCAATAATCATGTGATTTAACAAACACCCTTAATTCCCTTACAGAATTATATTAAGTAACACTTCTGTAGACAATTCTGACGAGACAATGTCAATTCTCTTATTTTTTTAACAAGGATACCACACATAGACTAAATTACGCGTTAATTTGTTGCTGTTATAGTAACTGTGATGTTTTCAGGTCCCCCGTATCCTTAGCCAAGAGTTGTTATTACTTTAAGCAGTCCGGATTAAAGAAGCTGTATCCGGCTGAGCTACTTATCTCTTGGGCTCCATCCCCCTCCCCCTCCCCCTCCCCAGGCTCTTATATAATGCCCCAGTTTAACCGCCTCAATGCTTTTAGCAAGCTTTAATATTGCACGCACTCCTCGCTCTGGCTAATTTTTCTGAACATTTATAATAAAGAGAAGAAAAGAACCCAGGAGATTTTATTTTTCTTCTCTGCTTCAACAGTCTTTAATTATTACCAGACTTCCGGGGATGGGTGAAGTTAACCAACAGATTGATCAAAGCAACCTTTTCTTGACTCTCGGTCGGAATTTGCTGCTATATTTAATGGAAGGAAATGCGTAAATAATAAGATAGTCAGTAAGTAAGCATTTGTTCGTTTTCATATGTAGAAGCCCAATGTTCGATGCTTATGATATTTAGCAGTTTAGAAAAAATGTGAAGTATGAGAACGTAAACTCAAGTTGAAATCCAAAATACTTATTTTCTAAACGATAACGAGAATGGAGGTTCACGTAACATTTTCTCAGTGTTACGAGAATGTTATGAAAATTTAGATAAAAATATTCTGATTCTGTTTTATGCATTTAATTCAATTATATTTTCCTTCATTGTGAAATTCATTATCTGACCTCGATGTGCGTTTCAAGTACCCAAGATTAAATTGATGAACAATTTTAGTTAAATTGCATAATTTGGCCACTTTTGATAGATTAATTGACATTTAGTAGCAATAATTATTGTTATGTGGTGAATATAAATAAAAACATAAAAAATATTAACAACATTTGAACGAATCCAAGGCTAAGAGATCTCGAAGCCCAGTAAATCGAGTTCTCTTCCTATTGACATAATTTATAGGTCGAACTACAGTAATAAGTAATGTCTATTTTAAGAAATGTTTCCTTCAAATTTAAGAACACACCTTTTTATCATTAACAGTATAATGTCTCACTTTTAAATACGATATAAATGATTTTTTTTTATTTATTAGGTAGTATGTTAAGTTGCTAAATTAAATTGTGCTATGTTCTTGTGATAAATGGGATTTGTTTAAAGAATTTAAATCATTCATTAAACCGCAACTATAACTGTGTAAAATATGTTTCTTTTGAATTTTTTTTGTAACTACATATAATCAGCAGTTAAAGTTATAGAACCTAATGCTACAATACTTATTTTTAGTTTTTCTGTCGGTAATCTTCGACAAGTTTAATAATTTTCTTTTATAATAGAGTTTTAGTAGTGGGGGAAAATGGGACCTAGCTAATTATTTATTCCACTTTTGTATCACGTATAAGCAAACTGTATTGACAATGATACAAAACATGAAATAAAATAGGATAACATTATTTCTATGAAGTGTTCATGTATTTTCTAGTAATAAATCTAATACTTCATATAATTTAGTTTAGTGATTTTATTAAGTACTTATAAACCCTTGATTACACAGACTAATATTAATCTCAAGGTCTTTACTGTTATACATTGAGAACACAAAGGTATTATTTTTAATAAACAATATGAAGGTCAAAAAAGTAGATTACAGATAAAAAACAGAGAATGTAAATAATCAGTTTTCACCCTCATCTTGTAGGATATTGTCTATGGATGAGAATATCATTGTTTTTATTTGACTTGTTATGAGAAAAGTACCATTATCGATCAATTTGGTCACGCTTAGAATTCACTAGCTATTTCATAAATATATCAATGGGACAAAGTTTTCTTGGCATTATATATTGTCTAACAAAACAGCAATACCTCAGAGAAAAATAGAGTCAAAAATAGCTTTATACATGGAATAACTAGATGGAGGACGTAACCATTGCGTAAGTACACTAGAAAACACCCACTCCATGTTACAAAGTTATATCCCTTTATGATTTCTTCTCTGAGACCAAAGACAAAGAAACAAAGCATCGTACCAGGTGAACTTGTAATTTTAACACCGTTAGCAATAACTCGTAAGAAAACCCAGTGTTAAACTGTTTTCCTTTTACATTTATAGATTTTCATGTACTGTTTAAACCGCATATTATTTAAACAGTATATGAAACTCTACATACACATATGAAACAGTGTATACATACTAATACATATATCATTTAGGTATCTCATTTCTGAGAGTGAAAGTATAACTAAATGAGAAATCTGACATGAGCTACTGTAGGCCCTACAGATATGACAATGGTCAGCTAATCAGGTGAACAAGGATGTGAGAGTAAAGGTTACCCACTCGCCTGATCATACACTCCTTATAGACTCAGCCACCCAAAAAACTATGAATAAAATATATAAGTGTGTTTAGTGATCAGCTGCGATCGAATATTGAAAATAAAAAAAACAAATAAAATCAATTTGTCCAATGGAATGAGTAAGGAAGAGTTGTAGTGGGGGTACCGTTTCCTCACATCCTTTTTTCCTAGCTGGACATCAGAACATCTCCGTACAGAACTTACCTGTGACACTATCAATTTCCATCTATTTCAACCCATGTATTTCAGTTAATTAATAACCAAATTAGTTTTTTTCATACAATTTTGAGTGATGCTATTTCAGTGTTCCCAAAGTTTTGTAACACCGTATGCCATAAGTCATAAGAAAACTGTGTGTTTGACTGTTTATCTTTTACGCTTGTGGCTTTTTATGTACGATTTAAACCTGTATTAACACCAATATGCACCCTTAAGGTTTCCCACTCCAAGGTTAAAGTATATCCGTTTCAAAAACACCTTGGCATGAGCTATTTACCTTTAACACCATCTATTTCAACCCACACATTTCAGTTAGTTTGTATCCAAAACTGCCTTCCTTACAATTTCGAGTGGCGCGTTCATTTCAGTCCCCAAAGTATCCCGTAGATTCTTCCCGCCGCATTTTCGTGTATCCCGCCCGCGGTTATCGAGCGGCTGTCACCTGAGCTGCGCCCTGCGAACCAATCAGCAGCGGCCTCGGTGATTCTTTCCGCCCACAAAACCGACCGCAACGCGACCACAAGAACGATGCGCTAACCGCAGTTCTCCTTGGCGCACCGTCGATCGCCGACCAACCACAGAGCCGCGGCCCCTCCCAATCACACGGCGGGAAACCTCTACTTGTACAAGGCGGCTGCGAAGAAATAAATGGGATGAAACTGGGGTACAAAATTAGTAACAGGAAGTACCAAGTTTTCGTCGGGAAATATTAGGGGGTTATAGTCACGTCACATTTGGTGTTTCTACCTGTTTCATGTTAACTTTCAAAGTCCGTACTTCCTCAACAGGTTATCATGTATCGTTGGTTTATGATTAATTTTAAAAAGCAAAAAATTAACTAGCGATTTTAGTAAGCAAACTTTTATATTAGAAATAATAATCGTTCAATAAATTAAAAAAGCACGCTGACGTAAGGGAAGTGAATTTCCACATAAAAAAACATAAAACTCAAAATCAGTTAAAATCATACAATTATTCCAATTTTTATTCAAATCTGAAAATATTGATTTTTTGCTGTTTTGATGCTCCTGGTTCTATTTACCTGCAATGCTGGGAATTCAATTTTGCGCATTATAAGGTTAGGAGAAGGTCCAGTCAGGCTTTAAAGTAGGCGTGAGATTGTTGGGGATGATAAAAGTACACCAACAAATGAATAACAGGCTTTTCTGAAGTAAAACCCCCATAAGACAACGTACTGTGTTTGGTTAATACACATTTTCTTTGATAACTCGGTAAATATATATGCTAGAATGACGAGAGAGGGCTTAAAAGTTTCGCCACACTAACTGCCACCGTTTTTCATTCGTTAATTTTACATTCGGGGCTTTTCTGATCCTTTTTGGGCCCAAAAACTCAAATTTATAAATTTAAAATCCCCAAAAAAGGGGGTTAGAGTTTTCCGATTGTTTTGCCCAACGAACTTGTCCGATTCCAAAAAGGAATGTCCCTACCAAATTTGAAGTAAATCGGAAAAAATGCGACCGCTAGAGTGCATACACACACACACACATATATATATATATATATATATAAATAAAACATTTTGAACGAACCCCCAAAACGTGTTCAGGGGGTCACATTAGGAACTTATATGGTGGTCCCGGGCTTAAGTTTCACCGTGCGGGTCATGCTAATAGTTCACTTTCCATAGGAAATTCACTAATAATATGAATTATTTGTGATAGTAAAGTTCTGCTTACTGAAAGTGCTAGGTATATGTTCTTTGAAATGAACCAGAAACCAACGTTTTTGGATAACCCGTTGAGAGGGACGGGCTTTGAAAGTCAATATTTCCCAAATCGGAGAAACAGGAAGAAATATGTCGTGGCTGAAGCCGACTTTGTACCTTACCAGAACGTGTAAACTATGCAAATTCTGTGTAAGAAAAACACTGATACTTCTTATTGTGCAGAATTTTTTTAGTGGGGTTTGAATACAACTTTGGTTTCCACTTCAGAATTGAACTTCGCGTCTTACATTGTTGTGATACTGCTGTTGCAAGTTATGACTTGATCTATATACCTGCACTGAGGCGCCTCTGTGTAACGTTGAACTACTGGTAGAGAAGAGGGGGCTCCAGTCATGAAACATTTTACGTTTTTACCTACTCCTCCCATAAGACCAATATTAATTTTCAAATCCAGTCCTTCCTCAATGGATCATTCGAAATCAGGGGTTTGGTTTGTTTTAAAGAACAAATTAAGCGTGAGTCATAAAAGTATAATTTCAAGTAAACCGTTGAGGTGGGAGGGAACTTAAAATTTAACATTGGTCTTAATATAGAAATAGGATACAAGAAATCTGTTCGGACTGGAGCTCTCACTTCACACCGTGCCCCCGGGAGTCTGTATTTTGTATTATCTGATTTATAATTAACTTTTATAACAGACTACGAAGACAAAAATTCGGGTTTCAACATTAAAACAGCAACTTAAGTAAAAAGTAGCTGCCAAACGAAAATAATATTAAATTAATCCTCCAGTTGTTATGTAATGACCTACTATCTTTTTGAGAAGGTTTAGTTTGGATCGTTGTGCTAAAATTCAATAAACACTGTATGTCGTTACAATCAATAATAAACGTTAGTTAAAACGTATTTTTTAACATGGAATTTTCGTTTACGTTAAGAATGTTATTCCGAAAATTTTTAATTTAAAACTCTAAAGTAATGGAAAAAGCTCCACAGAAATTATGCGTAACCATAATGTAATAAATCGTTAGTATAGCAGATGTATGTGCTGCGTTATACTGTAACAAATCTAATTAATACACTCGGTTATAGTAAAACATTTTTAAGCAAGCTTCTGATCAACTTTCTCCAATAGATTACGAAAAGGGGTTTTGAAGGCCAAAGCGCTGCACCGTCAAGAAAAAGTATAATTGACTAGACAGAATGATGCAAAATAATTTATATTATATTTGGGCATATATACTTATTATTTAAAATATGATACAATTCAAATTGGCAAGACGGACTGTCCTTCAAATGAACTAATTTTCTTAATACTTCATTTTAAAACGAATACAACAGGCTCGTTAAAACATCGTCATGGTAAGAAATTTTTATACGGATATTTTTACAAAATACAAAAATATTACATTTATTTTCTATCTGCTAGGATTCGTTTTTAAATGAATATATTCAATAGACTAGAATTAGAGGTTAACAGTTCAATATCCTGATTGATTGCTATATTTTTCTTGGCGTCAGTCGCATCTTCAGCTAATCATCAGGATGATTAAAATTGAGACTATGAACTAAAAGAACACTTAACACACTCAAACACATATTTTTGTTTTCATTATTTTCATTTTCCCGATACGACAAATCGGCTTGAGGATGTGGTAGTAGCCAGCCACTAACCGTGTAGCAACGGTAACCTCAATCAGACTATGGACAAGGTTAATTTAGTAAAAAGTACAACTATACATTAATACATACATAAAATACATTAGGCAACGCATTAATAATATATTAATCAATACAATTCTTGAAGTTATCTATATCCAGAATGCTAATTTGTTATGTGTGTAATCAAACTTAAAGTGTCAAATTTTAAGGTGTTTTCGTCAACAAATGATATGCTAAATTTATAAAAACCTTAGTTCATGGTTCTTAAATGGGTCAAAATTCATAAAAAGTTCAAAAATACGTTAATGCTTCCCTGCTTTGGCATTTAAAGCTTCAATGTCTATCTAGGGTGGACTATAATTTTATTTAGTCATTGGATTATATAAACATGTGAGTGTTAGTTGATAACGTTAATCATTTTCCCCACGAAATGCAACACTAATAGTTTTTGCCCTCCTCATAATCTTCGAGGCGTAACTTGGATCGTCAGACGTGTTAAATGTCTAAAATTAACATTAAATGTCTATTTAATGTTAATTAAATGTATAAATTCATTTTGATAATCAAGAAGTGCAACTATGTATTTAATATCCTAAATTGTTCTAACATTTTCCAAAATACAGAAGAGTAATTTGACTATAACAATGCCATGATACTCTACTGCATTTCATATAGAAATAAGATATGAAAACCAAAAATTACTAATTTAAATCTGGAACACTGATAGGATTACATTTAAAATACAGTTATAATTAAGTAGTTTGTTAAAAAAAAATTAATTCCTAAATAACATAGCAACTTTAATTTCTTGACAAAGTACAGTAAATATAATATTAGATGAGTTAGATATATTTTCGTTATCATTTTAACACATTTCATCAGATTTTGACTACGCTCAATTAATAATGATTAACGGTGTTTTATGGTACAAACCATTGTTTAAAGAGAATCGCCGGAGTCCTAATAATATTAATGAATATGACAAATGTTTTATAAATAATGTATTAATATACACTAATCCAGCTATCAAACGTAAAATATAAATTATGAAATAATAAAACAGTTGATGATTTTATTGTTAAAAGTCTACAAAATTAATTAACTGAATGTATATATTTTGATTTAATGAAGAATATCAATAAAAAACAAAAACTTGAAGATATCCCTGTTTCTATATCTTTATAATTGTATAATTCCTCCATAGATATGAATTATATTATTAACGGAATATTAAAATAAACGACATCGAAGAAAGGCAGATAATTTTTCCCATGTAACCGTCTAGTAATTAATTTATTCTTTTACATGAACTATGTATAGAATGTAAACTAAAGTAGCCTAAATACACCCGTAAAACCACAAACTACTAGACTTATATATTTCAGAAATGTTTATACAAACCCATTCATTCTGGGCATTACTGTAAATACGATCTATAAGTCACTTAAACGCCAAGATTTAATGAAATTGATCAGTATATAAGAGAGAGCATTTAACTTACTGATTCTTGTTAAGAATAAAATTAGACAACATACTGACAGTTTGAATGTCTTGATTATTATCTTACGAGTTTTTCTGAGAATGTCCAAAATATGTTTAGCTTTGGCTATGTGAAAGAAAAGAAAGTAAAGGCTGATAACTTCAGTGATAACTTCGGGTGCAGTTGGTACTGATGGTATCACGATCAACGTAATTAAAATGGTAGGTCCTTACAGTGTTGGGGTTATCACTCACCTGTTGAATGTTTCGCTGGCCACTGGAATGTTTCCTAGCGCTTGTAAGGAAGCGATTGTTATCCCTCTTCATAAGGTCAAAACGCCCTTATCAGTGGCTGATCGCCGGCCTATCTCCGTGTTACCTGCCCTCTCTAAGGTTTTGGAGACAATTTTAGTCTCTCAACTGGTGGAATTCTTGGAGTTGGAGTCAATAATCAGCTACACAGTCTGGTTTTCGGAAGGGGTTCAGCACCACAACAGCTCTACTGCTAATTTGCGATGACCTCCTTAAAGCTAGAGACGTTGAAAGGTGCTCTACCATTGCGATGCTGGATTTTTCTCAGGCTTTTGACTCCATTGATCACAGCTTGCTGTTAGCCATGATGAAGTTTTACAGATTTGATCATCGGGTAGTTTCATGGTTTCATTCCTATTTGGATGGAAGGAGACAAAATACCAAAGTGGGCTCTGATGATTCAGCCTCTCTGAAAAAAATCATTAGGAGTGCCACAGGGAAGCTGTCTTGGGCCTGTCTTGTTTACTTTATTTTCTGCCACCATGGATAAGGATTTGCATCACTGCCAGTTGTACTCGTACGCTGATGATGCCCAGCTGGCTCTTCAGTACGACAATGACCAAGTTGGCCGGGCTGTTTCCAATCTCAGTTCTGATCTGGATGCCATTTATGGGTGGTATTTAAGCCATGGTATCCGACTGAGCAAGAACAAGTGCTCTTTGTTGACATTCCCGGCTGGCAAGGTTCTGCAATCCCCACCCTTGTCTGGCGTGTACCTCGGTGGTGTTCTACAAGTGTAACTCTCCCAAACTTCTTGGACTTCATTTTGATGCCAGACTTTCCTTCTCTGGATATGTAAACATTGTATGTCAGAGAGCTGTGGCCTGTTTGAGAATGTTGTACAGGCATCGGCACTTGTTCCCCGCACCTGCTAAGCTTCAGCTTGTGCAGGCTTTGGTGCTCTCTATTCTTGAGTATTGTCTTCCAGTATATGGCAATGTTGTATCTCTAGGTGACATGGACCGGTTGCAGAGAGTGCAGAACATGTGTCAGGTACGTTTGTGTACTGAGGAAATTCGACCACATTTCACTTGAGCGGAAAACCCTTGGCTTATTGCCGATGGCTGACTTATGCTTTCCCCGCACTTCTTGTATCGTTTGTAAAGTCCTGACTGAGGAGAGACCGCAATATTTGAGAGAGAGGCTCAGAACCCGTTCCGAAATGCGTTCCCGGTGTACCAGGCAGGAAGGACAACATGCTTGAGATGCCTCGTGTGCGCTCTTAGTCCGCTCGCAAGGGGTTTTCTCATTTTGCCCCAAAGCTCCATAACTCTCTGTCATCCAGTATCGGCTATGAATTGGTCAGTCAAAAGACTTTTAAAAAATATTTCAAAATGCGTTATTAAGTGGACAGATTTAAAAGATTTAGTTTTTGATCAGGTAAATTTTGTTAGTTTTAACTCATATAACATTGTAGAATGTCATCAGATAATTTTTTTTGTAAATAGCTTTGTGTAAACAATTTTATGTGACTCGAGTTGTTTCGAAAACCATGTAATGTTCATGAAAAACGCTCCAAATAAAAGACCATTTTATTATTTATTGTATTTACCCCAAATTTAAAATTCCTACGCTCTCCGCAACCATTAGTCGGAGAATGACAGTTGTTGTAGAAATCAATTTAATTTGAATTACATTATTATAAATATTATTTAAGATTGTGTTTGAGATCAATTCATTAAGCTCCATCTCACTGCGAACTTTTTTTGGATCAGGGAGTCTTAAAATGAACATTTTACCGGTGACAAAAATTCTAAAGTTTTATAAAAAACTATATACTAAGAATACGAGGGGAAAAGATTTCCATTCAATCAAGTTTATCTTGATGTATCTATTTATTTACACAGCTAACATAGAAACTATCAATGAAACGAAATGGAGTATAATAATCAGCTGTTTCTGCAATAATCCAAATTAAAACACTTTTTCTAATGTAAAAAGGAAGTAATATTAGAGGTGGGCGCAACTTCCAATGTTTACTTGCTGGCCATCGGTAAAATAAAAATACTGATAACTCGGTAAAATAAAAATACCTTATCAGCTTCAATAGTAAAATTTCACTCAGGTATTATAAGAACTCAGTTTGGTCTGTAGAGCTCTCCTACGAGATTTTGATTATATTTGACAAACATGTTTACTACAATACATATACAATTTGTAGGCCTGTACAATACAAACTCGACATTTATATCTTATATTTGTAAAAAACTAAGAAATGTTGGGTTTAACAAAGTTTTATTATATAAAACACAAATGTATTGCCGCAAATGTATTGTCAGTATTTTCCAGATTTATCCACCTCCACACCGGCTGCGGAGATTCAAAAGTACGTCACAAAAAGGAACAGGTGAAAAAACTAAACCCCGGCCAGATATTGACAGAAGTCAAGATGCTGATGCCAACGCTCTCCTACAGACTTTCTTGGAACTTCCAGCGACAAAAATGAACAAGAAAAGTGGCGTCTCAAGAAATTTGAAGACGTGAAAGGGCGCAGTTGCCCTCCCCTCCGCGGCGTCGTCCCCGTCGCCGATAGATGGCGTCGCGACACACTGAGGGAGGCAAAAGGGCGCTAAGAGATTGGAAATAAGGCGGGAAAAAGCTGAGATTGAAACTTGGTCAACTGAATTATTTGGTAACCAGCTTATATTTTGGAAAATAGCAGGTTATTAGATTTAATAATTTACCATTTGATTTTTATTCTTGCTCAATATTTTCACTTTGCATACACGAAGGCCTGTTTGACTATATATGGTTTAACTTTTGTAAATGGGTTTATTTAATAAAAAAAGTTTCGGATTTTTGACTGGTTTAAACGAATTTTAAAATGTTTTTACAAAATATACAACTCCTTTGTCTAACTATAAGACCTGGGAAAATGTTCGGAAAGGTTTTTTGTTGTAATATAAAAGCTTATTATTTTATTGTTCTGATAATTGTTCTGTTCTATAACTCAGCATTAAAATTAGTTACTGTGGCATGAACGCGTCAAACTTTATTTGTATTTTTATTTTGTACTTGCATCTTTGTTAATTAAAACAATTAAAAGAGTGAAATCAGATTATTCGCGCTGGAGATACTACTCGATTGGTAATTCGTAATGTAAAATTTGCCTACATTATAACACAATCACAGTATTCATGTACACAATTGAAGTGTAAAATATAGAATAGCTCCTTACCTTAATCCTCATTTGTCGTAAATAATATATATTAAGCGTGGATTTTTTAAGCATCCTTAGAAGAAGAATAAAAGAATATATATTGAATTGCACCTGACGAAGTGTCAATGAGTGTAAGTCTAGCAGAGCAATTATACTAGCTGTAAACAAAAATATTGAGCCACTGTTTATTAAAGAAGCCGGTTCAATTTTTTCGGGTATCTGTCGTAATTCGTAAAACAGTGATTTAGCGGTATATATAACGATTACCAGTTTACGGATGAGAATGCAAGGTTTTCGTTATCTAACGACGGCCAATGAATAAACAAACACCCACCTTAACGTAACTCAACCGCCGCAGTGTGCTGGTGCGAGGAGAGTGTCTAACAACTACCAGCGCGCTGTAGCAGTTAGGGTAGATTACGGTAAGTATTATCATAGATTAAGCATACTCCTAAGGAGTATGCTTAATCTATGGTATTATTTTGTTTCCACTAGTAAAGATTTGTTCAGAAAAGAGTATAGAAGACATGGAAGGTCATTATGGTGAATTTGTACCCTATAGCAAAACGTTTCATAACGTTAAGGGGTAACGGAAAAGTGCCGGTGAATTTCAAATACCAACAACTTATATGGAACTAGTTTCATTGGTTATTGTGTAGTTGAAAATTATTATTTTTACAGCATCAAGTATATTAAAATAGGTTTCCTTATTTATTATAAAGTATCGCATTTTTAGTGAATTTCCTTTGGAAAGTGAACTATTAGCATGACCCGCACGGTGAAACTTAAGCCCGGGACCACCATAGAAGTTCCTAACGTGACCCCCTGAACACGTTTTGGGGGGTCGTTCAAAATTATATATATATATATATATGTGTGTGTGTATGCACTCTAGCGGTCGCATTTTTTGTCCGATTTACTTCAAATTTGGTAGGGACATTCCTTTCTATAATCTGTTGGACAAGTTCGTTGGGCAAAACAATCGGAAAACTCTAAACCCATTTTTTGGAGATTAATCTTTCAAATTTCGAGTTTTTGGGCCCAAAAAGCGTCAGAAAAGCCCCATATGTAAACTTAATGCATGTAAAAAGATGGGGATTAGAGAGGCGAAAGTTTTAAGTCCTATCTCGTCATTCTAGCGTAAATATTTACCGAGTTATTAAAGAAAATGTGTATCGGCTAAACACAGTACGTTGTCTTATGGGGGTTTTACACTAGAAAAGCCTGTTATTCCTTTGTTAAAGTACTTGTATTATCCCCAGCAACCTCACGCCTACTTTTAAGCCTGTCTGGACCTTCTCCTAACCTTATAATGCGCAAAATTGTATTCCCAGCTTTGCAAGTAAATGAAACCAGGAGTATCAGAACAGCCAAAAAATCAATGTTTTCAGATTTCAATAAAAATTGGACAAATGTATGTTTTTACACTGATTTTGAGTTTTAAAAGTTTTTATGTGGAAATTCACTTCCCTCACGTCAGCGTGCTGCGTGCGAACTCGTTTAAATATTCTCTTGGTTTTACTAAATAACGCGTTTCTCTATTATATGCATGCCATTTTTAGTTAACTTTTTTAAAATTGTAAAATATCCAAGATCTGTATATTTTACAGTCAGTGATTTTATTTGGTCAGATTATATATACCCGGTGTAGCTGTGATTGGCTTGAGAGTTTGCTGGTAGTGAAAGTTAGTTGGATGAAACACATGCTACACGTAATACAAGCTTTTTATTGTACGCATTACATAGGAAATGAAGTAATAAGTTAACGTACCTTATCCGTCTTCAATCCTAAATCACTCGTGGATTCAGTAGTAGTACCTACTAGTGATTTAGGATTGACGACGGATAAGGTGCGTTCACCTGTTACTTCTAGTCGATTTTATATCCAGTAGGGAAATTATTAATTAAATGACATGGGAACTTTAAGGGTCAGTTAGGATGAGCCCAGGGGATAATGTTCCCCTTTTAAAATCATAAAGGGCAATCGCTTTAATTTAACACCTCACTCATCAAAACTGACCGTTAAATAATTGTAGGTGAACGGACGAAAAATGCCTTAGGGAATCAAAGAGTAAGATGCAAAATTGATAATGTATGACGCGATAGAAAGTTGATGCCAGCGCTCTCCTGCAGATGTTCTCGGAACTTTCTGCAGGGAATATAAACAAGAAAAGTGGCGTCTTAAGAAAGTGTTAAGACGGCGCGGCGTCGCGGCGCGGGGGGCGTCAGTTGTCGGTCGTGCCGCGTCGTTGTCATCGGCGCTTTTCTTTCGCCCTACTTCTAAGAGATGGCGTTGGTGCGCTCTTTCTAAGACGGCGAAAGAAGGTGAAGAGTTTGGAAAGACGCCGAGCGCGGTAACACCCTGAGTTTGAAACTTCTTATTCATAGGCGTTTGTTTTGTTTTACAAATGAAATCAGTTTTCGGGCTCTGTTATTTCCCTTGAATTCTAATACCGAGTTTGATAGTATTCCTGAATTGAGTTTTTGTACACATAGTGTATTTAACCTCGCAACCTTTAAGTGGAGAATTATTTATGGAACGAGTTTTACTAATACTCTACAAGCAAATCCAGTTGCCCGAATTCGAATTTATATATTTTTCTTTCTCAGCTTATATATGGTCCTATTCATTTAAATTGCATTGCTATATTGTGTAGCTTGAAACTGTACTTGCTTGTCTTGCTTCTGATCTGTCTTTTTTAACGATTTATATTTCTATTGAGGTTCGGGGTAAAAAAAACTGCAGCCGACACGCTGACCGCCATTTTGACCTTCCGTCAACTCAAGCACCCGATAAAATCTTCTCTTCACAAGTTATGTTAGTCTTTATTGCTCTTTGGCCAGATGGTTTGTTTACACGAATATCCTCCAGTGAGATTTTACTTTTTAACTCGCAGCGATTCCTCTATAGATATTTACCTTATTGGTTTTGTTAGTGCCAACAGATGTTAAATGTTCAATTAAATTTATTTATATTATTCCATAAGATTAACGCTGGAAGTTTGAAAGCCCAGGAGGCAAAGCCCTGACGTTTTCCAAACCCCCAAAGGCTCATAAATACGTTAAGGGCGTTTAACACACAAGCAATCATTCAAGATAATAGATTTGCCGGTAGCTTTGTCAAAAAAATCGGACTATTCCTTTGATACTCTGATAATCCTTTAACTTTGTAATTTATTACTGCAATAATAACGATTTCTCTTCTTATTAAGTATTATAAACACTATGTTTATTTACAAAACTAAGTGGTGATATTTAATTGCAATTGGTCACCTTATTAATGCTCCGAACAAACGTACTACAGGTGATAAATAATATATAATGCAAGGATAAAAGCATTTAGAAACCTACAAAATTAATCGAATTTAATAAAGAGTTTTTGTATCAGTATTATATTTCTACCGAATAAGTTTAAATAAAAAAATACTAAAACACAAACACCGACCTTAGAACAAGATTTGCCGGAAGTTTGTCTTTGCCATATTTTGATTGCAAGATATGCTATGACTGTTGGATACTGTACGACCGACATAATAATGCAGTACGATAATGACATAATCTATGCTTTTTCCAAATCTATGGATCATACAATCTTTACTAGTCCATCTGTTATCGAACTGAGCAAAATTATTTCATACGGTAACCCATTCATATGTGTTCCCATTTCAGAAGTCTGTGTATTTATTATTCAGCCTATAACATATGCCAATGGCTTAAAGCTTGAGTGTGATTGCAAATCAGTTGTTTTAGAAAGTAACTTAATTTGAATTATTCGCCATAATAACCTTATATGTGGAAGACTTTGAGGGTGGTTAGTACAGAGAAACAAATATTTACTGTTCCAATACCCTTCGGAATGGAAATATCGAAAATATAAAACCACTTTGTAAAACTAAAATCAAAGACTTTTTTAGGACCTCAATCTTCCAAATCGGTTATTCTAATAAAGGAGGAGTTCTGTTTTCAAACATTGCCTTAGAGTATTATAAATGTAGAAAATAGGAATATAAATATAGACATTTTAGCTGTGGTTGTAAATACAATGGTAAAACCTCACAGTTATTCTGTGTTCAACCTCAAAGGACGGTTATTTTGATAATGCTTATTTAAAATTATAAATAGAATACCCTCTTTCTTCTATAAATACTAATTAAGTTTATGCTTATTTTAGGTGACATGAGGGGTTCAGTAACCCCCTGTTACACGGTTTTTAAAAAACTTTTTGATAATTTTTAAAACCTTAAAAACACATTAAAACTTTAATTTTGGTTTAATTAAATACGTTTCCTATAAAGGCAATATCCCCCTTTCGCCTATAAATGCATATGAAGCTAAACTGAAGTTAAAAAATGTAATGGAATAATGTAATACAATACTAAGAAGTATAAAAACGCATTTTAAATCAAATGGTTGTTCAAGGTAATTTTCCTATACTTTAGACAATTCAATTTTTAGATTATTTTAAACTTTCCTCTGGGAGGGTTTTAGAGATAGAGTGTTTGTTGACTAATGTTTTTTAAAACAATGGAGGAGAGTAAGTGTATGTGAAAAAATAATACTAAAATATATTTTTATTGAACTTAACTTGTTATTTACAACGGAGACCAAATGAAGTAAGATACATTGACAGAGGAACACGTGTCCTACCGTGATCGCAATGTCCGCCTGCTGGGGGGCAACATCTAAGAAGAATAAACAAACTAATTAGCCCTTCACCGGACGGGCAGTAATTGAACCTGTTAGGGCATTGGTTTCCTGACATTGGATCACGAATTCAGGGTGTTTCTTTTATCACACACCACTGGTGTTTAGAAGTAAAAGCCACAAGTATTAATCATAAATAAAGCACGATGTTTTTGCTTTTGGCGTAAGTTACAACTCCTTCAGTTTTGCAATTAAACAATTTTATTTTTTAGAATATTTATTAAAACAAACAACCTTAAGTGTTTCTGCAACGATCCACTCCCTTCAAAAATTTGAAAAATAGTATTTGTACTTTAGTGTAATAACTTCAAAATATTAGCAAAAATAAACAACATTGCAACAATGCAAACAAATTGTAGAGGAAGAAATTAAGGAATTAAAGTAGTCAACTTATGAACTTGTTGAACAATACTTTCTTTGCTTTTAAATTGGATTGCGTAGAAAAATAATATATTTCATATCAATCTAAATGACATAATAAAACATTTTTAAAGACTCGTGAGGTTTTAAGAGGGGGCTCCAGTCACGAAACCTTTCGCGTTTCTACCTGCTTCGCCCATAAGGCCAATGTTAACTTTCAAAGCCCGTTCCTCCTCAACGAACTATTCGATATCGTTGATTTATGGCTCATTTTAAAGAGCAAAAATATACTTAGGATTTCAGTAAGCAGAATTTCGGTATCGTAAATAATAATCGATCAATATAATTCCAAAATATTCAATATTTACAGTATAACGAAATTCTGCTTACTTAAATCGCTAGATTTATTTTTGATCTTTTAAACGAACCTTGAATAATCAATTTCGGACAACCCGTTGAGGAGGGACGGACTTTGAAAGTTAACATTGGTCTTATGGGAGAAGTAGGTGGACGCAGAGGACTGGTGCCCCCTCCAAATGTAAACAGATAGTTTCTGGGACCACTTATTCAATAATCGCCTTTTACCATCTTTTGTGTATATTTTACCGCCTTGTATGTAAGTACAGTATACGTGTAAATACACATTATAGTGTTGTCAGACGTATTTTATTCATCCTGCTCACTTATTCAACACACTGTGGCCTATTCTTTAGATGGGTACTATCGAGAGTGTTTTCTAGTCATGTAAAGCCAATTGTAACAAATTTTCCAGATACCGGAACGAAAAGGTCTAAAAATACACTATTAAACTATTTTATAAATGCATATCTAACGAGCAGTATATAATGATAAACATTATGTCCATTGTTGGTGAGCACCGTAGTAAGAATCATGTAATCAGAAACAAATTCACTTCGGTTTGTGCATTATCAAGGTCAGTAATACTAGACTTGACGATCCCAGTTACCACTAGAAGGCTCATGGAGAGAAAAAAACATTTGTTTGTGCTTCATTCTGTGGAAAACCTGGTTAATGATTACAACTGATATAAACATGTTTGTATAATCCCCTGACCAAATAAATTGATAGTCAACCGCAGATAAGCTCTGAAATTTGTTAGACCATTAGGGCTAAGCTCTAATTAAATTTTATGAATTTTGGAATATTAAGGAAACCTATTGAACATTTTGATATGCATTATGTCGGGGGTTTGTCACGCACACCACTTAAAATGTGGAATGGTATTTTACCATTTAAATTAAATAAAAACAAAACTAAATACAAAACTAATACGAAATGAAATAAGATGTGGATGATTTTTAAAGCAGTCGACTGACGACTATCAAAAATCTGATATATTTCGTATGTAAAATAGAAACAAAAACATAGCTGAGACTCAACCTCTATTTTCTTCTTGGTTGACTGTTAGGCATTCTCATCTTCTATAAAACTATATTAAGTAAAACAAATTTAAAATGAATTGAGTATCAAAAAACTATGAATTGAGTATCAATTCGAAATATATTGGTTTAAATTTAAAATTTGTTTTACTTAATATAGTTTTATAGAAAATGAGAATGCCTAATAGTCAACCAAGAATACAATCACCATCTTCAACAACATCAGAAGGATTTAGAAGAAAAATCTATTTTCTTGTTTTACCATTGTTTAAGTAATAAACTATAAAACAGGTGTGTAGATGTGAAGATGTGTGTAGATGAAAATTGTGTTTAAAATTAATGAATTTCTACAATGCAAGTAGTTAGTTATATGGTGATAGTTTACAATAAAACACAATACACCTCGGCTCTGTTCGCAATTGAATCCTATATTCTAATACAAGTTTGTTTGTTTGTTAGCATCATTTATCTTGGAAACCAGCGGAACAATTTTGTTAAAACTTTGGAATGAAGGGTTTTTAGAGGTAAAGAAATTCAACTTGTAAAAAACCTCTTCCCCAGGAAAATTAAGTGTTGGTGAATCTTATTTCAAAATTTAACATTTGTTCATTGGGCTTACGGTATTTCAAATCAAAACAAAAGGAAAACCGCTGTGAATTAATAACCAGCGATCCATGAAAGAAGCCCTTACCACAAGGGCTGACGAATAATTTCTTCGAAAACGTTACTATGACTATTGAATAAAGATTGCATACAGAGTGGACGTATCTTTCACCTAACCTAATTAATAATGCTCAAACCTATGTAAAGATGTTCCGTCTTGATAGAATGTTGAAATGGTTTGCTATCAGAAGCACAACACGGATTGTGTGGAAATTTTAGTAGTTTGTGATTGCATATTGAGTTTAGAACATACTATATTAATGCTGTAAAAGCTTTGCCTACACTTCAATGCAATAAGCTGTGCCTTACGTCTACAAGCGACTTTGCTATACAATCGTGCTGCTTTTTTAACATCACGTGAGTAAAAAGTAACGCTATTAACAGCTTATGGAAACTATCGGGAAACTACAGAAACTTGATCGTTTGGCAAAAAAACAAAAAAATTTTCAATAAATCATGGTCTATTTTAATCTATGCGTATTTTAAGGCGAAGATGGACGAATAGTGAGCGTAGAATGGGTGAGATGCCTTGTATAGCATTGTTACAGACTAAGACCGACTGATTCTTTAGCCATGATCATTAATTAAAGCTTACGGGATGTAATAAAAGACGTCTTACAACACTTAATTAACACATTAACGAACAACACATTAAGTGTTGTAAGACGTCTTTTATTACATCCCGTAAGTAATAACAACACGTAATATGCTAATCAAAAAGTTGTTTAATTAAAGCCCAATGGTCAATGGTAGCTGGATCCAATACTGTACCTTGACAAAAATTCCTCAGGTGATTATCCAAGTATAGGGTCTGTTTTACTCCAATTCACGTATGGGTGTCTGTATATGGTTTTTTAATAAATCATAGCTAGTTTGCCCCGTTCCACCCGAGGGCATCTCGCAGGTGTAGAGATGACTCGAAAACTATACATTATGATCAGCCAACTTAATAAAGTAACTCCATTAGATTAACGTTAGACATTTGAAAGCCCAGGGGGTGGATCTCTTAAATATGGATGTTTTCCAAAACCTCAAAAGGGACTTATCCACGTTAAAGGGTTTCAAATAACACATAACAATTTATACTTAAGACTTACTGGTTTAGTTGGTAGCATCCTATAAGAAAAACCAATAGATATGATATTTAATTCGCGGTTTTCAGGTATTACCGGTTAAAACTTTTTTAGGCTTAAATTTTGTAACTAAATCATTGTTTTTTGTGTTAACAACCTATACGTCAATTTTTAATTTTTAATTTAAGAAGTATTTTATATATTCAACTGTAAAAACATTGTAAATTATTTATTACCATGAAATAATAAATAAAATTCGTGAATCTAGGAATATAAAAATGAATAATTAAGAATGAAAATATTGTATTTTAAAGATCACCTGAGTATTTGTAATATTTAGAATAAAATCCTGCAAACTGTGTTAGTTACTCAGTTAATTACTATGTCAATAACTCAGTTAATTGCCACTTGTATTTTCTGGTCTCCGGTCTTTCTGAGGTCTTTCTGCTATCCGGATCATAATTTCTTAGAAAAACCATGACTTATAAATTCTATGTTACAAATGAATTTATTAATTTTGCTCGCCGATCTTGTGCCTCTACAACTATAAACTTACTTGTATTTTTGGTATCCATCAAAAGCTTTTACTCTCTAAATGTTCCTTTTGAAGTTTTTAAAAACATAATCCTGTAGGACTGTAGGCCAATAGGATTTCAATTTTCACCGTGAATCTTAAGGTGTTATTCATTTGGTTAGATTATAATAATGTACAATTTTCAATAAATCTCTACTAAAGATATGATATATTTAATTCAAACCCCTACAAACATACGGTAAACTGATCAAGGTGGGCAATCTTACAATCCCAGTTACACTGAGAAAATCTAAGCATATATATTTATATAATCACCTGAATAAGTAAAATCATTGTCACAGTGATAAGCATTGAAACTTTAAAGGACAATTGGTCAAAGCCCTGAAGAGGTTTTGAATAAATATAAATTTTTGTACATGTAAATAGGAACTGTTTTAACACTTTCGCTGCTGCAAACATGTTTAAAAATTAAATTTACATAAGTTTCTATTTTGAGAAAAAACCCCGATCGGAGTCCGCAGCAGCCAACGCGTTAAACAAAAGTAATTAAAAAAGTAAAACCTTTTATATTTTGGAACTATAACTATAAATTGTTTTTATTGTAAGTTAATTCCAGATGTGTCTTAACTAACGATAAATCTAATAAAGTGAATGTAATACTATTGCCTTAGTTTATGGACGGATTCATGATTCTGAGGACGATTCTGTATCCAAATTACATCAAATATTCGTATCTAATAATCTCTGCGGATTCTTCTGAATACAAGGATTGGCTAAACATTATTTACACCCTAACTTCTTAGCCACTGCCCCATTCTCAACTCCTCCCTTTGAATGTCTTAGGTTCAAGGCTGGTATACCAGGTTGGGAGTTTTTCATCTCTGATAGTGTCACCATGTTCTATTTTGAGCCTTCAACACAACACTTTCATAAAGTTGTTTTTGTGAAACTCATGAGCAAAATTTGAATAAGCTAACCGTTAGCTAGAATAATCTTTATATTTTTTACTCAATACTACTTTAAAAATTGAAATTTAATAAAACTAAAATTTTAAGTAGTTGAGCCTCAGCAATCAACGTAATATGTTCAAGAATCAGAGTTTAACGCAGTTGTCATTGTTATTGTCCTTATCTGAGATGGGAAGTATTTGACATTATCATCTTCTCAAAGATCATAAAACGAATAGTCGTTTATTCTGTCTTTAAACAATACATTATTACAATGGACTTCGTCAAGATTTATCCTAGAAAGGCATCGATCCTCTGCAGACATGAGCTTCTGCAAATGCCTATGGAACGAGGACTGCAGCTGTCCACTCGCTGGACTTATAATCCCGACATAGCAAGGTGTATGTGTCTCGGGCAGTGTTGTCACGGACTTCGGTGCAAGAGGTCACGGGTTCGTTTCCCGGAGCACCCATATGAATTTAAGAAGATTGGACTGTTATCCTATGTCAAAGTTTGGAATAAAATGCCACTGGTGTAGACAATAAAAAATGTGTATAAATCAATACTATAATTCGCATTTGTCTGTAGCTCCGTGTGTCAGTCCGTCCGCGGCTGTTTCTCGAGCTGTAATGGCTCCCAAGCTACGAAAGTATATTTTTAGGGGTAATCAAGGTCGGGGAAGCTGCACGTGTCGTTTTTTTTTTTTTTTTTAAAGCAACCTTATTTGAGTTACGGTAGCTTGAAGCTTTATATTTTTAGACCATTTTAATATATGTTATCGGAGCCGGGAGTGTTCAGCTGTGGATTTGTTCCTGAAACAGCTGATTATTACCTGCGGTCGCGATAGCGGTCGCCAACACTAGTTGAATATAATTTGCAATAAATGCCTGAGAACATATGCTTATCCTACTGTAGAGTAAAAAAGTTAAACTATTACATACTAGGTTTTTTTTAAAAAAGCCCCACTAAATAAACAGTGATTTTTTAGAAGTATAAAATCACAGAACTATTTCTTAACAAATAATAATATTTAAAGTAACTGATAATTATTATAAATTAATAACTATAAATCATTGTTTTACTAAACTAGTTTACGTTATTAGTATTTAATAAATAAGTCTGCGATTATAATTTTAGATAAGTTACTTAAGATTTTACTTTACCACAACCTAATAAAAGCTTTAACATGTTGAGAGCAAGAGGATAAACTTGCAGACTTTGTCCCTCGTGTAAGCAAGTTGAAGTTCTACCCATTACCCTGCAACAACGCACACGCATTCTTTATCGGAGATTAATTATTAAAGAAAATACTGGAGTAATACTAACAGAGATGTGAATAATAGAAGAGCGGCTCATACCCTCCGTTATGAGCTGCGGAAGATGAATTATAATTAAGAACATTGTCTTGAGACGGAATATGGGATGAAGCAAAGTTTGCGATGCGGACCACAAAACTGGTCTCGGGAGGGCGGTTTGCCTCCCCCTCCCCTGCCGCGTCCGTGTTCGATGCCTTTAATTGAATCTTTTCAGAATTCCAGAGATGCTGCTTACAAAGTTCACCCGCCTTAGTCTGTATAATTAAAAGCGCCTGTTACACCGTTGCCGGGATTCCTTCTCTATGTAAATACTGCGTGATAACGTTACACCGTCTTTTATTCATTTTTGGCCTTGTTTCGTTTTTACAATTCATATCACAGAAAAATTAGAATTTTAATTTACATTTGTTTTGGAGGGGAATCTACCAATCTGAGCACTTTTAGATTAATATGTAAATGAAGCTAGTTATTCAGGTAAAATGGGCCCAATAAGAAAAACGAATTATTACGAAGCAATAGGAAACCAGTCATTGTTTACAATGTTTATAAAAAACGTATCAAGATATTTATCGTATTTATAACAAAATGTAAAGTAAATTTCGTGTAACCTTCTACCCAATATCTTCTGTCAGAGTTTTCAGGTTTTACTAGTGCCTCTGACATGACCTGTCGACTACTTATGTAGCCGGGACCAACGTGCCTTCCGAAGCACCGTGGCAGTCTGAATTTCAAAAGTTATATGGATTTAATCGGGAATTGAACCCGGGTCTTTTGTGTGGTATGAAATATAGTTACAGTTGTATAAATTATAATCAAGCCATCAGTTGTTAAGAAACAATTTATTTAACTTATCACACTTTACATGTTAATACGTTTTAAAAGGGTCATTATATTTTGTCCTTCAGGATATGGTCAATATGAACAATATTATTTCTCAGGTTTTCCTACAGAAGCTGTGACATGAAAAGGCAAACTAAGCTATTGTTGTCACAACCAAAAATTAAGAAATGGTACAATATTAATAATAAAAAAATACGGAATTTAAATGTTGAGCCCCTGAAGTGTTTTGACTCGTCACTGAGTGAATAAGTGACTGGATGTTTGCATTTAAATAAAATTATGTGACATTAAAATTATGTATACCTCAGTCGAGAATGAGTTGTTCAGCTATAACATGTTAGCAGTATCAATAAACTTGATTTTATTAGTGGATTTCCTTTGGAAAGTGAACTATTAGCATGACCCGCACGGTGAAACTTAAGCCCAGGACCACCATAGAAGTTCCTAACGTGACCCCCTGAACACGCTTTGGGGGGTCGTTCAAAATTTTATATATATATATATATATAGACATATATATATATATGTGTTTGCACTCTAGCGGTCGCATTTTTTGTCCGATTAACTTAAAATTTGGTAGGGACGTTCCTTTCTGTAATCAGTTGGACAAGTTCGTTGGGCAAAAGAATCGTAAAACTCCAAACCCCTTTTTTGGGGATTAATCTTCCAAATTTTGAGTTTTTGGGCCCAAAAAGGGTCTAAAACCCCCCAAATGTAAAATTAATGGATGTAATAAGATGGCACTTAGCAGGACAAAAGTTTTAAGCCCTCTCTCGTCATTCTAGCATAAATATTTACCGAGTTATTAAAGAAAATGTGTTTCGGCTAAACACAGTACGTTGTCTTACGGGGGTTTTACACTAGAAGAGCCTGCTACTCCTTTGTTAGAGTACTTTTATCATCCCCAGCAACCTCACGCCTACTTTCAAGCCTGACTGGACCTTCTCCTCACATTATAATGCACAAAATTGTATTCCCAGCTTTGCAGGTAAATGAAACCAGGAGCATCAGAACAGCCAAAAAATCAATGTTTTCAGATTTCAATAAAAATTGGAATACAAGTATGTTTTTACACTAATATTAAGTTTCAAAAGTTTTTATGTGGAAATTCACTTCCCTCACGTCAGCGTGCTGCGTGCGAACTCGTTTTCATGTTTTCATAACTATGTAAAGCCATGAATATTCTTTAGGCTCTGTCAAACTGTTGTACGCAATCAGGCTTCTTTATTAGTCAAAGTTTCAGTGTTATAATCTTATAAAGATAATTTATACAATGTTTTCATAAAAGACACAGATTGCAACAGATCACAGAATGTACCACGGTTTTATTCTTAAAATGTCTTCAATCAGAAAATTAAGTTTCATAAGAATCACCGTGCCAAGAATCGAATACTAGTTATTCGTGAAACAAAATAAAACAGTATTCTAACAGTTCATGAAGTTTTCACAAGATTTAATCACGAGAAAGAACTTCCAAAACACTTCCCCAAATACAATAAAACCACGCGATGTTCACAGCTGAAGAAGTTTCGCAATATTTACAGCGTTTATTAAAATAAGGAATACTTGGTAAAGGAGGCGAGAGGAGGCGCGGCGGTCAGCGGAATAACACAGGGCCTCCTTGCATACTTCCGTAGCTTTGAGGGCGGACATATTTGCTTTGCGAATTAAAAGGCAGGAATCTGATATACAAACGTAGGCGGCCGTCTTTGATTGGGGCGTGCTTCTGACCACGCGGTTCTGGAATTCCCCAATAACTTTACTTTTGATAAACCGACGCTGGCGTGTAAGTCTGCTAGAATGTATTCAATGACAGAAGGACCTCGCTTTGTAAACCTGAGCACCGTGTAGTGCTTTGTACCTCCCTTCATTCCCTCCCCTCCCCTCCGCCGTCTAACCTCGTCAGTACAAGCACAGTCACGAACACACTTGCCGAAATGTTGGTGAAGAAGACTTTACGAAATTCAGAGAGACATGTTTTTGTTGAAAGGGCTATATTGTGTTATGGGTATCGTTATACTCTGAACCTTTGAGTTATAAAATCATATGTTGTTTAAATAATGTTTTAAACACTTAAACATGTTATTTTTTCTTTAAAAGTTCCGTATTTTAATACATATTGAGTAAAGTAAAGCACTTGCTATTTTTTTAAGGGTAAGATATTCTTAGCTCTTTAGTTGCATACCAAAGTTAATTAACGATAACAATCATTCACAGTTAATAAAAACACATTAAAATTGCAATAATAATAAAAACTGACATCTTGATAACAAACGTACTGAACATCTTGAATTAATTATATTACTTAATTAATTTAAATTCTGAACTTAATTTGCTTTTGCCATGCGTGACATCATAACTTCTCATAATTTGCAACATCACATGATAAAACCATGGCCAAAACCCTGTGATGGATTTAAGTGTGGTTAGGGGTAGATATGTACAAAAATACTATAGTTCTTAGTTACTCGCTTTCCCACCAAATCTCCAAATCACTTATGCTATCTCAAAATGTATGGAGAAAGAAAGGTGTTCGAAAAATAACATGTTAATATAATTGCTTTATACACTGATGTATTGTTTTAATACTACACGGGAAAGGTGGAGTATTTACCAATAAAACAATTAACTAGCATTGTTTGAGGTACAAATAATGATCGTATAACCGTGAAGCTTGACAAATGCCTGGGTCTTATGCTTTTGATAACACATTTATAAACATATTTTTTGGATAGTCTTAAACGCCTGTTGCGGCTAACCTTTAATCCTATATTATGTGTATAAAACATTAGTAATTACTGACATATAAAACAATCCAACAACCCTGAGTACTACATACCCCAGTAGTTTTCAATAAACTAATCAAAGTTTGAGAAAGGCAAATAAATTTATCTGACAAATATTAATTGTAAACATAATTTATTTTTACTTTTATACAATATTCTTACACATTGCGTATTGCACGTAGTTTTAATATTTGCAGAAAGCAACTGAAATACAACAAATAAACATTAACAAAACAAACATAACAATTAATAAGGTATAACGACGGGAGTTCAAACCAAGCACTTTAATTGTATAATGCACAAAATTTTATTATGTTTTTCTCATGTTTTCCTATGGCTAAACCAAAGTAATATTCTTACAGTACCGTTTGATTTAGTATTTAACTTAAACGGCCAAGTAAATGAACATGAAATTTCTAAATTTGAAGAATACTAATCATTCGTATAGTACAAATGTCTTGAAATCAAATTCAAACGTATATAGATTTTAAAATTACATTAAAGGTTAAAAATATAAACGTAATGCAACAAAAAACTTCAAGAAAAACTATTAAATTGAACTGAATTAAAATAAAACCCAAATTTTATATTTGTAATCAAGTGTGTAGACTGTAATAAATGAGTATTTAAATAAATATTTTAAGGACAAAATATTGTATCCTAATGGCAGTAATGGTTGATAGTTTTTGACACCGAATTAGAAATTCTTCATTATTAGGCCTACGAAATTGTTACATTATGGCTGTGTATAAATTAACAAAACCAAAGACAATTTTAAAACTCCAGACTTTGAAAATACAACATCTAGTGTTGAAAATAAATTAGAGTGGAAATAAACTAACAATATAAACATTCGGAGGGGTCTGGCGTCAAAAGACAGGTATAACACTGATAGTTTCAAACTTATCTATGATCATATAACTTTTTACAAGCAGAAACAAAATTATTTACCTTCAAAAACTGAAAACACTTTACAAAATTATCCTCCAGGACATATAATGTATCTGGAAACAACGGTTTTTGGTAACAATAATGATAACTATTCACATGGGGTTTCCGTAAATCATCACCATAAGCATTCAGATTGTATATTGCATTTGCATGATTTTGCCTAAAGATTGCCAATTGAACAACTTGTTTCTTTATTAACAAGAAACAGTATTTTAACTATCTACATACAAATGATGTAATATCAGTGTATGAGCAGGTTTTAATAGAATCGTGTTAATCTACGATTTAATTATTCTTAAAAACTGTTACTAAAAAAATTCGTTATGATGGGTGATTTTAAAGGTACTAGACAAATTTCCTAAAATAAATAAAAACAAAAATAAATAAATGTCTGATTAAGATTTTAAAACATAAATGATTTGTATAACGATGATTATTTCTGCGTTCAATCATTTCAATTTCGAGGTTAAAATATTAATTTATACAAAATTAGACGTTATGGTGGTGATTTCAGAGTTTCTCAATCAGTGCTGGCAGAGACGAGCTCTTTTCATTGTCCCGACACTGTCACTGTACAGTTCAGATGGCCAAGGGGTCAGCCATGGAGTCCTGCGGTCAGTAGGGTCTCCAGACATCCTGCCCCCTCGCCGAGGCCGGAGGGTCGTCCACTCTGGCCGGCAGCTGGGAGGAGTTCAGCAGGTCGGAGCCGGGCAGGGAGTGGTGCAGTTGGGAGTAGAAGAGGGAGGGAAGCACGGGGTAGTGGGAGGGGTAGGTGGTGGCGGGGTTGTGGTGGTGGATGTGGTGGTGGTGAAAGGTGGTTCCCCCGTGGCCGTTGGTCTGGAGGTCGTCGTTGCCCACGGGGGACTCGGCGGTGGAGGAGTCACTGAGAGACCGAGGGCCGCTGAGGAAGTCCGAGGCCGAGTAGCGAGGCAGGGCCGAGGCCGAGGTGTTGAGGTTGTTGTGCAGCTGTTGCGCCTGAGGTCCCAGCAGGTGCTGGTCGATGTCGCCCACTGGTGCTGCCTCCCCCATCACTGCAACACGAACATCTGTACCTCTTACACTAACATGACACACCTAAAAATTACATTACTTCTTTCATAAGTCCAAAAACCATGTTGGCACCTTACGAAAACCTAATAAGTTCAATTATACGTTCCAAGTAAAATTCAAAACATTATTTTGCACTCTAAGTGATTATTGCTGTGGATAGTATAAAAGTGTACAGTATTTTTAAATAAATTCTTTATCAGCTAAAAGGGGCTTAATAATAATTAAAAATCGGTGGGTCGGTAAGAGATTGTACTTTTATGTTTAGATTGTTGTTAAAATATTTGTTGTAGTCTTGTTTTTTCAGACTCGTTTTTAACAAATTTTGGTTATATTAATCAACCTTAACCTATAACATCTTGAACAATCTTGAACCAACCTGCATGTTTAGAATTTCATGCCGGTCATATGGCCAGTGTTATCTTTCAAAGCCCGTCTTTCTCCAACGGATCATCCGAAATCATTGATTTATGGTTCGTTTTTGAGAAACAAAAATGATTAAAGCGATTTCAGTAAGCAAAATGTCAATATCACAAATAATAATTGTTCAACAACATCCCTAAGTACTAAATATTTACTTTATTTTATGGGGTGAACTTTCGATGATATCAAAACTCTGTTCATTAAAATTTTAGTGAAATTCAACTATAGGGAAGAAGCTATTACCGTAGTCGGCATGGTAAGACCTAGGCCCGGGACCATATTAACTTTTCGTTTTGAGGTCCCCAGACCCCAAAAACACCATTCGTTCAAAACTGTAGATATATATGTGTGTGTGTGTGTGTGTGTGTGTGTGTGTGTGTGTGTGTGTGTGTGTGTGTGTGTGTGTGTGTGTGTGTGTCCGTGAGCTCAATAACTCTCGTAAAAATTGTCCGATTTTGATTAAATTTGGTACACACGTATAAAGCAACATTTATGACTTTAAGTTCGAAAATCAGACAGATCGATCCATCCAAAGGGGTAATTTGGGGTCGTTTTGTACCCCAAAAGTGTTTTATTTTTACATATAATTTTTGGAAAAGAAACATTTTATTTTTCACCGTTGGATTCAGCTTAAAATAATACACAAATTTGTGTTTTGGTCATTGCTGATGAAACTTGGTATGTGGCTTTATGTGGTATTAAGATATATACGCAGGTTTGCTGCTACGAGGGAATTGTTCCATAAAATAAACCATAATCTCAATTCTGGATCATCCGTTGATGAGGGACGGGCTTTTAAAGTTAACATTAGCTTTATGGGTGAAGCAGGCAGGAGCCGGTGACTGGTACTCCCTCCTCCCTCTTACGGTTTTCAGTTTTTAACTTCAAACTAGATTTCTTAATTCCACCTTGCTTGTGAGTTGATGGCGTAGTGGTCAAGGCGACGGACTCCGGAACCATGGCAGCAGCCCTGTTGAGGATCCGAATCCCAGGTTTGGAATGTAAATTCTATTAGTACAACTCGTACTGTAACGGCTCACTCCTTGCTTTGCTGGACACGTTCCACGCACAGATATATAGTCTATGTGGACGGGAAAAGTACGGTAAAAAGAGGCTGCCAACCAATTACTAACTACTAGATTTATTCCATGGAGTTACTCACTTGACGAGGTGGTGGAGGCGGTTTGGAAGGTGGTGTTGGTGTCGTGGTTGTTGTTCTCCGTGTGTTGCGTCGTGGAGAACCCGATGGCGGGAGTGTTGAAGCCCCCCGTCGCGGCGCAGCTACTCAGCGTCCCGGCGCCCAGGTACGACGAGTACGGCGTCGTCGCCCCGTATCCGAAACTGGAGTAGTGGTGAGAGTTGTTCAGCCCAAACTGACTCATGTCTAGAAAACAGTATGAGTCAGGTACAATGGTATACAAGCTTGGTATGGTATTGCCATTGACTATAAATACTGAAGTAGACTTCTCATTGCCATTGTAAAATCTGTCCCTAGTTTTGTGTATGCCATGATTCAAAGAGGACGTAGTTCTCACTAATCACCAACAGAGTACACTGCTGTCAACTATTACTTATCCTGTCAAGGAGGGGATATTACAACAGTCGGTGTGTTAGGAAACAACCATAAGTTGATCACTTCTTTCTGGGGTGGAGATATTTTACAAGTTAACGTAAACAACTAAAATAACTAGTTGACAGCAGCACAATCTGTCGGTAACCTAATCAAACTACGTCCACTTCAAATTCTAGCATACACTAAAAGTGCTGGGCCATATGGATGGGATGTCTCCTTCAGTATTTATAGTCAATGGTATTGCGCTCAAAATTCAAATGTCTAAGTTGTCAACTCATCATTTGTGTATTTGTAAACCACTATCATTACAAATGCATTTGCATATAACCGAAATATCGATATTGTACCATTTATATTTTCATATCGAAAATTTTGACATGTATATAGATTAGTATCATGAAATATCAATACTAATAGTCTCCTTAAAAAAATTCTCTTATAAAAACCCTGTTGTAAGTATCCGGCTTAAAATCGCCGGTGCGGGTAGGTGTCATTTTTCAATTACAAAGCAATATTATTTAAGTTAAAAAATACATGAGTATTGAACGAATTCTAGTTTCCATAGCTGAAATTCATACTATCCGGCCCGGAGGACCATTAAAATGTTTGATGTTGATGGGATGTAAATGATGTTTAAAATTAAATAAATAAATCAATTTTGGTAAAATTTGGTACATAATTAAAAAGTGAACTCAATCGTAAATATTTATAGCACAAAACATATGTAGAACAAATTTACTATGAATAGTTCACCTGTTCTTATTGTCTAGTCGAAGACTCACAAAGACTTAACACCTGTCTTCCAATAATAGTTTCATCATTGTTAGATGTCGAGCAAATATTTTCCTTTTGAGATTTCCCAGCTCGAGTTCTATTCTTTCACTTAATATTGTAATGATATCAAAGAAAAATGCTTAAAACAGCTGTTTTCGCTTCTACAGTGGTAGTAACAATAACAGCTATTAAACGTTCAGTTAAATCGATGTCTATTAATCCATAAGATTAACACTGGAACTTTGTAAGCACGGGGCGGAGCCCTAAAGGTGGATTTTCCAAACCCCAAAAAGGCTCATATATCAAGGGTTTTAAATAACACATAAACAATAATTCAAGACCTAACGGGTTCGCTTGATGCTTAATCAAAAAAGTCATCCTACTAATATTATAAATGTGAACATTTGGATGTATGTTTGGAGGTATGTTTAGATGTATGTTTGGAGGTATTTTTGGATGTAGGCTATGTATGGATATTTGCAGTTCCATCACGCGTATACTACTGGACCGATTAAGCTAAAATTTGGCATGAATATAGTTTACATATCACATTATTACATAGACCTGATAACGTCCACATCCAACCTTAGGGCTCCAACTTTATGTACGTTACAATGCAAATCTTATGGGATTGTATCATTTATTACCAGCTGTATTTGTTTGTCAGTTAGGGCAAAGGAAGTCATAAGGTAAAACTAAACAAAGATTTGATAGTGCTGGTCAGGTTAATTTGTTTTAATGTGTTTTATTTGTCGCGAGCGAAGCTGCGGGTAACAGCTAGTTAAATATATTTGTTCTTTAATTTTATAAACCATTTTTCTGTCTTAATGTCTTTTGGAATTTCGTGATACCGTCTAATTGATGAATGTTTTAAATTTTTGTAAAATATTCAGTGTTTTGTCAAACTGTTGACAATTCACTATTATTGTACAGGCTGTTAATTTTTAAGGATTAATGAGAAAAAACTGTTAAGTTCCAAATTTTAGATCTTAATGAACGAATTTTGAGTGTCATAAACATTTGATTAAAAATTTCGACTGTATCAACACAATCTGAATTTTCCGGATAGCTTTATTTTATAACCAATAATTTTGTTTTAAAATATAAAGTTACTGGAGCGCTCGAATAATACATATATATGTTCATAATCGCATTAAATTGTATGTACTGTAGCCCGTAACCTAAATATTATTAAGTGAATGAATTAGAGACTAATATTTTAGTTTGTTGAAAAGTTAATCAGTGTAAAAGTAGCCAAAATTTACTATATTTTATCACCTAATTTAAAAAGACAACGTTTAACGAAAAAAGGAGATGCAACATTACTGCACTCATCACAGAAACGTTCGAAACGACCTTGTAAAGCAGTCTGTCCAACAAGCCCGGCGAGGGAAGCCGCGTCATGTAGTGTCATTTTAATCAAACCTGCAGGCCGGACCCACTGCGATGCATTTTTACCACGTTAAAAGCGCCGACCGTAGTTTTTAATATCAGCAAGAAATGGAATTTTCATATTGCCGTTGATCAGAATTCCGTTGATAAAATATAAGTGAAATTTTTAATCAGCGCCGGTGACACGTCCATTCGACTCGTTCACATCGAATTTTTCGCGTTTTTCCGTAACAGTTTTAATGAAAATATTCGGCGTCAGTGCAGTAAAGGATTTGGTAATTAATTGTTTTTTCCAGCCACCGGCGTTATCGACGTTGCAGTCTTTCTGCGACTTGTGACGTCGCTGCCGCGGGTGTTTCGCCCGGTCGGTTTGTTTATGTGCGGTTTCCATTGTTTCCATCCTGTTGTATATGTCCCAGTTTCGAATAAATCCCAGCCATTAGTTCCGAAATTAATCGCACGTTTGGTGTAACGGCTTATTTCAATGGTGCTCTATTTTGTCCTGTACTGATTAGGATATTTCGGTACAGTAAAGTCTCGATTATCCGACCTAAACCGCCCGCGGTAATGTCGGATAAGCGAGAAGGTCGGATAACACGGAAAATAATAAAAACAACATTTAAAATTTCTGTTTATAGGCGCGCGTAAATCGATCGTTAGATCCTGCACGGGGACAACATGGAAGGTCGGATAACCAAAGGTCGGATAATCGATTCTCTTCTGTACTATAAAAGGTTCTCAGGGTTTCATTTGGTATTACAAATATATAACTGTGTATTCAAATATTTAGGCAAATGTTGTACTTCTGCGAATTCAATATAAAGTAGCATGGTAGTTTCCTATGCTTGGAAACATGACGTCGCATATATTTGCTGTTTTGTTTAGGTTAACTATTTTTGACATCGAAATTCTACTCACTGATATCACTTGATGTATTTTGTTGTTTTCATTGTTTAATCCATCAAAATGATTTCGGATAATTCTTTTCGAAGGGACATAACTATTAAGTTCACATTGGTTTTGCGTTGGTGGATTTTTTCCCGGTATGAACTTAATGCAGGGTTAATGAATCCATAGATAGTCTTTTTCAGTAGTAAATAATTAGTGAACCAGGATTTTACTTGATATACTAAATTGAAACAATGATTAGGGACTTAATTTGTCATATCTACAATAAATTCAAAGTAAAAATAAATACAACAAATGTTATACATTTTTATAAATATGTCATTAACAATCCTTTGATACAGTTCATAGGCAAATTATAGCTGCAGAACATTTTTTCGTCAAAAAATAAATCTGATCATTGTTTTGCTATCCGTTTAGTATTCTGAATGTTAAGTTAATCATCGCTGATAATTAATGGATTTAAAAAATCAACCAATCTATCTTCTCTATTTAACTATTATAGTTGAGTTTTGAAGGTTAAAACATTATTTCAGTATATTATATAAGCGTTGGGGACAAAAGATCGTTTAATCAATACATAACATATTCCTAATAAATAATAATAATAATAATGTTGTTGTTGTTTATAATGTTGTTGTATATTCATATTAGTGTGCTATTCAAATTAATAAACCAGCGCCCTTAAAATCATGCAGTTTTTGATTTATTCTATCTGTTTATTAACTTATAAAACGTCCTTTATAGGTTTTAAGGAGTTTCTCACCTCTTTTACGGGGAATGCGGTTCACACACATACTCTACGGGGGTGCAAATTAACACCAACCCTTGTCACATTGAATGTTAGTCAAGAAGGTTTGTAAGTATGTTTTGTTTTTTAGGTATTTATCTTTATTTAAATATTTTAGAATAGTAATATGTCAAAATATGCAACATGAAATTTGTCATACAATTTTGTAAAATTGTACTGCTGCAAGTAAAAGAATATGACTTTTGAGATGATAAACGCTATGATAGTAAAGCTGAATTATTAACACTGAAGTTACCTTGAACATGGCACGAAGATTACTGCATAGGTCACGCTTGTGTTTCACATGCGGGAGGTCGCGGGCCCAAATCCTGGCCCGGCCATCTTCGAACAAACTCAACGGAGATGAAAAATTGTCATCCCACCTACAATAGGCATGGGTCCGAATTGATTGCTGTACCCCACCAGTTCAGGTGGTAAAGAAGAGGATAGTCTTACCTCACTTGGTAAAACAAGTTCCTAAAAAATGGAAATAGTAATTATTCTGCTAAACACTCACTTTGACAGCTAGACATGGTCGGCATGCGGAAGGCGAGGGAGTCGGTGGTCCGCTGGAGCGGGTCCAGGGCACTGCCGAAGTGACCGGACAGAAACGGCCGCTGGCCGAACGCGAAGTGGAACTGCTGCTGCTGCCCTAGAACAGAGAGCACTGCATCAGCCCTGCCACCTGCCCCACGGTAACGTCACGGCGGTAGGAGAGTAGAGTGGAGCACAAGTTGGGTTAGGTATAGGTTGGGTTAGGTTAGGTTTAGGTTGGGTTAGGTTAGGTGTAGGTTAGGTTAGGTTAACTTACAAAAGATCAGGTATAGGTTAAGTTTGGTTATATTAGGTATAGGTTATGTTAGGTTAGGTGAAGGTTGAGTTAGGCGAGGATAGGAGTAGTGTGGGTTTGCGGGTTTTGCGCCGGAAGTGACGTCATCCGGTCACGTGACCGGAAGTGCTGAGTCATGAAAGATGTTATCTGGGGCTGAGCCAGTGACGTAGGCGGTTTTGTGACGAAATGAGTTAAAGTTCAAAGTTCAAGGTCACGGGGAGGTAATTTTAAAAAAGTACTACCTCGCACGCGTAAAATCCGATTGTGATTCGATAGTTTTAATTCGATAAAATATCGAATGAAAATTATCGAATGAAGCAATCGAATGATACGAGTGCGAGGTAGTACTAATACAAATATTACTTTATTTTATTTACAATAATTCATATTACAAATATTACTTTATTTACAATAATTCATGTTTACAATAGTTCCCCGTTGTTGGTTGTCATCGATGTTGTTGATCCGGACGAGTTGCGGCCATCACTTTGCTTTCTGAAGAAAGACGGTAGATACTTCGATCCCTGCGCAGAGTCCATGTTGTGTTTTTGACACCTATCTGTTCTGTTAGGTGTTTGCATTTCATTGCTGTCAGGAGGAAATAATACGTGACGGCAATGAAATAGAAACATCTATCAGACCTTGAGTGAAATGATATTGTTATTTTGTGAAGAGCGTCTCGGAGAGCTCGATGTTCACCGGTCGAGAGCCGGAGGTGTACTGACTATTCGCTAGCTAGCGTTCTGGTATCAAACAAAATGGTGGGGGTAAAAGTGTAGTAGAACGAAGCAGATGGTTGGTGGGAGGTGGCAGGCGGCAGGTGGCAAGTGTGCGGCATATGGTAGTCCCCCCACTACACCAGTCCCCCCACTACACCAGTCTCCCCACCAAGTTTTACATCGCACAATAACTAGTTTACATGTGTTAGTTAGGGTTTAGCTCTTAGACTGTCAAGACCTTAGCTCCGTAACTAAAAACTTCAATAATGTTTGCGCTTCAACGCTGTATAAGTATAACAGCTACTATGATCTAAACCGGTGCATGTATTCATATGGTTCTTTTTGCGAAGCAAACAACTAGCTAAAAGTGTTTCAACCTCGATTATTCTTCGACGAAACCGCTCATTGTCCACTAAAAGTGTAGACCTTCTGTCTTCATTGTCAGGGAAGTAGAAAGTAGTGTCAAGGGGACTACTGAAGGTCACCTTCCTCATGTTCCTGTAAAACTGCGACATTTTTCAGATCCTCTAGGTAGATGTTCATCCGTCAAGAGCTGGAAGAATAATGATGGAGCGTTATCGTGTATGATAGGCACCTAACCCTCACCACAACGTTACCTTGTCCTTCAAACCATCGTTTTACGCTACAGATGCTATACTGTTGGTTAGATTTAAATTTAGATTGCACCTTCTTGTTTGTCTTGGCAAGCCGCGTAATTGAAGTACCCACATGTTATACTTTGAACTAAAAACAAAGAAGTTATTTAGGTTTGTCCTTGAAAATAGGTGTTTTTTCGCTGTTGCTGCTATACCCGTTGTCAGATCTGAATTCTGTTTGCACTAACTTGTTCGTCTGATCAATCCGCGTAATTTGAGTACCCACTTAATATACTTTAAACCGTAAATAAAGAAGTTATTTAGGTTTGTCCTTGAAAATAGTTGTTTTTTCGCTGTTGCTGCTATACCCTTGGTCGGATCTGAATTCTGTTTGCACCAACTTGTTCGTCTGATCAATCCGTTTAATGTGAGTACCCACATGACATACTTTGCACAAACTTTGTACCCCCCCCCCTTTTTTTGGGTCATGTTCAAGGACCTTGGGACTTAGAAATTTTCACAAAGTGGGCTGCACACAAACATAAGACTAACAGTCTCCTGCCTATGTACAGGCCAAGTCCCTAACTTGAAATGCTTAGGGTGGTCCTGAAAAGGACCGTTTGCGTGCTGAGGGATGGTTTGGTTAGGAATGGTTGGTCTAGGGATCGCTGCTTAATTTAAACTTTATTTTTTAAAACCCACTTTACCCTCCCATCTTGTCTCATGAAGTAAAACTCCTGGGTGTCGTTTATCAGAGGGGGTGGTGGTGGACAAGTCTGCGGCAGACGCACCTCGACGTAGTGGTCGGTGTGTTGGAAGAGGAACACGTGGTCCCCGTTCCTAGCCACAAACTTGTACTCCGTCATCCGCTTCAGATTCCGGAACTCGGCCTTGGAGGTGTCGATCGGCGTCACCAAATCATTGATCCCCATCACTCTTGTCCGCTCCATCACCTCATCTACAGTTAGTGGTGGAGTTGAAGGTCGAGCTGTGGACGTAGAAGGCTGAGGCTGAGTTGAGGGTCGCTGGTGAAAATATAATGGGTGACACCGAAAATCACGTCTAAGAGCAGACTTAAAAGCTGAAGGTTTCTTAAATCCGCTTCTTCTTTCCGTCGACTTCTTCAAGGACTCCTTCAAACGTTGAAGTTTTTCGGGAGTCAGAGGAGAAGACATGGTGTTGTTGGATGGAAGGGAAAATGAATAGAGCACGTGTATACTGGTTGAGAACCAAAGCTGGAATGAGGTGCCAGACAAAGTAAAGCAGGTCGCAAAGGATAACCTCGCCCTATCAATATATAGATAGCAAAGCTGGGTACTAATTAGAACCGGTTTACATCCGGCCCCCCCCCCCGGCCAATTTCAAGCCCCCCCCCCCCCCGACGGAACCCCCCCCCCCGACGGAACCCCCCCCCCGACGGAACCCCCCCCCCTGACGGAACCCCCCCCCCCCCTTTGGGTCAAGTTCAAGGTCAAGGTCGAGGGATAAACTTTTTAGCAGAAAGGGACAAATTCCCGACAAAATCCCGCAACGAAGTAGGGTTATCCCTTATCCCGTTTTCCCCTAAATATCCCTAATTCCCATTTTTCGGCTATATAAGCCGAGATTTCAAGCGTCTCCGCGCAGTAGCCTGCCGCCCTTTAGGATGAACGTCCCACTGGGTTGCAGTGCCTGCTGCAGCGTAGGTCTCTTGAGTGTGTGTGGGCCCAACGCGCAATTGAGAGACCATGCGCATTTGCATGTGTAGTTAAATATATTTAAGGGGATCTTGGTCAGGGGATTATTGTACTTCGGTTCGTAGTATTCTGAAGCCTACACAGTGATGAACGTCCTTGCGGTTTCAGAGTGCACGACTGTTGTAAACTGACCATATTTTGATGCTTTATAATAACATTGTAGATGGAATGTTTTGTAGTTTGCTTAACACTTAATGCTTTTATCTTCAACGTGTCCTTGACCTAGATTAGGACTTAGAAAATATTCAAGAAACATTCAATGTACACAACCACGTTTTAGCACAAAATTTATGGAAGGGGAAATTTAATATATACTGCAACAGCGTGGTAAAAATCATCATATCGCTATGGAAGCTGTAGGTGTAAACACTTGGCTTGTTCCTTCCGAGCTTGCTATTTCAGAAGCCTTTCTGTCCATCCTTACTTATGAGTTTCGAGGCATTAAATTAAAAGTAAAAATAGAGCTGAGACCGTTGCATAGAAATGATATGCATTGTATTTTGGTGGAATGGGAATCGCCCTCCGGCATTAATCTTTTCCATTTTATCAAAAGATCGTGCAAGGAGTTTTGCGTAAACGGATAACAGTCTCCCTTGTTTAAACGTAGTACAGATTTCTTCCAAAGTAAAATAGCAAAGGTAACACCTTTGCTATTTTACAAAATATTTTAACGTGTCCTTGACCCAGTTACCGGACTTGGAGCAATTCAAAGTGTGCTATACAGCGTTAGAACAAACTACTGTCGAAGCCCCCCCCCCCCCCGATATATTCCTATAAAAGCGGGAGCAGCCCGCAGAGGGTTCGCAGTCGCAGGCCGACAGCCTAGCTAGCTGTTTGCCCGCGCTGTCCGCAATAGTATCTCTAGTATAGAGTTGGTACCACTATATATTAGAGATGCTACCTTAGCTTAAGGCATGTCTGTGTATTATTAAGCATGTTAGAATAACGCTTGTAGTTTGCTGCTAGTAAATGTAGTTAGTTTAACTGTAGTTAGTTTGGTGTTGGTTTTAAAGTGTTTTTGAAGTGTTTTTTATTTACTAATGAAATATGTACTTTTCTTTCACGCTCCCATTCAAAAAGGTATGGCACGAAAACCGACCTTATGTCTTTAAATATCTCAGGGGGGATTATGTTTCTCAAATAAACACCTTTCCTAACCCCTTACAAAAAGGTATGGCACGAAAACCGACCTTAAGTCATTACGGCGCGCAAACCGGATGACTTTACCTATCTTAACCCTTACTCACGAGAAACAGATTCAGTCAGTTTGCTTATTTTTGGTTAAATTTAAGGGGACCTTGGTCAGGTAATTATTGTACTTCGGTTCGTAAAACTCTGACGCCTACACAGTGATGAACGTCCTTGCGGTTTCAGAGTGCGCGACTGTTGTTAACTGACCATTTTGCTTATCTTGGAGGATACATCATCGGGGAAATAAACTTAAGGGGACCTTGGTCAGGTATTATTGTACTTCGGTTCGTAGTATTCTGACGCCTACACAGTGATGAACGTCCTTGCGGTTTCAGAGTGCGCGACTGTTGTTAACTGACTATATCGTTTGTGTGTTGGGTGAATAATTTTTCGGGGGAGAGGTTAGTGTTCCGTTATCAGGTTTATTTGCCTATAATTGCGAGCTTTAAGCTAGTCCTCTTCTCCTAATACAGAGCGGGGAATAGAGCAGTTTGTGGTCCAAGTGAGAATCACTTACTGCTCTATTCCCCGTTTTGGCAACATGTTCAGATGACCTTGACCCACTTCGGGACTTAGAAAATTTTCGTTTAGTAAAACATTACAACAATATTCCTTCCCTAACCTCTAAAGCCCCCCCCCTACAACTGGGTATAAAAGGAGGGTTTTCACCAGTGGTAAAATCATTCTGCTGCTTACACATCACGAGTGCAGTTCAGTTCCCGAGATGTCTGACCGTAGGAAGCAACTTTTGCCGAGGAAGGTTGAGCACTCTTCACCTGCTCCGTCATCTGCTCCGCCAGCTCCTTCCATCCTTCGGCAGGCGTTAATATTATCATGCATTGTTCCTGAGGAGCCTGCACCACGACCGCAACCACTTCAAGAAAACCTCGTTGCTCCCCCGTCCGCTTCTTCATCTTCTTCATCTTCTTCATCGTCTTCGTCGTCTTCATCTTCTTCGGCTACTTCTCGCTCACCTTCTCCATCACCGAGGAAGGATGAGCAAACAACTGCACCATCTTTGGCTTCACCAGCTCCTTCGCTTCTTCAGCAGGCGCTGGCAAGCATTCTTCCACCTTCTACACCAGGCTCTTCAACACCATCTGCAAGTCTACATTCTTCTTCTCCTACCAAACCTTCTACACCTTCTGTAAGTGTCCTTTCCCGTCCTTCAGTGATCTGTATTAACAACGAATCTCCTTCAGAGAAATTTCAACAATTAAAAACCTTGAGAAGGCAGTCTATACTTCCTGCACCAAGATGCAGCTACAGTTTTAAAAAAGGTGCAAGGAAAGGGGAACGTTGTGCTAAGTCTTGTGTTTTAAATGAAGAAGTATGCAGATCACATTTAAAACAAAATCACAAGGGCACCGTTTCTCTTTCTACACCCCATCCAACAGTGAGACCAACCAAAATTCGAATTAATAGGCTTTGTAGAAATAAACGATACTTTTTTGTTAAATCAAAGGGCTTTGCAAAGGTGGTGGTTCAATGTGAAGGTAAATTGTACTATGTAGAGTTGCCTAGAGGCATGGACCTCCACGTCAAAGAACTTACCAAACAGAACTATTTAATTCGAAATGATACAGGTTTCAGTGTGTGGAAAACATTTAAAATAAAAAAAGATTAAAAAGTGTATTCCAAATTAAAAATAGTCTTTTCCAAATTAAAAAAAAAAGTGTGGACAACCTATTTACAATTTGTAGCAAAGGTTGTCCACACCTTTTTTTTACAATGCTACAACGACCTTGACCTAAATAACGGACTTAGATATATTGCACTAAGTTAAAGATAAAACTTAAATGGAAAAAGGAGAAATATTATATTAAAGACATTATTCAACAGTAAAGAGGGGAGGGGGTAAGCGGGTATTTAAGCGAGAGATTCGGAATATAATTATTAGTTGTATCGTCATGAGCGTCAACAGCAACACATGGGGAAAGGAAATTAGCGAAGAGGAGTTGTACGCGATTGTTGAGGCTGCTGAAATGACTGAGGTTTATAAAATTAATAAGGTTGCAGAAAATGGTGCTCAGTCTCAACCGCAACAAACTACATCACCGATGCAGTCTACAACGCAACAACCAAGACCCTATCATGTTATCCTGGAGGAGTACAATGAGGCGATGAGGTACGCCTTTACTAAGTGGTGTGGTCAACCGCGTTCTCCTGAACAATGGGAGGAGCATGATGCAGACTTTCGCCTGGTTGCAGACTTAGAACTTGAGCTTCAAAGAACAAAGGCTGCTCAATAGTGAGAAGAGTTATTGTTTACTTTAAAATACAGAGCGGGGAATAGATCAGTTTGCGGTCCAAGTGAGAACCACTTACTGCTCTATTCCCCGTTCTGGCAACTGGTGTAAATGACCTTGGGACTTAGAAAATATTCGTTTGATAAAAAATAATGAAAGATCTTCTTATTTCTCACAACAATATCTTTTCCTAACCCCCACCACTACCTAAACTAAGTATAAAGGAGGTTCTCCATCGCTGGTAAAAATTAGTACTCTGCTGAAAATGAATGCATCCACTACTTCTATCTCTGCAGCAACTATAATAGTTAGCAGACGGGTCGAAAACATTGATCAGGTGCTTGCTGTAAGGAGATTACTGCTACGGTATCTTGATATAGAGGTTAGTTGTCAATTGTACATGTGGAGACCAACAGGTGAAGTTTATAGTAGTGAAAATGAAGCATTTGAAACAAACTACAGTAGAAGGTTATATAAAATCTTTGGTAATATGGTAAGGTTAGTCGATAAAGGATGGAACATTAATATAACATTTTATATTGTTCCAAACCTGTAATTAAAGCAAAAAAAAAAAAAAAAAAAAACGATGGGTATATAAGCCCGATGTTACAGAGACAATTATCACTTTGGTTCTGAATTGCGTCAAGAGAGCACCTACCATGGTATACCTCCACTATATTGACTCTACTGCTAAAGCGGATACTTTTATCCAGCGTGTTTACCAACTGTTAACGGAGTACCAACATGTTCAGGTCAAAGGATTGGGTATTCGTGGAACAGAAGAAGTAAAAATAGATGTAAAACCAATCCCTTTGAAGAAAAAAATTGTCCAATTATTACAAGAAGGCTACACACTGTGCCTTTATTACACAACCTCATAAACTAAATAAAACGCCAAAGGGGGGGGGGGGAATACAGAACGGGGAATAGATCAGTTTGAGGTTTGAATAAGAATCTCTTACTGCTCTATTCCCCGTTCTGGTAATAGGATAAGGTGACCTTGACCTACTTACAGGACTTAATCATTTGTGTTACAATAATACCTCTTCCCTATCACTTTTCCCTACCACTTGCACTTTCAACACTTACCCCCACCACCACCGAAATCATGTATAAAAGGTGGTTTCGTATTAGTGGTAAATCAGTCTGCTACTTGGAATCATGTCGCCCAGAGATAACATTTTCCCTTCTAAGAAGACTATACTAGAATTGATTAAAAATATTCCATTAAATTTAAACGAAGATGAAGACGAAGACGATTCAGAGATGGAAGGTGAACTATTTAGTGATCTTGAACTACTGAGTGAGTTTGCTAGCAGTGAACCATATCTTGGAGAGATGGAGCTGTTGGAGCTGTTGACTGACGACGACGATGTCGATAATAATGAACCGGAATTTCATCATCAGTTGCTTTGCTTGGAGGAAATGGACCTTGTTGATAGTGAAACCCCTCCAAGCAGTATTAATATCGATGATGTAGTTCTAGATCCAGTCACAAGGAACTTTTGTGTTCGTCGTCGCTTATTTAGTGATATGAGCTCATCATCATCATTATCATCGGAAGAATCTGAATAAGTTTTTGTTGTCTTCAAATAGTTTACTTTAAATACAAAGCGGGGAATAGATCAGTTTGTGGTTATAGTGAGAATCACTTACTGCTCTATTCCCCGTTTTGGTAATATCGTTGTATGACCTTGACCCATTTACATGATTAAAAAAGTGGGGTAACTTATACATTTAATGGTGGGGGAACGTCTATTTAAAGACGATGCAACAGTGTATATTTATCATATAGACATGATGAACCCACCAGGAAACTCCGTTTGCTACAGCTTTCCCCTCATCGATATCGATGATGTGATAAAACTTACATCAATAACAAAACGGTTCGAACTCGAAAGGCGACTCATAAAAGTCGACGTAATTCCACAAGATCTTCGTTCGGCAATGTTGACTATTGAATATGTTAAAGATGAATCTACAACTGAAGATCCCTATTGTTTTATGAAATTTTTAGTTGATCAAGATGCAATGTGTACAATCCAACTTCACATCCGAGTTTAAAATTTATCAAATGTTTCTGTTGGAGAAAATTGTCTTAGTTAAATACAGAGCGGGGAATAGATCAGTTTATGGTTTAATATAAAATCATTTACTGCTCTATTCCCCGTTTTGGTAAATTTGTTCAATGACCTTGACCTAAATACAGAAATTTGTAGCCTCCAGCTACAATAGTAAATATAAAATGAAAAAAAAAAAAAAAAAAAAAAAAAATAGTAAACTTCACGTAATACGTACCCCCATTACTTTTGCTAGGGTATAAATAGAGGGGTATTTGCAGTGTTGTTCATTATTGCCTTAACCCTTGTGGAGATCGCACCTACATTATGCATCGCTGCGATATTTGCAAGTCTTCATTTAAGGATGAATTTATTTTAATGATACATAAAGAACTGAAACATAACAAAAACCAAAATGAAGAATATGAAGAAGAAGAATTGAAAGAAATAGATCAAATGTTAGCTCAACACCAAAATTCCAGACCTAGTGTTATTCAATATGCACCATCAACATCGACTTCTACCTCTGCTATGTCTACACTTCACCGTCCTTCAACATCATCATCATCATCTGCATCGACTTCTACGCCTGTTCTGTCTACACTTCATCATCCTTCAACATCATCAGCTGCATCGACTTCTACGCATGCTCTGTCTACACTTCACCGTCCTTCAGCATCAACAGCAGTAAATGTAGAACTACATGCCCGAGCACTTCCGGGTAATGTAGTAACCCACTTCAAAATTGACAATGCAAAATTACAACTCGAAGAGTTTTTAAATAACGCAAAAGGATTGGTAAGCAACACTTTGCAAAATGAATTAAAAAGATTAAATTTTATTAAATTTGGACTATTAATGGATGCTTTATTTACAAACATTCAAAATGAAACTTCACCGAGAGGGTTTTTAACAAAAAACCGAACTATTATGTTTTCGTCAGATATTGATTCAATCGTATCTGAATGTTTTGAAGAGCTAATGACTAAAATACAAGAACATGAAGGAAGAGGCTCTGGATGGAATTTGTTAAGCATCACAGGGCTAGACTTAAGAGTACACAAACACGGCTATGGAATTCGAGGAAGTAGCTACATTCCTCTACCAACAAAGATTAGAAATACCTTATCCTGCGTCAACGTACAAAATCAAGATACTGAGTGTTTTAAATATGCTATGTTGGCCAAATATGTAACAATTCATCCGGAAAGACCAAGTCACTATTATGAAGAAGTACAACATAGATATAATTTCCAAGGGATGACTTACCCTGTTGCTATAACAGACGTTTCAAAATTTGAAAAACAAAATCCTTCAGCTTCTGTCAACCTCTTCGGATTGGATTCGACAAACAATTTGTACCCCTTGCGTATAACACCAAATGAGCGCAGAGATCATACCGATTTGTTATTAATTACTAAAGGTGATATTTCACACTTTGTGTATATCAAAAAATTTGAAAGTCTTGTTTCTAATCAATTATCTAAGCATAAAAGAAAGATGACAATTTGCAAAAGATGTTTTTGTCACGTGAACAAAGAACTAAGAAGGGGAGGGTCTGATTGGTTAGTAGAACACCAGCGGTTATGTAATGGAAACTATGAAGTAAGAATTAAATTGCCGCATCCTAGCAGAGCGCAGATAAAATTTGACAAAGTAATACAACAATACCGTGTACCTGTTGTTGTTTACGCTGATTTCGAGTCTTCTTTACATCCGCTTGAACAACAAGAAGAGGACGTTACAAGAAGAAGCAAATACCAACTTCATTCACCAAACAGTTATTGTATACTAATTAAATCCACGTTGACTGAAGACCATCTTCAAAAATATGGACTATCATCTTCTCCAAAGATTTATCGCGGTGAAGAAGCAGCCAAATACTTTGTCGATGATTTGTATGACATAGCTGCAAAGGTAGAAGAACTGTATGGAACAAAGGTACCCATGTCACCTATGGAAGAAGAAGAACTTCAACATTATGATTCAACAACAACGTGTTATTTGTGTAATAACACCTTTACACTGGATAACGTTAAAGTTCGTGACCACGATCATCTTACGGGAGCGTACAGAGGTGCAGCCTGTAACGCTTGCAACTTGAACTACAAACTACCATATTTTATCCCCGTAGTTCTGCACAATCTGAGTGGTTATGATTCGCACTTCATAATCCCCGAACTAGGAAGAGATAATGGAGCAATAGACGTTTTGGCTACTACAATGGAAAAATTTATAAGCTTTTCAAAAAAGGTGGGTAAAATTAAATTAAGGTTTGTTGATTCATTTAGATTTATGCCTTCAAGCCTCATGAAATTATCTGAAAATCTAAGAAGAACAGATTTGATAGAAACAAGCAAAATTGTACCCAATAGTAAAATGGATTTGGTTCTTCGAAAAGGAGTCTTCCCCTATGATTACATCGATGGACTGCATAGATTTGATGAAACATCACTACCTTCACCAGAACACTTCAAAAACAAACTTAATGATTCGGAAATATCACTTGAGGACTATCAACACGCACGTCGAGTATGGAACGAGTTAGATATGAAGACCTTAGGAGATTACTCGGACTTTTATGTCAAACTAGATGTAACTCTTCTTTGTGATGTAATGGAAGAATTCCGAAACACCTGTTTTGCTGCATACGGTTTGGACCCTCTACATTCGTATACTTCACCAGGATTAGCTTGGCAAGCCATGTTAAAAGAAACAAAATGCAAACTCCAACTTTTAACAGACATTGACATGGTTTTAATGGTTGAAGCTGGAGTAAGAGGCGGATTGACCCAAAGTGTTACCAGACATGTCAAAGCCAACAACAAATACCTACCCGATTACGATGAAACCAAACCGTCAACCTATTTAGGATATTTCGATGCAAATAACCTGTACGGATGGGCAATGTCAAACCCACTTCCTTTTGATAACTTTAAATGGATTAATCCCGACTCTATTGGCGATATTTTACAAATTCCGAAACATGGTGACACTGGATATATTTTGGATTGCGATTTTGAATACCCAGAAAATTTACATGATCTTCATTATGACCTTCCACTTCTTGCTAAAACAGAAATTTCACCAATTGGAAAACACCCCAAATTAATGATGACATTAAATAATAAACAACGCTACGTGGCTCACTTTTGGGTGGTTCAACAAGCTATCGAATTAGGACTACGTCTAACAAAAATTAATAGAGTTTTGGAATTTTCTCAATCATGCTGGTTGAAACCCTACATTGATTCAAATACCATCAGAAGAGCAGCAGCTACATCAGACTTTCAAAAAGATTTCTTTAAATTAATGAATAATGCGATATTTGGAAAAACATTGGAAAACAAAAGAAGACACAAAAATGTTAAACTTGTTACCGACGCAAAAAAATTACAGAAACTAGTACAGCAGCCAAATTTTAGAACATCTATAATTATTAATGAAAAACTTGTAGCAGTGTCCATGAAGAAGACGAGTGTGAAGATGGATCGTCCTTTGTATATAGGCATGTCAATCTTGGACATCTCAAAAACACACATGTACGATTTTCACTACAACAAAATGGTGGCGTTCTACGGAAGAGAAAATATATCTATTACATATATGGACACTGACGCTTTTATATATCGCATAGTAACATTGGACATGTATAAAGATTTACGTACATTTATTTACAAGAACGACTTTGATTTCTCCGATTATCCAAAAGATCATCCAAACTACGACAATGACAGACACAAAAAAGTACTAGGCAAATTCAAGGATGAGGCTAATGGTGTTCTGCTTGAAGAGATTGTTGCACTGATGTCTAAACTATATTCTTTGAAACTCTATAATGAAAAAGAAGAAGAAGAAAAGAAGAATAGCTATATTAAGAAAGCTAAAGGTGTAAAGAGTTTATATTTAAAGAAGAAAGTGCATTTTGAACACTACAAGCAATGCTTATTTGAGGATAACATCATTACAGCTAAATTCAACACCATCAGAAGTTTTAACCATCAGCTGTACAGCGTGACTGAAGTTAAAAAGGCGCTATCCTGTAATGACGACAAAAGACAAACCCTTCCAGACAACATCCACACTTTACCATTCGGTCACTATTCCCTCAACCCTATTGACTAATAACCCTTTCATCGTCCTAGATCCTCTATCCTTTTCCTTTCCGTAAAAAAAGGGGAAACACAGCAATGTTAAGCTGTGTTTCCCCTTTTTTTACACAAGTTTTGAATGACCTTGAACTATATGTATATATATATATATAAGCAGATTTATACAAAAGAATATTTAATACCATATCAGCTGCCTTCGTGAAACCATCATGTCAGACCTGAAGGAGAAGATTATTAATGAACTACACAAACCTGCAAGAATAAAGTTTCCATGAAGAAATACTGTTATAAAAGGGATAAATGATCTATATCAAGCGGATTTAATTGAAATGCGACCGCATAGCAGAATAAACAAAGGATTTAAATATATACTCACAATTATTAATTGTTTTACAAAAGTTGCAGACGCTTTGCCTCTAAAGGACAAGACTGGTAAAAGCGTAACAGAAGCCATGGAAATAGCCATAAAAAGAGATAAAAACAAAATTAAACATTTACAAACTGATGATGGAACAGAATACTTTAATACAAACTTTGCACAGTTAATGAATAAATATAAAATAAATCATTATTCTACAAATTCAGAGAAAAAAGCTGCTATTGTAGAAAGATTTAATAGAACCTTAAAAGGAGCACTGTATAAACAATTTTCAAAAAGAGGTTCTTACGTATGGTATGATGTTTTACCACAATTAATAAATGATTATAACAACAGGTTTCATAGAACTATTGGTATGAAACCTAACAAAGTAAATAGAAGAAATGCAAAAGATGTATTAAAACGCATAAAGAAAAATACAAAGCCTAAAGTAGAAAAAATGCAGCCAAGAAAATTTAATGTAAGTGATAAAGTACGGATTAGTAAATATAAGGGAGTGTTTACCAAAAAATACCTTCCCAATTGGACGAATGAAGTTTTTACAGTGTATAAAGTGCAACCGACTGTACCTGAAACGTATATCCTAAAAGATAACAAAGGAGATTTGTTGCAAGGTGCATTTTATGGACATGAAATGTTAAAGTCAACAGTAGGTGATGTATATCTTGTTGAAAAAGTGTTACAAAGAAAAAAGGACGCAGTTAAAGTGCGGTGGTTAGGGTTTAACAAAACTGAGGATTCATGGATACCTATAAAGGACTTGGTTTAATACAAGCAACTCATTTCATCGTTAACCTTTGAGCAGGATGGAGATTATTCACCATAAAGATCGATTCAATATTAATAACATAGATGATTTAACTGTGGATAACGTTAAAATCAACAATGGTAAACACGGTAGTTTACTTCCAAACACTGTTCGATGTATAGTAAGTGGCCCCTCAAACTGTGGAAAGACCAATGTTGTCTTTAATTTGATCACTAATCCGCAGGGATTAAGGTTTAGTAACCTATATATTTTTTCAAAGTCTCTACATCAACCAAAGTATCAATTGCTGGATAAAATCCTATCTGATGTGTCTGATGTTAATTTTTACAAATTTAACGCTAGTGATAGCATTATGCAACCAAACGAAGCGAAACCGTATTCTGTATTTATATTTGACGATGTATCTTGTGAAAATCAGGATACTATTAGAAACTACTTTGCCATGGGAAGACATAATAACATCGACAGCATATATATAGGACAAACTTATAGCAAAATCCCAAAACAACTTATCAGAGATAATGCAAATATTTTAATTGTATTCAAACAAGATGATACTAACCTAAAACATATATATAACGATCATGTGAATGCGGATATGCCATTTGAAAAGTTTAAAGAGCTTTGCGGAAAAGCATGGGCGGAAAAGTATGGATTTTTGGTTATTATGAAAGATCAAGCTATAAAAGATGGTCGTTATAGAATAGGTTTTGATAAATTCGTTTTAATACACTGATTAGCGGTATTACTGTACAAGTCGTCAAGGTGTGAAGATGGTTAACCAGGAAAAGCTATTAAAGGAAATAAAATCACTTAGTGATTCTATTAGACAAAAAAACCGAGCTTTAAAATCAGGTATAAATGAAAGAGAGCAATTTTTAGAAACAACATTCAAACCTGTTACTGAACCTTTAAAGCGATTAGCACAAAATATGGAAAGACCTTCATTTCGCTTCGAAGGAGACAAAATGCTACCAATTTCCAAATATGAAGAAGAATTTCAGAATGATGAAAGTTCTGACCAGTTACAAACATCTGAAGAAAGCGACGAGTATGAAGAAAGCGGAGATATAGGAGATTTAAGGGAAAAGAACATTGCAGGAGATACAAGTACAGAAGATACAAGTGCGGAAGATACAAGAGCAGAAGAAGAGGATATCAACCCATCCAACTTAAGCAAATTAGGCACAGATATTATGTTTAAAGGAACACTTGGAAGAAAATATACATTAAAAATGTTACATGGCACACATGCTAATCGAAATTATCATACATATGGAGCTAGAATAGAGGATAAAGGATTAATGATTGGAGATAGAAAGTTAGATATAAACGAAAATGATGATATAGTTATTGGTGATAAGAAATATAAAGGTACAACAGGTTTGTTTGAACTCATCTTTAAAAATAATCCTGGTAAATTTACTAAAAAGGATTTACAATTGTTTAAAAATATACTAGAGTATACAAATGCACATAGAAAAAAATATTCCAAAGAACTACCTATTCATAGAAACAGGTCAATAAAATACACAAACATTATATCTAGTCTTTTCCCCTCGAAATCAAATAAAGCTCCAATTAAAAGAAGAGCTTTATCTTCTGCTGAATTAAATGTTTTGCATAAAAAAAGAAAAACAACTGATCCTACTACATCTGGAAGGGGATTATTAAAAAATTTGTATAAAACCAATATAATATATTACAACGATATAAATAAGTTAGTTGATCGAATGAGGTTATTACATGAAGCTATGGAAGCCGGGCACACTGGTTTAGAAAACGAATGGGTAGCTTTGGTTGATGAACTGCGAAAACGAGAAATAATTGTTCAGTAGACGTATATATATATATATATATATATATATATATATAGTAAGAACCTAAACGATAGCGATTCAGTTACATCATGAGTGTGGACAAGTTTGGACGGTATTCCGAGTTTGGAGTAAAATCTGGATATAGTGAAAAAAGAGCTGGGTTTCCGTTAACACCTGATGGTAATTATAATTTTGAAGGAAAAGTAATTCAAAATGTTGGTGATCCGCTTTTGTCTTCTGATGCGGTTACGGTACAATACATGGATAAAAGAACCCCGATTGTACACGAAGACCATTGGGGATTTTCCGGTAAAAGGTTAAGCAATATAAAACATCCCATTTATGATGGTGAAGCAGTAAATTTAGCGACTTTAAAATTGTTAACGATTTACAAAAAGAATGAAACTGATACAAGCTATGATGTAAAAAAATTAAAATTGTCAAATGTAGGTGATTGTGAGCAGGATGGAGACGCTGTAAATAAGAAAATATTTGATATAGTACACAAGAAATGGACTACAGAATATGAAAAACATATGGAAAGGTTTGGTGCAGCTTTATTTAATTATATCCATCGGGCTTCAGGAAGAGCTGTAGCTTCAGATGTTGACAGCCACAATTATTTAGACTGGAAAAAGATACACAATCCAGAAAAACCTAATCAATTAGATAAACCGTCTGAGCCTTCTAAAGTCAAGACATTAGGAAAGGGGGATAAAGTGAATGTGATTAATGAACCAACAGAAAACGATGAAGATTATATAAGAGAAAAAAGAATTTAAATACCCATGATAAGGGATAAAGCATCTACATTTAATTAATTAATCCATTTCTATATAATAAATGGATTTTAAACAGTATATATAATACAAGAAGCCAAGACTAATATTACATTCATTGTAAAACATTTATAGAGTGCACCTACTGATTGTAAGTTTGGCTATAAATAGTCATGCCGAGGGCTAAACGCATCAGTCATAATCGAGAGAGATTACAGAGAGGAAGGGGAATAGCATCAACAGCATTTTCTCTATTAAGTAAACCGGTTGGAGCTATAGTTAACAAGGCGATTGATTTATTACCTGTGGAATTACATTTACCTGGAGGATATCAATATTGTGGTCCTGGAACCAAATTAGAGAAACGGCTTGCTAGAGGAGATCCTGGAATAAATAAGCTTGATCAGGCTTGTAAACAGCACGATATAGCGTATTCCAAATTTGGTGATACTAAAAATAGATCAATAGCAGATAGAGCACTTTCTGAGAAAGCTTGGCAAAGAGTAAAATCTAGTGACGCGAGTATTGGTGAAAAAGCAGCGTCTTTAGCAGTAACAGCAGCAATGAAAGCAAAAACTACGTTTGGAGGAGGAGGAAAGAGAAGAAGGCGTGGGAAAAGACCCGCTAAGAAACAAGGAGGTAATATCAGAAGAAAACGTCGATCTACTAGTGGTAAAGGTAAAAAGAAACCAACAATATGGTCAATGATAAAAAAGGGAGGAGGACTATACCTAAGACCGTATCGTGTGTATTAAATAAGAAAGAGCAATTAATAATTAAAAACAAAGAATTAACCAATGAAGAACTGATTACATATGCTTCTTGTTTGAAAATCCCATTTTTTAGAGGAGTATTTATGAAAGATGAATTACCGGTTAAAATGTGGAAAAATGAGACTGGTATGGTAAATTTGGATAATAGTGAAGGATTAGGCACTCATTGGGTGTGTTACAAGAAACTTGGTGAAACGATTTATTATTTCGACAGTTTTGGAAACCTTCCACCACCGAAAGAACTTCAACAATACTTTCGTGCGGCGGAAAATGTTTTTTACAATTATACAAGAAAACAACCTGATGATACATCCATTTGCGGTCATTTATGTTTAGACTTTTTAGCTAAAAGTGTTAGTCAACTTTAAGATGTCTTCGTATACAGTGTCATTAACCGGTAACTCATGTACTTTGCGCAGTATTCTGTTTCCAGCGCTACGTTTGCAAAAAGGAAGACTATGGGAAGCCGCATTATTGGATTTAACAACATATAACTCTATTCCAAACGTTAGTGAAGGAATTAATAACAAAATACATTATTACAAGACAAAAGATAATAAAGGAAAATATTCAGCTTTGGAAGAATTCAGTTTACCAACAGGAGCTTATGAAATTGATAATATAAATGAAGTTATACAAAAACATATGGGAAAAGAAAATATAACGATAAAAGGCAATAACAATACAATGAAAGCCGAAATTACTTCTAAGTATTATATTGATTTTGGTCAAGAACGTTCAATTGGTAGTTTATTAGGGTTTTCTAAGGAAACAAAGGTATTAGAACCTAATACAACTCATTCTGGGAATAGAACTGTGACGATCATCAAAGTAAACAGCATAGACATTACATGTAACATTATACAAGGATCCTACAGAGATGGAGAAAATCGGCATATATTACACACATTCTACCCATCAGTCGCACCGGGTTTCAAGATAGTAGAAAAGCCTCAAAACCTTGTGTACCTACCGTTAAACACCAGTTTCATTTCAGACATCGTGCTGAACATAGTGGATCAAGACGGAAACCTTATTGACTTTCGAGGAGAAGCTATTACTGTAAGAATACATATAAAATCATCCGCTTAGATAATGGGGTTATCATTTAAGGGTGTTTGGCCGCTAGGCTAGTCTGGCGGTGAGGAGCAGTAGTTCTACAAGTCGCCACCGCGCGCCGCGCGCCTCGGGCAGTGCTGTGAGTGTGTGATCTGGCTGGGGGAGAGAGGAGCGCGTTCTCCTCATTTCTCCCCCTCCCCCACGCAGCACTGTCTTTTCGTCTACTCGCTTCTTCGTCGGTCCGAGGCACACGGTACACAGCTCCGGCCCCGGCCCGCGGGGTTGCCCCAATAGTAGGGTTGGGTTGCTTACTATTTTCCACTGATGTGCCTTTCAATGTCGCCGACAACTAATCTTAAATTTATTTTTATTTTGAGCGTTCGCTTTATAGTTTTGATGAGTACATTTCTTGTAGCCTGTACAGATTTTATCATAAAAAATGTTTGACAAGGTTGTGAGCACATTTAAATACAGTGGAACTCGGATCGTTCGAATCTCAAAGTACCGCAGTAATAAAATTCGAACTATAAAACAAATTGAATTTTAATTATAGAGTTTCGAATTATCCTAGCTTTACTGTATTAAAAACAAATAACATTATTTATTATAATAAACATTAATTATAAATATAATACCCCCGTCACAGCAAACCTGCGTACTCAGTGAATTTCCAATGCATGCATATGTGTTTCACTACCACATAAAGCCACTTACCAAGTTTCATAAAAATATAAATAAATAAGTGATCTATAGCATTTTTTTATTCTCCATAAGAATAACATTAGGGCTGAGTACGCAGATTTGCTGCAACAAGGAACACAAAATATGTGTTTTTATGCAATTATCAATATAACTCAACCAGGTGAAGCTACATACTAAGTTTTATTAATTTATGCTCATAGTTAAGGGAGATATAAAACTTTACTTATTCTCCATAAGAATAACATTAGGGCTGAGTATGCAGGTTTGCTGCTCCTGGGATAATCAACAAAAAATCAATTGTTTGTGCAAATATCAATATACTAGTACTACGAGAAGTCACATACCAAGTTTCATCAATATACATTTATAAATAATCGAGATATCAAATTTTATTTATTCTCCATAAGAATAACATTGGACAACGTACTGTGTTTAGCACTTTGAATATCTCTGCAACGGTTGGACGCAGAATCACAATTTAAACACCAAAATGATTGTTTTGTAGAGCTGAATCGATTTGTAAAAGCAAATGTGAAGTTTACGTTAAAATGAACTGAGGAAAAGCCAAAAACCTTTTTCCCATAAGATTAACATGGGAGATTTTATGAGCACGTTTTTTGGATTTTCTCCGCAACCACTTAACTTAGGTTAATAATTCAAAATACTTTATTATTTTTTTTAAGCTCTATAAAATGCTCAAAACCAAAATTGAGTGTTTTAAAAATTTTAGGGTGAAAAGTGCAAAAAACTGATTTTTGGAAAATTTAAAACCCCCATAAACCCTCCTTCCCATGGTCCGATTTTTCTGGTTTTCGAACTTTTGTCACTTTTACAAATTTCATCGAAATCGGACGTTTTTTACTCAAGTTATCGTCTTAACGGACACACACACACACACACATATATATATATATATATATATATATATATATATATATATATATATATATATATATATATATATATATATATAAATTTGAACGAATAGTGTTTTTGACATGTGGGTATATCAAAACAAAAAGTTATTATGGTCTCGGGCTTAAGTCTTACCATGAGACCTACGGTAATAGCTTCTTCCCTATAGGGGAAATTCGCTAAAATGGTTTTTAATTTTATGAATTACAATTTTGCAAATATATTTAATCATAATACATTGACCTTATTAATTTCTACAAATACTGTATTAAATAAATGTATAGGGTGTCCCGGAACTATTCCATAAAATCTTTTTCCATAAATATACAATTGTGGAATATTTTACTCCATCACCAACATACTAACCTTTGTTAGATGTATTTTTTACCGCTATTGTTGGAGTTTAGTATCCCTCTGTTGTTAAAGCTAAAGAAGAATTTGTTATTTATTGTTACAAAGTAAAATTCAGGCACGATCAGGGGCGGATCCAGGGAGTCACATTGGGTGGGGGAAATACCCGGTTTTTTTTGGGGGGGTATAGAATAACCCTCAGGGGTGAGGGGTCCGGGAGTCCTCCCCGGAAATTTGATAAACATTCCATATCAATAATAATTTTATCGGCTGTAAATAATAGCCGAACGCGCTTTATTGACCAACACTTGTGTTATCGGCCTAAAAAGACGACTGTCTTGAATTCATGGACCAAAATCGTGGTCGCCGCAATTCATGGTCGCTGTAACTTTTAAACCAAAAACGACAAGTACGCCTAAACTTAGTTAATCGGCCAAAGAAAACCGCAATAGTTTTCACTATCGGACTTTTGCCCGAACAAGACATCGGATCGAGCAGGGAGCAGGGCACGAAGGTAGCTAAATTAATTTTACAGCATATTACCATTGACTATATACATGAGTCATAAATACGACCGCAAACTTTGTTATCGGCCGAAAATTGAGTACACACCGTATTTTATGCCGGAAATGTACTTATTCGCTCAAAAACGGCAATCGGACCACATTTTCCCAGCGAAAAATGAAGCCGGATTCCGTTTTATAGGCCCGAACGACTACCGGAACGTATATTTTACGAATACAATCGGCGATTCGACCCCGTACTATCACCAATGAACGCCTATTTTTACTATTTACTGATTTATAAAACATATACACTCAAATAAAAATATACACTGCTTGGAAAATAATTGGATTTTATGGTTCTCTTTTTTAATTTACAAAAAATATAAAAAATTTTAAATTAGAATATTTAAAATTTAGAAAATTTTAAATTAAAATATTAAATTATTAGAATTATGTATTAAATTAAATATCAGAATTTACACTTCAGCTGAATACCTTATCTGGCTATAAATATTTGTGCCAAAGTTATGGGAGAGTGTTTAGGCCTACATTTTCTGGCTTTTTATGTCATATAATGTAATATGCATTAATTTTACATCCTGATCTCTTTTTACCGGTTTTGGGAGCCAAAAACACAACATTCATAATTTTTATATCCTCCAAAAAAAGGAAGTTAGGGTCTTTCTAATTGCTTTGCAAAATGAACTTGTCCAACTGATTATAGAAAGGAATGTCTTCTCGAAATATGAAGTAAATCGTAAATTTACACTTTCCTATCACTTAGTTATATCAGTTATATACATCTTCAGAAGAAGCTGGATCTTTAGTTACATGACAGGTATTCTATAACTTGTTTCACACAAAAATGTTTTACTGGCAACTGATTTTCTATTTCTTGTATGCCTATATTTCTTACAAGGCATTTATTGCTACGGTTGCAGTAATACCATAATACTCTGAAAACTGAAAAACGCGGACACGCGGTGCTCGTAGTGTGCGAGTGGCGAGATTCGTGGAAGGTGTAAATAAATACATTGCTGTCACAGTTCTTGTTTAGTTTGAATGACGAACATACAGAGCTACGCAGTGCGACTGTGTACAAGCGTAGCACCTACTGTTGCGTTTGTTTGAAAGACATTTTTGAACAAACCGAACGTCTGACTGAAAAATGTTTGAAGTAAAACATGTAGATCAACTAATTTGCTACAACTTTGCCGCTGGAAGTTTCTTTCTACCCTAAAAATTAAAAAAGTTTACGCTTTATTACTTTTTCTAGTCCCGATTTTATACGTAACAGCCCCCTTTTATAATAAATAAGGAGGTTATAAAGCGGCTAACATAAATGTAAAATAACGTTCAATAATAAAATTGAAACTACACCAATATTTAAAATTTTAAAAACGTAATATTTTCTTGAACCTATAATTTTTCTTTAATTATAAATGGACCGCGCTCTAAATGAGCGAAAACCGCACCACCGAGACCGTCTGAAGGCATAAGAAACTCAATCCCAGAGGTATATTACTGAGGTTACATTTAATTAATATCAAATGCCCCCGTCACAGCAAACCTGCTTACTCAGCAAATTTCCAATGCATAATATATGTCTTAATACCACATAAAGCCGCATACCAAATTTCATAAAAATATATTCACAAATATACATTTGTAATTATTTTCCATAAGAATAACATTGGGGATAAGTACGTAGGTTTGCTGAAACTAGGAACATAAACAATTGGTTTGTAAGCAAACATCAATATATCTCAACTAGGTGAAGCCACATACCTAGTTTCATCAATATACATTCATAAATAAGCAATATATCCCATTTCGATTAATCTCCATAAGAATAACATGGGGGATGAGTACGCAGGTTTGCTGCAACAAGGAACGAAAAAATGGGTGTTTAGGCAAATATCAATATAACTCAACTAGGTGAAGTCATGTCTAAGGTTTAATTAATTTATGTTCATATTTAAGGGAGACATAGCATTTAAATCTTTCTCAATAAGAATAACATGGGGGCTGAGTCCGCAGGTTTGCTGCTATGGGAACCTTTAGCAAGAAATTTTTTTTGAGCTAATATCAATAGACCACAACCAGATAAAGCCGTATACCAAGTTTCGTCAGTATACGTTCATAAAGAAGCGAGATATAATTTTTTTTATAATTTTCCATAAGAATAACATTAGACAACGTACTGTGTTCAGCACTTTCAATATCTCGGTAACTGATTGACGTAGAGGAATGATCAAAATACCAAATTGTGTGTTTTTTAAGCTGAATCTAATGGTAAAAACTAAAATTTGACTCTTTCCAAAATTATATGTAAGAAATTCTAAAAACCCATTTTTGGGGTACAAAACCCCCCCAAAATACTCCTTCGGATAGAGCGATCTGGCTGGTTTTCAAACTTAAAGTCATAAATGTTACTTTACACTTTTATACCATATTTCATCAAAATCGGATTATTTTTACGAGAGTTATCGTGCTCACACACACACACACACACACACACACACACACACACACACACACACACACACACACACACCATATATATATATATATATATATATATATATATATATATATACAGTTTCGAACGAATGGTGTTTTTGGGGTCTGGGGACCTCAAAACGAAAACAGGTGAATCTGTCAATTTGCCGCAGGGCCGCAGAATCCGTTTTACCGGAATTTTACGCGCGAAACTGAAGAAGTGGTGGGAGTGCAGAGGAGAGAGACAGAAAGAGAGAGAGAGAGTAACACAGAAAGCGCGCGGAGTACGGTATGACCTTGAGCGGCGACGCACCTCGCCCCTCGACGCGTGCGGGCACTGTAGGTGATCACCACTACACTTGCAGTGCAGCGTGCCGACCCTACATGGTGCTACTTTTACCAATAAGGAAGCAGAACTGTTATACATAGAAAAGATTTAAAAAGGCCTATACAATATCAGATAAAACCCACATCTATTAAAACAAAACTCGTTTTTTATTTTTTAAATCTTAATTTTAAAATAAGGTGTAAAACAATAAAAGTTAAAAATTGTTTTTCAGATTTTTATTATTTTTATTTTAACGCATAAAGGAAGCAATCAGAAAGCAAAAAATGTATTTTTATTTTAAAAAATATCAACGGGTTTCTTTGCTTATTGGTAACAAAACACCCAAAAATCGCCCCTTTAGTCCCTTGTAATATACCCCTGAATTTTTTAAAAATTGTTTAAACCTCATTTTCGTGTTTAGGACATTGTAACAAACACATTCATACATAAAAATCTGAAATTTATTTTTTGACCAAACACCCTTAAAAAGAGAGAGCCAACCAGCAAAGAGGTCAGTAGCTCATCAGCTGTAGAAGGATTAACAAGTGACAACATTCGTTTTCTAGAAGAAATTGGATTAAAGGTCATTAACAATGGATATACTGGATATAGCGCAGGGCCCAACATTCGACGAGACCTTATGGGAAAAGGAATATCACACGCACAACCCTTACGCTTCGTCCAAATTAAACAATAACGATGAAATTAGGATTCCTATACAACAACAAGACATTTATACTCTTCCATGCGAAAGTTATTTATATATTGAAGGAAAAGTAACAAAAGCTGACGGTACTGTTGGAACCACTGTTCCGTTCATAAATAATCCTATGGCATTTTTGTTTGACGAGATTAGATATGAAATTTCAGGAGTTACAGTCGATTCAACAAAAAAGGTTGGAATTTCCAGTACCTTAAAAGGATTAGCGTCTTTAACACCAAATGAGAAGAATCTGTTAGCTGTTGCAGGATGGGTTGCACCAGACAAAAGTATAATTACTCCTGACGCTTCGGGAAACTTTGATTTTTACGTACCTTTAAGATTACTTTTAGGATTTGCTGAAGATTACAGAAGAATAATAATAAATGTAAAACAAGAACTAGTTTTATTAAGGTCATCAAACGATAATGATATTATTAAAGCATCTGCTGGAACAACTGAAGCCAATTTAGACTGGAAACTAACATTAGACAAGATTGTTTGGAGAGTACCACATGTGCGACTAAATGATGAACACAGGATTACATTATTAAGAAAGTTAAAATCAGATCGAGACATTGTAATGCCATTCAGAAGCTGGGAGTTTCATGAATACCCCGTTTTACCTTCAACACAACGGCATACATGGACTGTAAAAACTTCTACTCATTTGGAAAAAGCGAGATATGTAATCTTTGGATTACAAACAAAGAAAAAAAGTATATTAACTGAAAATGCTGGTGAATTTGACCATTGTAAATTAACAAACTGTAAAGTGTTCCTGAATTCACAATTCTTTCCCTACGACAACTTTAATATCTCTTTTGATAAAAAAAGGTACAGTGTTTTATACGATATGTACGCTAGGTTCCAAAATTCATATTACGGCAAAACAAACACACCTCTACTATCTCCCGTACAGTTTGAATCGAAAGCTCCGATTGTTGTAATTGATTGCTCCAAACAAAACGAATCTGTAAAATCGTCTAGTGTTGATATAAAAATAGAAATGGAATTTCAAGAAAACGTACCTGCAAATACATCTGCGTATTGTTTAATTTTGCACGATAAAATTGTTACATACACACCGTTGACTGGTATCGTAAAGACGGTATTGTAAAACGTTGTACCACCACCGGCACCGCCACTGTCGCTAACCTATAAATAGCGGAGCAACAATGCAGGTCTTCAGTTGATCGTCTATCATCGCATGGGCAACATCTTCTACAAAATGAGTTCTCCATCTGTTGTACAAGGTGATGCAGAGGTAGCACCGTTATTGGAACGTGATAATACTAGTGAAGAAAAAATCATCAAGGAAATAACTGCATTTTTAAAGTTTGGTAAAAGAGATAGAGAGGAGGAAAGTAATGCAGACCCATCAAAGGTAGTACCAAAGAGGAAGAAGAAAGTTGAAGAAAATATTCCTCCTCACATTTTAACTGAAGTTTTTTTGCGAATCTTTTACCCCATCTCAGCATGCATCAGTAAAAGTGTATCAGTTGGATTGATGAAGTCATTGGATTATTCCCCTACAGTAATACTACACCATGGAACAAAAAAGGTTTTATTTTCGCAAAATGCTTGGGAGTCATTTTTGAAACATGTACATTTAATAGAATGTTATTTAACTAACAGTTTGTGTGGAAGGAAAACACATATTCGACTTTTGGATTGTGACAATGAAATCGATATTGTTAAACATCGTGGACAACTACAAGTGCGAATTAGAGACTTGACTCAACATGAAAATAAGATTCTACTGTCACATGAAGAATTCTACGTTTTAAACTACGCAACAGAACCTATTACAAGGTACATGAGACAGTTGGTATTTGCAAGCGCTATTATTAAAGAATATTTGGTCGATACCTTGGAAAAACAACCTGATAGCACCATCGTGTACGGACCTGTGGATACATCTATTTTTAATAGAATACCTCATGAAGTTTGCATGTGGAGAAAATTAAAGGATTTTGAACCACTTGTAGAAATCGCTACAGAAGCTACAGAAGAAACAACACAGGAAGAAGAAACGGAGAAACAAGAAGAAGAAGAAAACGAAACACAAGAAGAAGAAGTTAAAAAAGACTAAAGTTTGACTTAGTAAAGAAGAACACACGTGGGGTAGGCCTATTGGGGACGGTGCCCACGTTAAATATACACCAACGCGCCTGCAACTGTACGGCCTGGTATTTAACCTACCGTGGTGTGGAAAACAGTTTAGTTGATCGCTAGGTGCCATGATGAGCGGAGGGGATGAAGAAGTGAGTGTAAAGCCTTGTGTAATAGAATTTCAAGCATTTCGAAATAATGATGATAGGTTTATTATCAAGGAATTAGTAATTTTAGACTTGCTTACATTTGTAGCCTACCCATTCACGTTTGATGCTCCTTTTTCTTTTAACAAACTTAACACCAAAGCAAAAAGTACAAACAAATGGATAACAAACTACTTTCATCACATACATTGGTATGAAGGATTTATAAGCTACAGTAATCTGCACAGTATTATGTTTAACTTTTGCAAACAATATTCACATATATACACAAGAGGATTAGAAAAAAAGAACTGGATACAAAAGTACACGCACGGTGATGTTTTCGATATAACTATCAGTAAGGACTTTAACATTAATCTCGGTAATATTTGTGTCGCTGCAAAAGATCTTAAACACGGCCAAACAAACTGTGCATTGTACAACGCGTATCGTTTGGCTGCTTACTTGAAACAAACGCAGGAATGTGGTGGGGGTAGCGGAGAACAGAAATGTGGTGGGGGTAGCGGGGCCTATAAATACGAGGAGACAGCACCGCTCCAGCACGAGTATTATTCGAGACTCCGAAGAGACAACATCACAGAAGACACCACTGACGAAGATGACATCACAACAGTTTCTACAAACACTGGTTGATCAATTCAACACTCATTCAAAATCCGACCTTCTGCTAACTAAAAAGTGTTCAGAACTAAAAGAACAAAAACACTACATTATTCATAACATCAAGAAAGTGGAAACCACACATGGAGAAGCAATTCTAGTTTCATTGAGCGAAGGACCTTTCTCTCCAGGAGATGAGCCGAAGTTTCAAGTATTTCTTCCAAAACGATTTGTTCAACTGCTACAAAATGAAGATTTGCGAGATATTCAACCGGGGACGTTGTATTTGGTATCACACGGTGTAAGCGGCAACAACTCGACGGAACTCACTCTGCACATCACGCATCCTTGTACATAATGTCTCTGTTTGTATTTTATTGTTTGTATTTCTAGTTATCAATGTTAAACTTAAGTTTATTGTATTGTAAGATGTTTGTTTAATAAAGAAAATAAAAAAAAAAAAAAAATAAAATAAAAAAAAAATAAAAACAGCAACACAGCAGTATATTATTTTATATACTGCTGTGTTGCTTTTTTTTAAAATTCAAATGGATGACCTTGAACTTTCATTCAGGGTTAACTTATGAAGAGGTATAAAAGAGAGGGAGCAGTGAAGTTAGTCTCAGTCTTGTCTAACACACGCTGCAGCTAACATGTCGGTGTCACCTATGAAAAATTTATTTTTCGATAACAATTTGAAGACATATTGTTGCGAGTTACAATGTTTTAAAATACCAGGCGATCAAGTTGACGGGAAAGCTTGTCGTAAGTGCAAGTGTTTCAGCTATTGCATATGTAGATGTAAAACGTATCAAATGAACCGACAAGATAAACTACAAGAATTACGCCGAAGGATTGCATTACTGTGGCGGCGAATTGCAACCAGCTGCCACCTGCCGCCTGCCATCTGCTGTCCGCCATCTTCTCCGCCCCACCATTTTGTTTGATACCAGAACGCTAGCTAGCGAATAGTCAGTACACCTCCGGCTCTCGACTGGTGAACATCGAGTGCTCTTCACAAACGTAAAACATTGTATTAAAATGTCCATTAAAATTAGGTGTATTCATTATGACTCTATTCATCTGGCGACTTTCCAAGACCTCGAGGTTTTTAATGAAGAGTTAAGACTTCTCATTGCGTCCGGTTACGATTTATCTTTGGAACTTTACGCATCAAAAAACAACATGGACTCTGCGCAGGAATCGAAGTATATACCGTCTTTCTTCAGAAAGCGAAGTGATGGCCGCAACTCGTCCGGATCAACAACATCGATGACAACCAACAACGGGGAACTATTGTAAACATGAATTATTGTAAACATAACTTATTGTAAATAAAAATAAAGTAATATTTGTATTAGTACTACCTCGCACTCGTATCATTCGATTGCTTCATTCGATAATTTTCATTCGATATTTTATCGAATTAAAACTATCGAATCACAATCGGATTTTACGCGTGCGAGGTAGTACTTTTTTAAAATTACCTCCCCGTGACCTTGAACTTTGAACTTTAACTCATTTCGTCACAAAACCGCCTACGTCACTGGCTCAGCCCCAGATAACATCTTTCATGACTCAGCACTTCCGGTCACGTGACCGGATGACGTCACTTCCGGCGCAAAACCCGCAAACCCACACTACTGATAGGTTAAAATAGGTTAGATTCATTATTTTAGGTTAGGTACAGGATAGGTTAGGTTAGGTAAGGTATATGTTAGGTTATTAGAGTGAAGTATGTGTACTTGTTTAAAAATAGTCGTGAAAAAACTTGGGAAAATAATTTTAATTGGTCACAAGCAAGAGCCCCAACCCAAAAGTATGTCTCTGCAAGAAAAAGGAACTAAGAATATAATATGGTTTCCCTGTAATATGTTAGGTTATGTTACAACAGGTACGGTATAGGTTAACGTGAAGTATGCGAACTTGTTTGAAAATACTCCTGAAAAGAACTTTGGAAAATAAAGTGAATTGATCATAAGTAAGAGCTCCAACCCAAAAGTGAGTTTCTGGAAGAAAAATAGGCGTTTATTTCCCTTATAATAGGTTAGGTTAGATTACATTACGTTAAGTTAGGTTAGATTAGCGAGATGTGAACTTGATTGAAAACAGTCCTGAAAAGTACTTGAGAAGTAAAGTTTAATTTGGTAACAAGCAGGAGTCCCAAGCCAAAAGTTAGTTTCTGAAAAAGAAGCATTTATTTCTCCTATAATAGGTACAGATAAATGAATTATGGAAAAGGTTTTACTGTGGTTTATAGAATACCATGGGGTGTTGTACTACGCTTTCCCCAGAGGATGCAACAGTTGTGTGGTACATTACATGGTTGGCCTTTAGACATATTTCAATTAATGCAGATCTATTTATGTAAACAACTAAATCATGGGCCGTAAGAATAACAATATAACTTGATGACTGGAGGGCTAAAGTAAAATAAGAATCTCAACCCAATTACATACTTATTTTAGACTTTAAGAATTAGTGCATCAAATTTATTTTCTCCATCATCAGCAAAGTTCTAGTTTTCAGGAAGTTGAAGAGTTAGTGAGGAAAACCTCAATGGTTCGCCTTTTACATACTACGAACATTTCAGTTCTCAAATATAACAACCGTTAACAAACTTATCATCGCATTTATCTAACCGGTCATTGGTATTACCTCAGTTAAAAAGGGAGTTTTGCTTGTATTGTTTTATTATATTTCATTGATTAGCAGCAGTTCAGGTAAATTGTGTTATGAATTCACGCAAAGCCGTTGGTCTCCAAGCCTACAACACAAGAATAGTCAAAACTCTGGGTGCGTGGCGAGCTATTCCTTAAATAATCATCTTCGGGCTTAAGTTGTTTGTAACCATATACAGGGTGTCTGTAAAGTCCGTCACCAAACTTCAGAATTGAGTCTAAATAAGCAAAAAAGATCCTATAAACATAGGTCCTAAAGTCCCTCGATTTCCGTCTACCTGTCTGTATGCGTTTTTTACATAATTTAACATATCATACCGAAAAGTATCAAAATAAAACTTTGTACATGCATGATGACTAATAAGATCTATTTTGGTATGGATTATACAATTTATACTTTGTACTATTTCAAAATGGCGGCCATGTTTTGCTTTCAAAGCTTAGTATCTTAAAAATCGTAGTATTTATGAAAAAAACTGAAAAACTCAAAAAGTTGTGTAATTTTGTCTTAAAAATAATAATCTGAAGATTTTAACTATACGATTTTAAATAACTGAGAAATCGTAAGTTATATAAGTTAAAACGTAATGTTTTAGTCCAGAAATAGTAAAAAAGCATGATTTAACTTGTAACAATTACAATTTCTCATTTAATTAAAATCATATAGTTACAATCTTCACATTATTATATTTAGAACAAAATGACACAACTTTTTTATTCTTATAGTTTTTTCATAAATATTACGGTTTTTAAGATATTAAGTTTGAACTTGATACTTTAAGAGGTTCGTATGATATGTTAAATTATTTTAAAAAACACATACAGACAGATAGACGGAAAACGAGGCACTTTAGGACCTATGTTTATAGGAACCTTTTTGCTTATTTTGACCCAAGTCACCATATTATGTAGTTTGGTGACGGACTTTACAGACACTGTATTTTAATATGTTTTATGCAAGTTTAATTATAAATTCAGATTTCTTTCAAATACTAATTTTGGAGAGATTAATTTGTTTGATTCTGAAGTGATTTTTAGCCGATAATTAAAGCAACCATCCATTTTTTATGAGGCAATAAAAATGCCTTCCGTATGAAGATGAATAAAACAATGACCACTTGTCTACATTTAATGCAGCAATCAAGTTCCCTCCAAGGGTAAAGAGTTTCAGTGACAAGAAAAACTCTCAATAAATACCCTTCAGTTATAAAATACACTAGTACAGTAAGCATCGAGTGTCAACTACATGACTCGATGCAGTAGGTAACACATAATCAGTAGGTTAGATAATCGAGCATATAATCAGAACTCTCACATGCGTATCAATCAATAACCGACAACTCGGGGTAAGAGAGGGTACCACTTGTAGCCTATCCCTGGCAGAGAGTGTCAAACACTTGATGTCATCAGTACCTTCACTCGAAAGCGATTGCTTGCGTATCGAAATCGGGATCCGTGTGTGCACTAGACTAGATGCACTTTTCTATTCGATTAGGTTTTCTTTTTGGAAACATCGTTTTTACCTTATCCATCAATGCACATTGCCAATAATACTATTACAATTTCACCATAGCAAAAAAGCAGAGTGTAAACTAATTTGTTATGTTATATGCTTTCCCTCCCGTAAATCTTAAATTACAAGTATGTTTTTCTCTTTAAAGTATTAACTCACTTTCTAATATATTTACATATTCAATGTGTATTATCAACTAACTTTCAAAAGGTCTCTCATATCAATTCCTTCGACATTGATACCCTTAATAATTATAAGAACTGTCAGTTTAATTCACTGAATAAACTAAAAATGATTTTTAAATCTAGTAGCATCAGTGGTTAACGAGTTAGCTATTTATTAATTATAATTTATTTTGAGAGGGCCCCAGTCACCTGCTTCTACCTGCTTCCCCATAAAATTACGTGAACTTTCAAAGCCCGCCCCTCCTCAACGGATTATGCAAAATCTTTTTTTATGGCTCAATTTATAGATTGAAATAAAATACCTAGCAATTCCAGTGATCAAACATTCAATTTTAAAAACAACAATCGTGTAATAAAATTCCAAAACATTCAATATTCAAGATTCTTAAAGGGTGAGATATTTGAGATATCAAAACTCTGCTAACTGAAATTGCTAGGTATAATTTTGCTCTTTAAAATTAGCAAAACACAATTTCGAGTAATCGTTAAGGAGGGGCGGGTTTTGTTAGTTCAAATTGTCCTTGAAGGAGAAGCAGCTATAAACGAAAATTGTTTCTTGACTGGAGTCCATTCTAATAACAATTGACATTTCAAAAGTAAAGCTTTACCCCGTGACAGTTCCCTCACAACATTTCCCGCTCGCAGATAGGTATTCAGGGCCAAGACACACGGCGGTGCTCAGTAAGCATCAACCCCAGGCCGCTATAACTCACTCTCCGCATCATCTCGCCGTAAGCCGAGCTCATCTTACAAACGAGCCGTCGCGAGTGACGTGGATTACGGCGTCTAAGACTCGGCACGCCACCCTCGACACGCGCCCTCCCCAGCACCGCCCCCGCCGCCGCACCACCGGATGTAACCGCTGACTGTAGGGTAACCTCTAACCCGAATGGCAACTTTCATGTAAACAGGTTTTACCCTTTAACACCATTAGTGATTTACATATACAGCTACACTCTGAACTCTTCTGTCAATTTTCTACTAAGAACAAATTATGATTTAACTCGGGAGGTCTCGGGTCTTGTTCTAGGTCCCAGGCTGGCCATTCAGAGTCGAGATTGTATGGTTTCTCTTCTCACAAAATTGTTTTCGAAAAGGAGCCGTACCCCGTCAGGAAGGGGAATATGGGATTGCCTTACCTTAACTGATTAAAGTATTGGTAGGCGGACTGAAGATCCCCGGGTTAAAATTGACCTGGGAATTGTTTACCTGTTTTGGCGAGGCTTGACTGAGGATCCCAGCACTAATGAGGGGTCGAGTGGGGACCTTCAGTCAAGCCCCGCTCTTGGGATCGTCAAAGAGTTTGATGAGGGTTGACTGAGGATCCCAGCCCTAATGAGGGGTCGAGTGGGGGGGGACCTTCAGTCAAGCCCCGCTCTTGGGATCGTCAAAGAGTTTGATGAGGGTTGACTGAGGATCCCAGCCCTAATGAGGGGTCGAGTGGGGACCTTCAGTCAAGCCCCGCTCTTGGGATCGTCAAAGAGTTTGATGAGGGTTGACTGAGGATCCCAGCCCTAATGAGGGGTCGAGTGGGGACCTTCAGTCAAGCCCCGCTCTTGGGATCGTCAAAGAGTTTGATGAGGGTTGACTGAGGATCCCAGCCCTAATGAGGGGTCGAGTGGGGACCTTCAGTCAAGCCCCGCTCTTGGGATCGTCAAAGAGTTTGATGAGGGTTGACTGAGGATCCCAGCCCTAATGAGGGGTCGAGTGGGGACCTTCAGTCAAGCCCCGCTCTTGGGATCGTCAAAGAGTTTGATGAGGGTTGACTGAGGATCCCAGCCCTAATGAGGGGTCGAGTGGGGACCTTCAGTCAAGCCCCGCTCTTGGGATCGTCAAAGAGTTTGATGAGGGTTGACTGAGGATCCCAGCCCTAATGAGGGGTCGAGTGGGGACCTTCAGTCAAGCCCCGCTCTTGGGATCGTCAAAGAGTTTGATGAGGGTTGACTGAGGATCCCAGCCCTAATGAGGGGTCGAGTGGGGACCTTCAGTCAAGCCCCGCTCTTGGGATCGTCAAAGAGTTTGATGAGGCTTGACTGAGGATCCCAGCACTAATGAGGGGTCGAGTGGGGACCTTCAGTCAAGCCCCGCTCTTGGGATCGTCAAAGAGTTTGATGAGGGTTGACTGAGGATCCCAGCCCTAATGAGGGGTCGAGTGGGGACCTTCAGTCAAGCCCCGCTCTTGGGATCGTCAAAGAGTTTGATGAGGGTTGACTGAGGATCCCAGCCCTAATGAGGGGTCGAGTGGGGACCTTCAGTCAAGCCCCGCTCTTGGGATCGTCAAAGAGTTTGATGAGGGTTGACTGAGGATCCCAGCCCTAATGAGGGGTCGAGTGGGGACCTTCAGTCAAGCCCCGCTCTTGGGATCGTCAAAGAGTTTGATGAGGGTTGACAAGGGACACCAATAAAACTCACAACCTTGGATCACTCACATTTTTCTGTAATTTAAAATTAATTATTAACTAATGGCTGTAGTCCCTAGACTGTATTTCACTACAAAACAATACGACAAAACTCAATTCAATCTCCATTAGTTCTTTATGTGGGTAATTTGCTCTTTTTGACTGCAGTTATAACAGATTTCCCTTTTTATTTTCATATGCACAATAATATGTCCTACTTATTGATATATAAATTTGAAAGTTTGGATACGTATGTATGTATGGATGGATGTTTAGACTTCCATCACGCAAAAACTACTGGACGTATTAAGCTAAAATGTTGCATGAACATAGCTTACAATGCAAAAGTTATGGGAGAATATCGTTTATAAAATTACTATTTAGTTAAGATGTGTGTCAGTTACTGAAAAGGAAGTCATATGGTAAAACATAAAGATTTAATAGTGTTGGTAAGGTTAAGTATATTTTAATATTTTGCGAGATAAGCCGCCGGGGATAATAGCTAGTATCTTTATATAATATTTCTCTCTAGGTTTTCTGGTACACCAAATCTACCTTAAAACTTCATCAAACCCAAGAATTGGACATCAGTTTTGAAGATTACCTTCCCCGCAAAATGCGAACAATAATTAAATATTTTAAAAGCTATCGCAATTCTATCGTACTGGACGATTGTCATTTATTTATTTGTCAACGTACTAGGGGCACCATCCTTCAGCGACAATTGAATGAATGATTGAATGAAAATAATTCTTTATTTGTCACAAACTTTCAGTTTACAATTGGATTGAATTACAATTGAATCAAAACAAGGGATTAAATGCACAAGCTGCGCATGGCCAATTCTAGTTTATTATTATATATTTTTGTAAACAAACAAAATAACTGTGGTATTATTTTCACAATTTCTAACACTTTAAAATAAAATACTACCCCTTCTTTTGATACTACATACATCCCTACATCATATTACACTAGCAACCAATCTTAAAATTAATAGGCCTATGATCTGATTATCGAAAAAAGTGACTGGCGGAGCGGCCGCGCGGCGACAGAATATTCTATTTCTTAACCTCGTGGACTAAAACACATGGTTTAGAAATTTCCAATAGCCGTTATTTAAATAGTCAGATATGTTTATAGTATATTTTTCAAATAATTTTTACGCAGCACGCTGACGTATTTAGGATTTTCCAAAGACGTTAACAAAGAATTTAAATATTTTACATTTGTCCACTTATACAAATGTTTGAGAAAATACGGAAAACTTTGTTTTTGACTATTCTGATACACCTGGTTCTATCAATCTTCGATTACATTATCGTCACTTCGTGAATTATGACCTTACTTGAAGGTTCAATCAGGTTTAAAATTAGGTATGGGAAAATTGAGATTGATAAAACAGCCAAGTTGGAAAAATGGGTTTTACAAATGTTAAATCCCCATAAGACAACGTACATACCTAATCATCGGCTTGCGCAGATTTCGGATAGTATAGGTGCCGCGATAGATTATTGGGCCCCAATCCACGGTACCTTACATTTTTCATATCTTGATTTAGTTTATCACTCCTAAAGCCCCCAAGCCGACTTTTGATCCAGATGTTGTCTCTACCTAACCTTATCCCAAAACTGTATTTAAATAGAACCAGGTACATCAGAACAGTCAACAAATTAAATGTTTTCCATTTTGCGAAATATTACACCAATGTTTGTTTAAACCCGTTGTTTGATTATTTTAAAGTTTTATTAATGCGGAAATTCGCTTCCCTATCGTCAGCGTGCTGCGTACAAACTCGTTTAAAAATAAAATTTGTTTTTAAGATTCCGATTTCAGATAATTGCTAACTTATTTACGGTATGGTTTTATATTTTTGTAATACTTTTGTTAAGAAAATAATTAAAAAGCATATTTAAGCATAGTTTAGTTTCACGTAGCCTATATATGGTACCTATATCACAGGCAGTTTTTATCCACATACTGCAACCGCCGCAAATGAAACATCAAACAATATTTGTGTTATTATATATATTTTAAAACTTGCAGGAAAACATAAAGTTTCAGTCTAATATTTGTAATACAAATACTATAACACGACTGTGAGCGTGAAACTAATTACTAAATAGGAGATAGGCAGGGCCGGCGAGAACAAGTAGCTAGTCCCAGCGGTTTTCAGCCCTTGGCAGGTAGAGGCGGAGGCCCGAGTGCCGTTTACCTGTTTTTCGAGGCTTGACTGAGGATCCCAGGGCTAATGAGGGCTAATGAGGGCTAGGGAGAGACCCTGAGTCGAGCATCGCCAAAATATTTTACAACCCACCCTTGATCCGTCTACCCTGGGATCTTCAGTCCTACAATCTAAAATATTACCCCATTTTTTGTTGTAAATTCAGATATATTGTCAATTATTGTCACGAAACAATAAGCTTCATTCCTATTGGAAAAGACACTATTATTGTCTTTAGTTTCCGAGAATATTAGGATTAGTTCATATATTTCGGACATTCTTCGTTCAATTTTGTATCCTGGGAGAAATTCATAGCATAGTGCTATTAGAGTACGCGATAGTTTATCTCATTATTGGTTTGATTACATAGTTTCCCTGTATTAAGATCGTAGTATTTAAAAATGTTATAAAGGAAATAGTAAAAAAGTACAGTTTGTAGACTATTTTCTCAAAATAGCGGAAACCGCACCGGGGCTACGAGGCCGAAAATTTGGATTTTTCATCATAGGGTCGATGAAAAATGCTAGTAGGACTGCTTAAACTATAAACACCCTACACTAATTTACTTTCAAGCCAGTTAATAAGCATTGTAGTAGTTATAGATAAATCATTTTGTTTTAATGATTTTTAATGCATATGTGGAGACTAGATAGCTATTTCAATATGCTCAACGCATCCTGTTTTCTCAGCTGGTATAAACCCCAACCCGTTTAGGTGTAATCGTCGCGACAGCTGTTAATTTATCGGCAAGAGCAAAGCTGGGGAGGTTCTCACAGAAGGGAGGCGATTTCATTAGAAAGTTGTAGGCTTCAGAAAGTTGTGACGGGCCACCGCAGCGGCCAGCTGTTACTTCGCACCGCCTCTCCTTCTCTCTCTCTCTCTCTCTCTCTCTCTTGTCCCAGCGAGCTGATAATGATCGTTATCGATCTAATGCCTCGATACCGGGCTGGACATCGTTCCCCTACACTCCAACGCCAAGTAAGAGACGATATTTCCTGTGCCGTCGGAAGAGAAAAGATTCTCAACCAACTGAAAAAATGAAATCCTACACTTTTTGTTTTTTAAATGTAGGTTGTCGGAGATAACTAACTTTGAGCGTACCAAATACTTTATTTGACGTTTTTGATCCGTAAATCTTCATAAACAGGAACCGGAACAAGGTGTAATTGTTTTAAATCAATCAGAAAGTTTAACAATGAAACAATCATGAGGAAGTAGGCTTAAAATTCAACTTTACTCTTTAAACAAACTGCCTAAAAATTACTGTTCACTCACATTCATTAATGCAAACATAAAAATGAAATCGCAAAATTTCACATTTTTAGCTTTCTCACAAGTTTAGAGACATGTCCTTCATTAACAGGTTTAACTTTTTATTTCATCAGGCAAAAAAAATTTCTGTAATGTCGGATTTAGGATCGTCCACGGTGTCGTGTAAACCAGTGCAACAAAATAATTTAAATATGATTCCAGCAACAAATGATTTGAATTTTAAGGCGAGATCGACTAACATCACTAAGTGCATACAGTTGTTCAATTACAGACATAACGGAGCATATTGAAAGGAGGAATCAAACGAAAGGTATTTATGAATAACATTTTAAACCACAAGATTTATAGAGTTAGTGCCCTACAATACCAAATGCATTTATAAATAAAATCCAAAACGGATCATTAAAGCATTGAGTGTTAGAGGAAAACTTTACCTTTGGGAAGAAGCTGTTACAAAAACCCTCTAACATGTTATATTTTTCAACATCGGTAGTTCTCTTCTAACGAAGGCACAGCTTCTAATCCTGCCTAATGCAGATCAAATCCGGCCAGGATTGCCCCAAGTCCGAGTGCTTTCTGCCGCCATTAATATTTAGCGTAAATCAGTCCCGCACTAAGACGGCTACTTTGCATGCGCTTCAGACGGAAGGTCCGGCCTAATTAATTAAACAAGCGATTCATTAGCGATTCACCCTTCACTCCGGGAGAGAGCCTCACTTAATCCTCCCCCCACCCCCACCCTTAACACACAACCTTAACAGTATTGCTACGTGGAACTGCTCCCTTCAATTTGCTTACATTTCCTGAGCAAAGAGCTCGAACCACCTTACGGCTTTGATAAGGAATACATCCAACTCGACTCACTGCTTAAAACATTCGATAGATAAGAAAACTTGAATGTTTTTCTTGCTCAATAAAAGGTTGAAGCTTTTCAAGGAATAAGGGAAAACCGCAGTAGGTTAAAACACTCAAAACTAGACTGAAATTTACTACGGCTTCAGTACTGAAACAAGCAGTATAATGGACAATAAATTAAATAGTGTCACGCATACGATTAATTTAGCCTTAACTAACAGAGCCTATTCATTTTATTTTTTTGGAGTCCTCGATACTATTAATAGAACTAAATTAAAAGACTGAAGATTTCCACAAAAACTATTAACTTTTAAAAGCACAATAATGTTATAAAAATTCAATAACTATACGAATATTAGTTATTCGCAACCTTTTCCTGATGTCGTTGAGTAAAATATATTTATTTTTTTCTATTCTGGTTGTAGTTATAAAATAAAATTACTGACATTTGGGATTTTTTGGAGTATTTCTAATGAAACAAACCATAATTAGTCTAGTTATGAAACCAATTACAGTACAAGCTTTTAACGAAGAGAAAGATTCTTCACAAATCAATCAATGGCAACTTTCTTCCAGGAGAACGTTGTCAGGCCGTAGACCGCCAACAAAGGAACCTTTCAAATTGGTCACATGACCAGTTTGATTAATGTGATGTTCCGTCAAACTGGTCATATTTGAAACTGATGATATCAACAACGCTCTAAAATATCGGATGTGAAGATATTGGTGACTAATGTTGAAGGTAACATCTCGATCTACGTAGGAAAGATTAAACAAACAGCGGAACCCGCCACAGCCCGATGTAAGGATAGTCTGGTTAAAATACCAATTTGTAAATCATTAGTTGAACCTTAGTAGCATAATAATAAAAAAATAACAAAAAACTGGACGAATCATATTCATTTTGGTACTGGCTTCACAGAAAAATAGTTTTCGATAGGTTGAAGGCATGTTGTTGGCCAGCTTAAAGCACATAGTGATTGTGAGGACCGGAAATATCTTTGAGGACCGGAGATTTCTGTTCTTCCCTGCGATATAACGACTACTCCTCTGACTTAAAAGGAGGGAACTTCCGGGTGAACCTCATCGCCTCTATGGGTAAGCGTGTGGCCATTCTGACCGGTTTGACCGATTTGGCTTTCTTACCCTTGTGACACCTTACCAATATTAAATGTGACCAGTTTGAAGGGATTATAGTAGGGATTCATAACTATCCACTACCGGGGCCTTACAAAAGTCTTTGCACGAGATATATCATTCTCGCGTACATCTAACTTTACCTAGATTATTCTGCAAATGCTTATGACCTCGGGTTTGTAATTACTTTATAACTGATTTACAGATATTCTCAATTTGTGCTCATTCCCTTATGTTTCTAAGGTAAAATTATTCCTACTCCCCTTTCCTCGCGGTTAAAGGCCCTTAGAAAACTTCCTTTTCATTACCGTCTTTCCGATTTGGCTTTAATTACTTTGCTCAGAGACATTAAACCTGTTGTTAAGCGAGCCTGGCGTGGTTTTGTCACCAAAGCATCACTTTACATATTAATTATATGTGTTTCCTTGCCTTTCCAAAAATGCCGTGGGAATTTTTACCGCTCGTTCTGCTTTCTCTACTTTCTCATTACATACCTAATCGGTTAACATATATATTGACTGGAGAAAAAGTAAATCAACTTAGCAAATGGTACAGTTACTTTCTATTCTCTCCAAATTATTGCTTGACCACCACATTAAATCTAACACCCAAAACATAGCTTCTAAAAACCCTTAATGATAGACCACAAATTTATGTATGCCAATTTAATAACAAATATGTGTTTAAAATGACGAATACACAAATTAATACAGTTTATTGTTGTATTAGAAACTTCGGCTACCACTATGCGGGTTCTGGGTTACCCTGCAGTCAGCGGTTACATCTGGTGGTGCGGCGGCGGCGGCGAGGGCGGTGCTGGGGGAGGGCGCGTGTCGGGGGTGGCGTGCCGAGTCTTAGACGCCGTAATCCGCGTCACTCGCGACGGCTCGTTTGTAAGATGAGCTCGGCTTACGGCGAGATGATGCGGAGAGTGAGTTATAGCGGCCTGGGGCTGATGCTTACTGAGCACCGCCGTGTGTCTTGGCCCTGAATACCTGTCTGCGAGCGGGAAGTGTTGTGAGGGAACTGTCACGGGGAATATTATATTTACAAAGGAATTTAGAGGACGGAAAATGTATTTCGTTTTAGGTATTGCACCATATTATTTGTTATTGATTGATCATATGACTGTAATACTGATTAACAAAAATATACACTGTTTTATCTACGATTAATTAAATGTGTAATACTACAATCAAAGACACAAGTCTACTCCCGTTGCAAAAATCCATTCTTTGGGCCCTTAACAAACTAAACGTGATAATTAAGCTGAAATGTGTTAGGATTATAAAATTCTCGTGTCACAGTGTTTGTAACAAAACTCCTCCGAAACGGCTAGACCAATTCTTATGAAATTTTGTGTGTATATTCGGTAGATATGAGAACAGGACGTAAACTATTTTTTTAAATATATTTTTTCGATAGGCGAGTGAGCGAAGCGAACGAGCTCATATTGAAAATGAACGCGTATTTTACAAAAAAATTCAATGACATTAGGACAGGACGTCTGTCGGGCCAGCTCGTATTAATACACGCTAGAGTATAAAATAAGGTGATACCCTTTCAGGTTATACTATCTCCTCTTGACTTTAAAACTTCCCATGTCAACCCATCACGCCACAACTAATTTTAAGTGGTCCATTTGAGGTGAAATTTGACAGGAAAATCAGCAATATACAACAATAAAACAAAAAACAACTCAAGTTCAAAAAACCCTTTAGGGCTTTGACCCACTGGCCTACTGTATTCCCAATTTAATCTTATTGAAATAAGGGTTTGGGTGCTAATTAAGTTAGACCGTACTATGCATTACACCAGAATAGAACATATTATGACTCCAGATCCGAAGACAAATGTTTGGCTCTGCCTGGCTATCCCGCAAAGTTACTACACAATCATCACGCAAGGGAGGTGGGTGTGACCCTTACATAATAGTTTTGATCCCTTTTTCGAAATTTTGTTGGGCTCTGTCTCACTATCCTACGAAATGTCTATGGTAATCTTATTGGCTTAAAGTTGTTGCTGTCTTTTTTAGCTTAAATCTCGTGGAAGGATAGGAAATTCATCAGAATCAAACGCGTGTTACTTCTATCCAAAGAAACATTAGTTTCATAGAGTATTTTCTGGAACAATTGAGCTGGGATTCGTTAAAAGATACGTTATCCATCTGAGTCAAATATAAATTTAGTTGTTCTAAACCAGTTTTAATTGCATTTAACAAATTTAACAAAACGATTATCTGATATTTTACTGTAATCACGGGCGTAGCTGCACGGTTTTATTTGATTTTTGTCGTAGAACGAGGATAAAAATTCCAATTAGCACTGTCACCTCAAAGGAAAAATAATCAAGATATAGTTGTAAGCTGGTCATTAAAATACACTTGGAATCTATGAAATTAATTAAGCAAAATTATTTAATAAACGGTGTTTTAATAATAAACAACACTCACAAAATGCAATTATTCGCAGTTGGTGTGGATGTCATACGCAAGGCTTGGTATAGAAACTCCTCTTATTATCAATACTTTTAAAATGGCATGCGTTTATAAATACATTTTGGTAACACAATTGCATTAGTTTAATTAGTAATCATAAATTTAAACTACACTTACGTACTAACATAGACATTAACAAACACATGAGACATAACAAATGTCGATCTAAATGTTCGTTCATTTATTAACGTTATTTCATCAGCAATTATTCTAGAACATCGACGGTGGGAAAATCTCACATATTGTTGCGAGTACCAAGGATCGTGTAGGGGGTGTCAATTATAACAGCAGGTAGGATGTGTCTTCAAAGACCTCTTGCTGTTTACTAATTGGTACACAGACCTTGTGTATCAGTGCACCCGTGTCTTCTATGTGCGTGTGTCTGTGCGGGTGTGTCGGTGTTCGCGTTGTCTGTGTGTGCGTGTGTTCATGTCGGCTGTTCTCAAAGCGCCGTGTTTACTGACGGTCTATTAATGTCTCTTTATTGCCTCTAGCCGCTGCCGACAAGTGCGTTTCATTATGACCCACCCACCCATCTCCCACCCCGTATCTATGTGTGTATGAGCTTGAACTAGTCAACATAGAGCGTTTTAAGTACCTGAATAGTCTAAACGAAAATAATGAATAATGAAGCTGAAGAGAACATTTTAGTCTCATTAGTAACAAAAAATGTTACATTGAGCGGTCATAAATAACAATTAAGGTTATATGTAAATTTCGATATCAACATAATTTAAAGTAAAATAATAAAGCAAAACACTTAAACAAGTAAAATGCTTCAGATGTTGCAGGTTTTTTATATTGTAACAAAAATATATCTTAAAATTAGACTAAATGATTCTCTGTGGAATTTTGAAGGATTATACTTTGAAGGATAATAATAGCATTTTTCTTTCTTTAAAAGACGTGTTTTTGGTGGGGTTGATGTATTTAGAAATTACTAAATATTATTTCTAAATAGCATTTTTGTAGGGTAACCCTTTCCTTTCAAAAACCCCTATACCACAGGAGGAAGTTTCAAAGTATTAATGTTACTTTTTATTTATCAGAACATCAAGCAAAATTACAGTTAATTACTTTAATGTGCTTGTTTGTTACCTTTTAGCGAATTTCCCCTATAGGGAAGTAGCTATTACCGTAGTCGGCATGGTAAGACCTAGGCCCGGGACCATGATAACTTTTCGTTTTGAGGTCCCCAAACCCCAAAAACACCATTTGTTCGAAACTGTATGTATATGTTTCATATATATGAGTGTGTGTGTGTGTGTGTGTGTGTGTGTGTGTGTGTGTGTGTGTGTGTGTATGTGTGTGTGTGTGTGTGTGTGTGTGTGTGTGTGTGTGTGTGTCCGTGAGCACGACAAATCTCGTAAAAATTATCCGATTTTGATGAAATTTGGTATAAACGTGTAAAGCAAAATTTATGACGTTAAGTTTAAAAACCAGCCAGATCACTCTACCCAAAAGGGTATATTGGAGGGATTTTGTACCCCAAAAATGGTGTTTTTGAGTTATTTACTTATAATTTTTTTAATTTTAGTTTTTACCATTTGATTCAGCATAAAAAACACACAATTTGGTATTTTGATAATTCCTCTACGTCAGTTGGTTACTGAAATATTTAAATACTGAGAAATACTGAGAAAATATTGAATACTGAGATATTGAAAGTGCTAAACAAAGTACACTGTCAATTGTTATTCTTATGGAGGAAAAGAAAAATGTTATATATCGCTTACTTATGAACGTATACTAACGAAACTTGGTATACGGCTTAATCTGGTTGTGTTCTATTGATATAAGCTCAAAAACATTTTTTGCCGAAGGCTCTCGTAGCAACAAACCTGCGAACTCAGCCCCATGTTATTCTTATGGATAGTAACTAAATGCTATGTCTCACTTAATTATAAACATAAATGAATAAAAACTGGTATACACTTTACCTAGTTCAGTTATAATGCTATTAGCATAAAACCCCATTTTTTGTGTTCCTTGATGCAGGTCTGCATCAAGCCCCAATGCGTACTCAGCCCCAATGTTATTCTTATGGAGAATAATTAAAATTGTATACATCGCTTATTTGTGTAAATATTTTTATGAAACTTGGTAAGTGGATTTATGTAGTATTAAGACATTTATATCTCCATTTTAAATTCGCTGAGTACACAGGTTTGCCGCGACGGGGTATTTTCTTAGTACGGTTCTATTTATGTGTTTTATTTAAATTAAAATTCGTTAAAAAATCCATCACAATTTGCATTTAAATTTTAAAATTGAGGTGATACTTTCCTCTAAACGAATACCCCGTAAATCTGTAGTAAATCACCGTGCTGGGATCGCATGTGTGCGTGTATGTGCGCGTGTGCGAGGGGCGGCGCGGCGACGGGCCCTTGGGACATGTTTGGAAACTAGCTGCAAGATTTACAAACATTCTTCTGTACAGAATGCGCCGCTGTCTGCCCCTTCCTGCAGTGTTTATGCATTCCCCAGTTAATATAGTGGACTCTGTGAATCCGTAATTTTGTGGAATTGGTGCAAACTATGACTTCAATAGAATGCAAATTATTGTATCTTCAAACAAATTGTAATTGCCAAGATAACAAGAAAAGATTGTTTAAACTCTACTCAATCGGGGTTTATTAGTTTGTAATGTTGAACAAGGCAAAATAATTATAGATTTAAACGTTATATTTTGTTCACATATAAAATTATAAATAGAAGGGAACTGAAATTAATTCAAGTTGCTTGCAAAAACGTGCTTCCAAATTAGTAGGTTACAAGAGCTATACGTCATACAAACAAAAAATATTTTGATTATTATTTCTGTAAACGTAAACTCACATACTAGATTGTAAATATAAAATACCCCCGTCACAGCAAACCTGCGTACTCAGAGAATGTCTAATGCATAATATAGGTCTTAATACCACATAAAGCCACATACCAAGTTTCATAAAAATATATTCACAAATAAGCGATATATACAATTTTAATTATTCTCCACAAGAATAACATTGGGGATAAGTACATAGGTTAGCTGAAACAAGGAACATAAACAATTGGTTTCTATGCAAATATCAATATAACTCAACTAGGTGAAGCCACATACCTAGTTTCATCAATGTACATTCATAAGTAAGCGATACATCCCATTTTGATTAATCTCCATAAGAATAACATGGGGGATGAGTAAGCAGGCTTGCTGCAACAAGGAATGAAAACAATGGGTGTTTAGGCAAATATCAATATAACTCAAATCGGTGAAGTCATATAAGAGGTTTTATTAATTTATGTTCATAATCAAGGGAGACATAGCGTTTTAATTTTTCTCCATAAGAATAACATGGGGGCTGAGTACGCAGGTTTGCTGCTACAGGTAGCTTTAGCGAAAAATTTTATTTGAGCAAATATCAATAGACCACAACCAGATAAAGCCTTATACCAACTTTCGTGAGTATACGTTGATAAAGAAGCAAGATATAATTATTTTCTTATCCTCCATAAGAATAGCATTACACAACGTACTGTGTTTAGCACTTTCAATATCTCGGTAACCAATTGACGTAGAGGAATGATCAAAATACTAAATTGTGTGTTTTTTTAACGCTGAATCCAATGGTGAAAATTAAAATGTGATTATTAAAAAAATTGTATGTAAAAGTAAAAAAAAAATTTTGGGGTACAAAACTCCCCTCAAAATACCCCTTTAGATATAGCGATATGGTTGGTTTTCGAAATAAAAGTCATAAATGTTGCTTAACACGTTTATACCAAATTTCTTCAAAAACAGACCTTTTTTACGAGAGTCATCGCACCCACGGACACACACATATATATGATATATATATATATATATGTATATATAACATATATATATAGACAGTTTCAAACAAATGGTGTTTTTGGGGTCTGGGGACCTCAAAACGAAAAGTTATCATGGTCCCGGGCCTAGGTCTTACCATGCCGACTACGGTAACAGCTTCTTCCCTATAGGGGAAATCCGCTAAAATGACCAAACAACGCAAATGATTTAGAGCAGTCACGCCGAACATTGACAAACCGATGAGCGAGCAGCAGACTAACAATATATAGAGTATTACTGTAATGGTAATATTTTGTTGTATTATAATTACATCAATATAGGATCTTTGGATTATAATGATAACCTTACTTTATTTGTTCCATTTAGTTTCATATGAGGGGAGAATTGGTACCCTTCATTCAAAAGTTTCATTTATAAATAATACAACTTTTGAACAAACTTTAACGAAATAGAATTTTTAAAACGTGGCTTGACAAAACACTTTAAAGTAACACTTTCCATAATGTTACACGACTCGTCACAGAGGTAATGCGCTACTCAACGTGTTTACTACACGCGCCGGCTACAGTGCACTGTGCAGTAATCCGACAACAGCTGGGTGATGTGAGCCAGCGATGCAATTCTGTTTTAAATGACACGGTGACACGAGCAGTGGCCAAGCGCAATTTCAGATGCGGCGGGATTATTTGTGCGTTGATTGTGTTGCAATTGGGGTTTCGACGGACTCATCACCTTCTTTGATCCCGACCTCTAATTTCCGGGAGAAGAACCCGCAAAACCTGTTCATTACCGACCGCTCTGGTCTGGAGCGACCGCTGTGAAAATTCATGGTCGACGCGGTTTCCGAAAATTCCCTAGTCCCTGACAAAATATTTTCCACAATCCGTTTGCTAATCTGTAATACGGTTTTTGGCACTTTTTATGATTCGATTTGTAATACACTGAGACACTCATAATGTTATATGGGATTTTAGTTTTCTCGATACTTTTATAGTTTGGTAAAATTCTTAGAAACTTGTTATTAAAGAAGGTGAAGTACAGAGTAGCAAGTTACTATTTAACTACTTAACCTAAACAAATTTAAAGTATTTCTTTGTCCATCGTAATAATAAACCATACTTTAATAACATAAATAATCAATACGGATTTAACAAAAATATACTTTTCAACACCCAGAAACAATAATAAAAATTACTTTAATATGCAAGTAATGTAAAAATAAGTATGTAAATAAATTTTTACCACGTCTGCCCGAGAAATCGGTTGTTTTCGCACTCGATATATGTCGCAAAACAGGTGATTCCCGTATTCATTTTATTTTGCGCAGTTATTTTTACTTTGCGCACTCTCGATTTACTTTGCGTACTCCAGTTTTTCAACTTAAGAACACAAAAATAGTCAAAAACAGTATGCCGATAACGTTTTTTATGCATGAATTATGTTGGCAACACTGGATAATAAACATCTGATCTATTGTTGTTATCCCCGTAACACATAAACATAACATGTCTTTTTTGAAGTTGAATAAAATTGGGTTTACATAAAAAAGTGTCCATAAATTGTGAGTAGGCCTAGTTATGTTACTATTACTTCAATCAGGCATAGGATATCTTTAAGATAATTCTCAATCGTGGCAGGCTTATTCTAAAAAAAACTAATAAATATAATTGAAACACTATATTCTAACTGTAGGAAATATATCATATAGGCTATCATAAATATTATACATATCATACTGTATAATCAATATTTGGCAGACTTAGGAAAAATTGTATATGCAAGTCGTGCGCAAGGTGACTTTGCTTCACTCGAGAGAAACTATTCCGCACGCCTACGGCTCGTGCGTAAACATTTCTCTCAAGTGCAAGGGAACTTTGCGCACTTGTTGCATGAATAACTATTTCGTCATACTGCTTCGAAATCGGCTGTTTTCAAATTTGTGTACGTCGATTGTAAGTAGTCAAATGTATCAAGATTGGTAATCGATTATCTTATCGATTGTAATTCATTGTTAGATTGTTGTCGGTTTCAGAATAATATCCATAGCGTTCGATACATCAATCGATATAGTTTTACTCTAACCTAACACTAACACAAACGTAAAAGACAATAGTTAAGTACATCTGTAACAGCTGTTTGTTTTAAATAGCAAGAACAAGGTGGAAGCCATTTTGGGAGCAAACTTTTAAAGATAAACAAGTTATACACTTTTAAATTTGTAAAGTAGTTAGCTTAATATATTGTCCAATATGAAGAAAAACGTAGTTCATCACACGGGCCTTAAAGTTGCGTTTCGATCCTTGCTCATTTTCCTGTTTCCTGTCGGTCGTTAAACCTGAACTCGTATCGAAAGCGCCACTTTTGGCCCTAGAGATTAAATATACAATTTCCAGAAAATATGTCGCCCAGGTACCCCTCACAAACATAAATCCCCGTCGCAGCAAACCTGCGTACTCAGCGAATTTTCAATGCATGCACATGTTTGCATGTTTTTGCACATGCATGCACTACCACATAAAGCCACCAACCAAGTTTTATAAAAATATATAAATAAATAAATGATCTATAGCATTTTATTTATTATCCATAAAAAAACATTAGGGCTGATTACGCAGGTCTGCTGCAAAAATAAAGAGAAAAATATGTTGTTGAGCGATTATCAATATAACTCAACCAGTTGGAGTTACAAACTAAGTTTTGTTAATTTATGTTCATAATTAAGGGAGATATAAAGCTTGACTTATTCTACATAAGAATAAAATTAGGGCTGAGTATACAGGTTTGCTGCTATGGAGATAATCGACCAAAAATAATTTGTTTGTGGAAATATTAATATACCAGTACTACTTGAAGCCACATACAAAATTTCATCAATATACATTCATAAATAATGGAGATATAACATTTGATTTATTCTCCATAAGAATAACATTTGACAAAATAACTGTGTTTAGCACTTCGAATATCTCTGTAACGGTTGGACGTATAATCACAATTTAACAACAAAATGGTCGTTTTGTAGAGCTGAACTGATTAGTATAAGCAAATGTGAAGTTTTCAGTAAAATTAAGTGATGAAACGCTAAAAACCTTTTTCCCATAAGTTTAACATGGGATCTTATGGGATTTTATGAGCAGGTTTTTTTTAAATTTCTCCGCAACCACTTAACCTAGGTTAATAATTCAGAATACCATATTATTTGTTTTTATAAGCTCTATGAAATGGTTGTAACCAAAATTGAGTGTTTTAAAAATGTTAGGGTGAAAAAGAAAAAAAAACTGATTTAGGGAAAATTTAAAACCCCCATAAACCCCCTTTCCCATTGTCCGATTTTTTTGTTTTCGAACTTAAAAGTCATGAATTTCCCTTTACACATTTGAGCCAAATTTCATCGAAATCGGACGTTTTTCACTCAAGTTATCACATTTATACGGACTCACACACTCACACACACACACACACACACACACACACACACACACACACACACACACACACACACACACACACACACACACACACACATATACATATATATAAATGTGAATGAATAGTTTTTGGCATCTGGTGACCTCAAAACATTATCATGGTCTCGGGCTTAAGTCTTACCATGAGACCTACGGTAATAGATTCTTCCCTATAGGGGAAATTTGCTAAAAGGGGATTTTATCAAGGTTTTAAATGTTTTGAAAGTTGTATGCCAAACTGCCACCCTCAGTAGGGAAGATTACGAAGCTCACAATATTCTAAATAACCAAACCGCCATTCCACGCAGCAAGGTAGCCACCACAGGTCAGGAGAAAACGGTAATTTTGTATAACCGCTCATCCTCGGTGATGTCCACACATTCATTTTCGGCCCTCTGTCTAGTACAAATTTGTCATAAAAGCATAAATCAATTACAATGAACCGAAATAGATGCGTCCGGGAAATAGTGTTGTTTTTTCCTTTTAAATCATAGTGCATACTGCAAACTTGTGTGATATTCCGGTATTTTAGTCCTTATTTGTTATATGAATATATTTGTATCACATTGCATATATAAATACAGCAATTATAGCTAATGAAGTTGTGCATACAAAGTTAAACCCTAAAACTAAAATATTTTATTTTCTGAGGTCAGCAATTTACAATTGGTTCAAACATTTCATATAGTTAATTTATCACTGCAGGTTGTGGAGAAATAACTCTCTTCCATAAAAACTCTTCCGTTAACGAAGTAAGGCCATTGGCTTTTTAAATTGCTAGACGGCACTGTCTGAAACCAACGGCATTAGGCTTCACTCTCAGGGAGCCCGCGGGGGCAAAAATATTCCCGTTTTCCCAGATCAAAAGCTTCCTGGCTCTGATTACCTGACTGAGTGGGAGTGGCTGTTTTTTTCATTGGATCTTGCGTTTGACAATTTTCTAATACTCTCTAATGAGGGTGTTAGTTTTGTAATATCAGATGGATTCAAAAGCGCATGGCCGTTAGGCTACAGCCGGGCGTATTACTTCTCTTTTCACCTATCTGCTTTGTAGGGTACTACACTAAACGATATTTAATTGGTACTGAACTATAATTGTGGGAGGTAATACGCTGCCATCAACCACACACAATTCTCGCTTCTTGTGGCCACCACATTTTAAACAGTCTATACACTATTGAGGATTGCAAACTCACTGGTCTTGGACCTCGGCTCCCGGGGGCCGTCCACGGTGACCTTGATGGCCTTGTTGTAGGTCGTGACCTGGGGCGGGCTAGAGGACACCGTGATGGTCAGCGTGAAGCTCTTCCCTGGAACACACACCAGTAATCAGTTTGATAAGAGCGTAGTAGAGACAGTTCATTAGTTTTGAGGTTCCATTTCTATAGTAACATTGAAAATACATCCTACGGAAATTTTACGAAAATCATAGTATGTATAATGGATGTAGTAAGCCGTATCTGATACTTTAGGAGACACAGTAAGACAACATACCGTTAGATTTACCTTCACTGTCTTAAATTGCACTAGGCTTATCGGTTCCATTTACACCGGGAAGACTCATAGAGAGTGTAAAAACGTGTGTGCGAAAATGTGGAGAAACTGACTGTGTATGCGAAAAACATATTTATGGATCAAATTTCATCAACTGACCAAATAAAATCGTGGTCTGCTATTAAACACATTGAACCCTTTGGTGTTAATTTGGTGAAGCTGTACGGGAAATTCGAACATTTTCTGAATGTTGAAACGTAGGGGTTCTAACGAACATTGTGTTATGCAATAAGATAGGAGTTTTTCACGATAACAACTTCAAACGAGATCGCACGCAGCACGCTGACTTGAGGGAATTGAATTTCCACATTCAAACCTTAAAAAGATCAAGTAAAGGGTTTAAACCAACACTGATTTCTTTTTAACTTTGACGAAAAAATGTGGCTGTTTTAATGCTCCTGGTTATATTTAAGTTCACCTAATAGGAATAGGTTGCCAGGGTTGTACATTATAAAGTTAGAAGGAGGTATTGTCGGGACAACAAATTGGTTTAGGGGTATAGGGGGTGAATAAACGATATTAAAATATGAAAAACAGCCTTTTCCAGTGTAAAATCCCCATAAGACAATGTACTGTCTTTTGAAAATTAACATTTTCTTTAGTAACTTGGTAAGTACTTGTGCTAGAATAATGAGGCAGAGCTTAAAATCTTTGGCATTTTAATTACAATAAGGTAATGTTCGATCAGTGTACAATTGGGTTTTTTACCCTTTTTGGGCTCAAAAACTCATAATTTGAAAACTTAAAATCCCCCAAAAAAGGGGTTAGAGTTTTCCGATTGTTTTGCCCAACGAACTTGTGCAACCGATTATAAAAAGGAATGTCTCTACCAAATTTTAAGTAAATCGGACAAAAATTGCGACCGCTAGAGTGCGAACACACACACACACACACACACACACACACATATATATATATATATACATATATATATATATATACATATATATATATACATATATATATATAAAGTTTCTAGAGACCCCTCAAAACGTGTTCAGGGGTCATGTTAGGAACTTCTATGGTGGTCCCGGGCTTAAGTCTCATCGTGAGGTTCATGCTAATAGTTCACTTTTCCATAGGAAATTCACTAATCAGGCAGAGCGGATTTTTTATATGAGTCATTCATTCGAAAATTAGCGTTCAAATAGAGATAATAAAGTTTGCATTGAATATTTATTATTATTATTATATTATTTTGAATTTTTATTCTTAATTTTTACTTAATAGACTATATTTAGTGGTAAATATGCTAGAAGGAAAATTTGCTAGCATCAGTATTTTACTAATGCACATTAATTACGATGTACATATGGGGAAAGTGGTAATTTTTTGTATCAAAATCTAAAATAAAGTTGTACAAGTTCTGAACTTATGTTTTGGTTTTGATAAAACAAATTTTAGTGGTTTTTAATTAATATTATTAATTCATTTTTGACATGTCGTTGGTTTTAAAAGTGAATACAGTCAACAAAACTGAAACATATTAAGTTCCAAACGTTAAACCAACGTAAAATGAATACACGATTATTTCTAAAATTATATTTTCTTAATTTATTGTTACCAAAACCCTCAAAGAAAATGATAGGGAGCTTTTCAAATTCTTGGTAGTTGTTTAGTCCAATTAAATGTAAATGATCCAGAGTCCTCTAATATGGACATTAAAAGTATTCCAAATAATTCACCGTATCAAAGAACTCTCGCTTTACTCTTTTAAAAAATAACGCGGGCAAATCAATGGCCCGCATTTTGAGCCCCAGCGCACCACAATAAACGAGTGGGGTGTAATGTATTTATTTAAAAAAGCCTTGGTGAGATTTTTTTAACTTTTCCTCTGCGACTAATTTTTTATTGGAATAACCAATTCCTACCATGCTCTTATTTTGTTATGTAATATTCCTTTCAATCACGATTTAATTCGATGGCCATACGTATTTAAAACACAGTGTAGCAATAAGTAGTGCTCTAGCACAGAAGAGATACCCCCGTCGCAGCAAACCTGCATACTCAGCGAATTCCCAATATAGATATAAATGTTTTAATACTATAAAAAGCCACTTACCAAGTTTCATAAAAATATATTCACAAATAAGCGATATATACAATTTTAATTATTCTTCATTAGAATAACATTGGGGCCGAGTACGCAGGTTTTCTGCAACAAGGAACACAAAAAATGGGTTTTTATTCTAATATCGATATAACTCAACTAGGTGAAGTCATATGCCAGTTTTAGCGAATGTTCCCTATAGGGAAGAAGCTATTACCGTAGGTCTCATAATAAGACCTAAGCCCGAGATCACGATAACTTTTCGTTTTGAGGCCCCCTAGATGCCAAGAACACCATTAGGTGTCCGTAGGCACTATAACTTTCGTAAAAATGGTCCGATCTTGATAACATTTGGTACAAATGTGTAAGGTAGGATCTATTTTCATGAGTTCGAGAACCAGACAGGTCGCTTTATTTTAAAGGGGGTTTTGGGGGAGTTTTGTACCCCAAATGTTTTTTAACTTTTTACATGCAATTCTTTTTAAACCCAAACTTTTGTTTAGACCATTAAATTTAGCTTATAAAACAAACTTTTTGGTATTTTGATCATCGCTCTACGTCAATTGGTTACCGAGATATTAAAAGTGCTAAACAAAGTACGTTGTCCAATGTTAATCTTATGGAGGATAAATAAAATGTTACATCTCCCTTATTAATGAACAAATATTAATGTGGCTTCATCTGGTTGTGGTCTTTTCTTATTTGCACAAAAAACTATTTTTACCGATACTTCCTGTACCTCCCCCACCCGATTTTAAATTATTCCCTCCCCCCGATTTTATATTTCTGCTCCCCCCGATTTTTATTTTCCCCTACCAACGATTTTATATTTTGCTCCTCCCTCTTTTATTTTATATTTTTATTTTATTTTCCCACCCATTTTATATTTTTGCCCCCCCCTCCCCCCGATTCTATATTTTTGCTTCCACCCCGATTTCCCCCCCTTTTTATATTTTGCTCTCCCCCCGATTTTATATCCCCCCTCTTCGATTTTATATTTTTATTTTATGTCCCCACCATTATTTTTTAATTTTGCCCCCCCTGATTTTTTATTTTTTACCTCATCGATTTTTAATTTGTTGGCCCCCCCCCCGATTTTATGTTTGCTTCCCCCTCCAATTTTTATTTTTGCCCCCCCCCTCTTCGGTTTTAGATTTGTATTTTATACCCCCCTTTTTCTATTTTTACCCCCCCCCCGATTATTTTGTTTGGCCCCACCCCAATTTTATAATTTTGCTCCCCCGATTTTATATTTAGCTCCCACCTTCGAGTTTTTATTTGTTTTTTGCCCCACCCCCGATTTTATATTTTTCCCCTCCTCTTCGATTTTTTATTTTTATTACATGTCTCCCCTCCATTTTATATCTCCCCCCTCCGATTTTATATTTTGCCTCCCCCCGATTTTTATTTCCCTCCCCCCAGATTTTATATTTTGCTCCCCCTCCCGATTTTGTATTTATGTTCATAATTAAGGGAGACATAGCATTTAATTATTCTCTATAAGAATAACATGGGGGCTGAGTACGCAGGTTTGCCGCTACGGGAGCCTTTGAAAAATAAATTTGTTTGAGCAAATATCAATAGACCATAATCAGATGAAGTCGTATACCAAGTTTCGCCAGTAGAGACTTAATAGTTCGATTTTTGGGACTATTATAACACTGCTGTTGTGTCTGGTCGCCTTACTAACAGTCTCTGAGGCACAAATAAGAGACAATGCGGTACTGTATTATACAAATAGTATATAGACTTGGCTGAACTATACCGAGCCCCAAGTAAACCAATTGCCATTTTGTTTGATTTATACCACAAGTTTGTTTTATTTATCACGGTTTTAAGTCCTATTCCGCTACTCAGTTGCAAGATTCCTTGTCCTAATTTACATGGAAGAATAAATTCAGGGGTCATACAAGCGAGTAAATATTATTAATTTTATTAGACTTAAAGAATTTTCAGCATATTTTGTCGTATTATTACCATAAGAATGCCGCATAACCACAACTCCCTTTCCTAAGATGTATAATATAATAATCTGAATACACTTCCCACTGCTGGATATTGAATTTCAAATAATGGAACACAAGTTTTACCAATTCAATATTCTTTTTGAGGTTAGAACACAGCGTGATTTATGACAACTGCAATATCTTTAGGTAATCCTCTTGCGAATTCTTCATATAGTTAAAGTCGAGACATTATAACACAAAATACACATTCTGCTATTTGACCCCCAAGCTTGCACACACCGTGACCAAATAATGTTCTGTCCTTTTATTATTACTGATATAAAAAACATGACGAATCAACCTGAAGATCCCCCGGATATTATAATTTAGTTTACCTGTAACATGTACTTCAGTCTCAAAAAGGATATTGAAGAAGTAAAACTAAAAAACTTTCGCTCTAGTAAACTCCACCTTCAAGCGTGCATAGTCTCTTCTTGAACCCGCTCCGACATGCATGATTTTATTAGCTTGGATATGTCCCGTTTTGATCGTTATGAAAATCTTAAATCTTACATCATAAAAGGGATCTTCCAGAGAAAATAGTGATCTCTCACAGTTACACATAAAGTTGATCTAAAGACCGAAAAACGTTATTCGATATAATAGTTAATTATGAGGTTTTTTTAAAATGAATCTGTTCTATTTTCATGAAATACTTCTGTTTTTATATAATTTGATTGAAATAGAATTGTAGGCAATACTACAAATTTAAAAAAATATACCTAAATAATAATTTAAATTATTAAACTTCATATCAAACAGATGCCCCTTGCTACACAAAATTTCCAGTAAACATAGGATTCAGCAGAGTATAAAAATGTTTAATAACTGTTCAAAACGTCAGCGAAAAACCTCAAATAAAGTGCAATGATGTCCGGTGATCAGTGCAGTCGGAGTTATTAAAAGAGTTAATCAATGGCGGACGTTTTTCCATTAAAAGCCATTCGGCTCAATAAAAGTGTTTAGTGTTTTGTGTGAGCGGGTGCGGTCAGAACTCAGTGTTGTGTGGAGGCGACGGTACGCTTCACGTCACTATGGCAACTATCCACCAACCCTCCCCCCCCACCCCTACAACCACCCCTCCCCCCGGGACATCACGAATGACACGATACTTCACACGTTCCGCCGTCACAATAATGACGTCACTGTTTATCACTGTTTTGTTGGGATTAAAACTGTTGGAAAATAGGTGAGAAAGAATTAATTGACTACATTGTTTTGTTCATCAAGAGAACAATGTTTAAGGGCAGATGAGGGTTAAAATAAAAGAGGGGTTTCCGTTAGCCCATAAACCTCTGGCTGTGACAACAATTTATATGAAATGGAGAAAATGTAATTATTTTTCTGGAACCTGGTTTTGAAACGAGAACTCTCGGACAGTATTGAACAATTCTCCCACGGAGACAAAATTGGTACGTGAATTCTCAAAAGTGTAAATACTGGTATGTTTCTTAATAGTTTTTGGAAAAAATTGTGTTTTGTATTGCTACTAAGTGAACAACTTTGTTGAGGTAAAGTCGTTTGAATACATATTTCTAAACCTCTGCTCATTCAAGTATTTTTCAATTTTATCTTACGTATATTCAAGTTTTCAAATAACTAATGTAATTAAACGTAACCAAAGTCCACAACTAGATTTGACCTTAGTTTATTTTTACCAGTAATTTTTCAAATATTTATACGCATTTTGTCTTGTAATTTCTCAAATATTTCCTACACAAACATAACGAAATAAATAAATAGAATAGGTTGTATGCAATTTATCTGACCTCAATATACCTGATTCAAAATCAGTCCGAAATACTAAAAGTTTTGTTTAATATTTAATGTTTTGTATGGCTATTTTAAAAACCTCATTGACACAGCGCCACTTACACAGGTTTGGAAACCGATAAACGCTATTACAAACCAAACATACAATTGAAACAAGCTTGATGGACAGGTGATTAAAGGTGAAGCAGAGGGATGCGCCTCGGCTCATCACTGCCTTATCACAACAAGCCAGGACGAGTGGTGTTATTAGACAGGCTGCACTGTAATATACCCTGGGACAAAGGTGTGACGCGGTGTCACCTGGCCGAACATGCCCACTCGTTGTCACCATTTTATCCCCCCTCAAACCCTTGTCTGCCGTAATTAACCAGAAATGTAACTTTAAAACCGTCAGTCACTCCATCGGGCCATTTAAAAAACGAGTAATTCAGCTCGGCGGGAGCAACCCTCAATGTAATCCCGGGTTTTTACGCGTGCAAACAGGTTGGTTAAGTACACAGTGCTTGTGTCGGGGGGGGGGAGGTAATCGAGGCTTTGACATTTTACTTTTGTTAAGCGACTCGTTCGGCTACAGTGTTACTGATACTGAATTTTCAACTGATTAAGTATATGTAAGAGGAAAACTCCGGTTTATTTTTCAGCGTTAAATGCATCAAAATTATTAGTTTATTTTATTTACAAATTTTCCTTTTAAAATCGCGTGGTTGGTTTATTTAAGAACTGGGACGTGTAAATAAGGTTAAATATCTTTATATATAATTCTGTAAGCGAAATTTTAAAGTCAATATTGTGGGAGTATGTCAACTCGCAGGATGATGGGAGACGGATTAAATTAACGGTCTTGATCATAGGCACTCGGGAAAAATAGCAGTATTTCTAAAAAATTACCAGCGAACAAGAAATAACGTAAAACATCGCCCACAAGAAAAGCATAGGAAATAAAAAACGCCTTCTTTGTTTACATTAAAACATGTGATTAAGTGTTTACAAACTGACATGTGTTCATTTTTTTCAGCATGTAAATAGTAAACAAATCAAGCGAGACAGCATTAGAGCAAGGTTAGGGGCTATGGTCCCTTCAAGCCACTAATATATACGAATGGCATAATGAATATAAATATTTTAGTTTGCAACAAGTACAACAAATATATTTAAAAAAAACACATAAAAACAGCAAAGGCTAGAATTATTCAGTTTCCAATTGTCAGCGCTGAAAAATTTTCATTACAGATAGAAATAAGTATTATGGTGTTTAAATGTTTTTTATCTAAATCATCTTATCGTATTTTGTCAGAATAATCTTTTAAACAATATGGTTATATCATGGGTATATAAATTTAAACCAAATATATCGTCATAATCCTATATTTAAACCTTATATATCAGTACATATCATGTTAAGGAACAGACACAGGACGAGCGTTAGTTATACATAGAGTTGTTGACACGCAGCGCTGGGCGATATCTGTGACGCAATGTTGATCCGATGATGATGATGATCATGTTTGTCGTGTCTGGACACATGTAGACGGCTCATTATCGTTTCAAGGTTAATTGTGTTGATTCGACTGATCCACCTGATCACTGATTCCTGAATCGTCTACGAGTTGTTTGGGAGAATATTTTAAGCTAATATATTTTTTGTTAAGTATTTTAAAAGTTGTTATAACCAATTTACACTAATATTCTCAAATTATTTCAATTAGATATGCACTTAAGCTTGTCATATTATTTTTACGAGGATAGTGCTGGTTTAATTAGACTTAATCAATGTTTACATTTAAATTGTTCTTAAGTTATTCTGTATGATTAAACAAATACAAAAATATAACATATACAATTAATTTTTAAGAATATGGTGAACAAATTTAGACCTTGTATTTCAATTTGATAAACTGAAAAAAGTTAATCCATTAAAATGATGAGAAGTTTCAAATAATTTTGATATGTTTAGGGATTTAAAATTTGGTTTTCATCCTCTAAAATATTAATAATAACTGTACGATTCCAAGATGAATAAAAGTATTCAAAGAAAATGTAATTTTGGAAATTTGACCCGATGTTATAAATATTTTATTTTATTAAAATGAGACCAAGAAATAAGTTATCGTAAAAATATGCATTGACTATTTTTATAATCATACGCAGCTGTTAGACATCGACTAAAGCGTAATGCAAATGGAACTAAATTACAGATTATTTCTTTATTACACAAAATTAGAAAACTGAATCAGATATATATTTTATCTGGTTTAGCATTCGCGTAACACTTTTTCTGCTAACGATTTTTATTAATATTTTGATAGTTATATGCTGTTGTAAATCTGTAGTTTGAGATAGTATTAGTAAAATTAATTAATAATAGAGCCTAATGAAGTTTAGAAAGTTAAATGGTTTCACATATGCTTTAAAATATTTTAGCTTGGCCTTTTCGTAGGTAACTCGTATTAAAATGATGTTTTAACGCATACAAAGGTTAGTTTTGTGTACACTTTTAATTGGACTTTATTTATTCAATTTCGGAAACAAAAATGTTTTTATTAACTATTAGAATTTAAAATGGATCTTTTTGTAAGTTAGCACATTTTATAAAAAATAAGTAACACTCACAATTACCGCTTAGGTTTACAGAAAGCAGTCTATATGCGTTAGTTATTGATAAGGAAAGGTAAATAAACCTACAACTGAGAGATTATAAGCCATTCTAAAAATAATTACCTTAAAAATATTTCTCTTATCATTCAGCAGAGTGATTAAAAGTAATTTTAGGGGAAAAAACTGTAAATAACATTCAGTTTACATTGCTCAAACTATCAAAATAAAAATGCAACAGATTATTATGTTTATAACTATATTATACGTGTACTTGTGTATGGCACAATTTACAACACTACAAACTATGACGTCATTATCGCTGGCCTACTCGTTATATTTAACGTCACTCCGAATAATTTAGAGGGAAACTAATATATTCCGTTGTTGGGGATTATAGTGTTATAAAGCATAGGACCGAATGTTACATAAGGGAAACACATGTGTTTAAATGCATGTTCTCCATAATGCTTGTATGTATGTTTAATTTTAATTTTAAACGTTATAAATTTCAATTTTGTCACAAATTTTATATCAAATAAAACAAAGTCAGATATTTGAAATATCTGAATAAAATACGCCAAGTATTTTTTTTTTCATAAACTCATTTTACATCTCACCTACAAGTGTTTTGTGTTTTAAAACTTTGATTAAAACTCTTTTTGAAACATTATAAAACAGACCAGTTTGTTGTCTAGTTTTTCGTACGGTAATCTAAGAGGCCATAAAGCCAGGTTTGCAAAGTCTTACTTTAAAATCAGCTGACTTAAGAAATAAAGTAACTCCATAAGACTATGATTGGAACTTTGAAATCATTTTGATGGAGGCCTGAAGGTGGATTTTTTCATAATCCAAATGACACTTCTAGAGCTTTCGATGAATTAATAGGTATACAATTGTTGAACGAAAATCAATGAATTATTTCAACTATGTACATACAGAGGGTTACATAACCTAACATCTAAAATACAAGATAAAGTTCATTAAAAATAAAAATAAAGCACCATCATCGATAATCGTACAAAAGTACAAAACTATTTCTACCTCCACATTTCTATACACAGCGGTGTGCAGGTTCCACAGCCACCTGATCACATAGTTTGTTACTCTGGGCGACAAAGCATCGCAAATCTCCAAATTATCGCGCCGCATCAGCCCTAACTATATTTTAATGCGCCACTACTCATTACAGCGTTCGCCACTGATTGTATTTCGCTCTAACACGCCCTGTTAACAACCGTCCACTCGAATGCAGTTCTTGTTTTATTCCACCATCACTATTACCAGTATGTTAGTTGCGTTTGCAATTTATTTAAACAAATTTTACCTCTTTTAAACGACAAATTTGTCAAATACGTTAAAAATCGTGCAATGGTATATAGTGTATGCTTAAAGTATTATACTCAGATTTATTTACTTTGTCGTTTTATAATTTGTATAAGTAAGTATGTGTCATGTAATGCTTAAATTATAAGGTGAAATCCAAACTATTTACAAAGGAAGACAATTTTGCAATGGATACAATCAACATTATATTTTTTACGGTTTACTTACATTATACAACATTCTGATCTCACAAACAATTTCCAATGAAAAATATACACACTAAAAAACTACACTTTTTATTACTTTTAGCGAATTTCCCCTATAGGGAAGAAGCTATTACCGTAGGTCTCATGGTAAGACTTAAGCCCGAGACCATGATAACTTTTCATTTTGAGGTCCTCAGATGCCAAAAACACCATTCGTTCAAATTTTTATATATGTATAAAAATTTTATATATATATATGTGTGTGTCCGTAAGCACGATAACTCTCGTAAAAAAGGTCCGATCTTAATGAAATCTGGTACAAACGTGTAAAGAACCATTTATTTGAACGAGTTCGAAAACCAGACAAATCGCACCATCCAAAGGGGGGTTTTGGGGGGGTTTTGTATCCCAAAAATGGGTTTTTTGGGGTTTTCACATGTAACTTTTATTAAAATCAAATTTTAATTTTCTCCATTGAATTCAGCATAAAAAAACAAACAATTTGTTATCTTGATCATTGCTCTACGTCAATTGGTTACTGAGATATTGAAAGTGCTAAACACAGTACGTTGTCTAATGTTATTCTTATGGATAAAAAGAAAAATTGTATATCTCACTTATTTATAAACTGACGAAATTTGGTATATGGTTTCATCTGGTTGTGGTTTATTGTTGTTTGCACAAAAAAACAATTTTTCGCCTATGGTTCCTGTAGCTGCAAACCTAGGTACTCGGTCCCCATGTTATTCTTATGGAAAATAATTAAAATGTTATATATCGCTTATTTATGAATGTATATGGATGAAACTTGGTATGTGACTTCACTTAGCTGAGTTATATTTATATTTGCATAAAAACCCATTATTTTGTGTTCCTTGTTGCAGCAAACCTGCGTACTCATCCTCAATGTTATTCTTATGGAGAATAATTAATATTTTAAAAATCGAATGTTTGTGAATATATTTCCTATGAATCTTGAAGTGGCTTAATGTTTCATGTTATAATTCATTGGAAATTCGCTGAATTTGCAGGTTTGCTGTGACGGGGGTATTTAAGGTACTTTTGGTTACTAGCTTTTTTTATTTATTAACAGACTAAAACATTTGTATGAATTTAGGTAATATATTATATACCTTTAACCCCTTCCTTTAACTAAGACAACCTAGATTTCTAGGATCATATTACGTTGGTTATATACGATTTTATTTAACTGTGTTAACTGTAGTTATAGGTTATGCTCTTGTTTTATTTGAACCGGCCGTTTCTTGTCGTCAGTGTAAATGGTTTTCTTTACTATTATGACCGTTGTCGACTACGTTCTACCCTTTGACGCAGAACATTGCTGGTGTTAAGCCACAATTAGGTCAGATAATAGAAATTCCGATGGTTGGAATAGTCAGCTAATCTAACCACCTGGAGACTGAAGAAAATAGTTTGAGGTGAGGAGGAAAGGGTTATCTCATTGTTAAAGTTCTTAACTATTCGTCCTTTAACTATGCATATGAGAATATTCTTACAGAAGACTAAAGATTCCAGTTTCCTCATGGACGGAAGGGTGTCTCAAAAGTCGACAACCAAACTTCACAGGCTTGTTTTATGAACTACTAAATAATTCATATATGTGTTTATCATATGCTTTACTGTGTACGAGCTGTTGATGTTTTTAATATTATTCATAACCTCGGGTATTATTATCTCATAAATTATTTTTAGGCATGAACATATGAAAGTAGGGCCATAAAACTTTGACAGTGTGTGAACATTAATTATAAAAAATGCAGTTTTTAGGAGTTTAATCAAATTTTAAAAAAATTTACGAAATTTAAATTTAAATTTAACATTTAAAAATAACATTTTACTTTCAAATGGTGTTTCCGTCTACATTTTCGGCCTTAGAGAAAATCCTATATCTTAAATACCCCCGTCGCAGCAACCTGCGTACTCAGCGAATTTACAATGCATATATATGGGTATCACTACTACCTAGAGCCACTTACCAAGATTCACAAAAATGCATTCATTAACAAGTGATATATAGGATTTGATTTATTCTCCTTAAGAATAACATTATAATTGAGTACGCAGATCTGCTGCAACAAGGAAGATAAGAAATGTGTTTTTTGCAATTATCAATACAACTCAGCCAGGTAATTACATACCAAGTTTTATTAATTTAGGTTCATAACTAAGGGAGATATAAAACTTTACTTATTATCCATATGAATAACATGGGGGCCGAGTATGCAGGTTTGCTGCCACCGGGAAAATCAACAAAAACTTTTTGCGTAATATCAATATACCACAACTAGTTGAAGCCACATACCAAGTTTCATCAATATACATACATAAATAATCAAAATATAACTTTTGATTTATTCTCCATAAGGATAACTCCTTATATATATATATATATATATATATATATATATATTTAGTGGTAGTGAGTCACATATATATGCATTGGAAATTCGCTGAGTACGCAGGTTTGCTGCGACGGGGGTATTTTGTTTTTTTAAGCTCTATAAAATGGCTATAACCAAAATCTAGTGTTTTTAAAATTGTAGGGTAAAAATTTCAAAAAACTGATTTTTGGAAAATTTTAAACCTCCATAACACCCCCTTCCGATCGATCTGGTTTTCGAACTTAAGTCATAAATGTTACTCTCCACATTTGTGCCAAATTTCATCAAAATCGGGGGCTTCTTTCAAAAGTTATCACGGTAGCGGACACACACACACAAACATATATATATATATATATATATATATATATATATATATACATTTGAACGCAGATGGTTTTTTGCATCTGGGGACCTCAAAACAAAAAGTTATCATGGTCTCGGGCTTAGGTCTTCCCATGCCACTTACGGTAATAGCTTCTTCCCTATAGGGTAAATTCGCTAAAAATTTCCCATTTAATGCAGATAGCGTTAAGATATTAAAACATTTATTTACCTAATTTGGGTGTTGGCTAATTTAAAAAAAATGAATACACTTTTCCAGAAATTAGCCATTAATTTTAATTACAAATATTTTAATTTTAATTTCGTTATTTTTATTTTGTTTTATTAAACTTATAATAATGGTATTTCTTTATAATTACTGTTTATTTGTATACGCTTTCAAAATTTTATGGTCCTTCATGCATATTTTGTTGCCTAAAAATAATTTATGAGATTACAATACTTAGATTAAAAACGTCAATAGCACGTAAACCATGAAGAATATGATATGAACACATACAACACTTTTTTGTTGGAAATAGTCCATATAACAAGTCCGTGAAGTTTAGTCGTCGACCTTTGAGACAACCTGTATAAACGAAGTCCTAAAACTATCTCATGTAATCTGGAGTCGGGGTTAGTGGTTTAGATATACAAATTAAGTAGGATTTCTATGAGACATAGGACAGTGCTATTACCTAACTTGGCCAACTGCGAAGGCTTTTCTAAAAACAAGAAGTCCAAAAAAAGATGCCATCGCTGTTGGGACCTCCTTTTTTATCAGAAAAACTGTTAGTGTACTACGTATTGGATAGGAACTTCTTAACTTTATAGTAGTCAAGTAATATACATGTTTTCAGAGGAGTTATACATCTAATAGGTTTTATAAAAGGTTCAGTTCCTGTATACTGTAGTTAATGTTTTTCACATATAATTTTCTGCTAAATGTTTCTGCACAACTGTAAATCTATAGTAAAACTTTGTTTGGATTTATTTTGTTTGTTTAGAGCCCGACTATTTCACTACAAAATTATATAATGACCAAAGTTAAGAAAGACAATAATAATCGTACATTGCTTAAGCACCGAAAGAGCATGAAGAACATTGACGTCATGAATCAGTTAAAGAAGAATTACATCATAATGAATTGTTTGTTTTTACTTATAACCTATCTTGTGATAATAGACTGAGGATGAATCTCGATGGAAACACGATATATATATTTTTTTAAGATTTGTTTAGTTTAGTAGCCAGTCGATGCGTGATATTAACACCATCGCGACAAATACACACCATGATGAAATAATTAAAGGAGAGTTTGCTAATATTGCCAGTATAAAGTGAGATAATTATATTATGATTGGATGAAAGGGTAGTAAAGGAATCTATTTATATTAGGCTATCCATATATCTAAATAGGGACAAACAATCAATAAAGATGCAAATACTATTATAACAAATTGCATTTAAAGTTAAAAGTAATTTTAAATTAAAAGGACGTATAGAAATATTTCTTGATACCACGATATAGGATATTAGGCCCAATACATTTACATTACCTAAAATTTATTTAATTACATAAACAATTCATTTGTATGTACAAATCATTCAAATACAAATATATCAAATTAACAGTAAATGAGAAAAGTGCATCGAATTGTTATGCAGCTTCACAACGCTTAGTCTTCCATAAAAACCCCACCACACGCAAATCCGTAAATACGGAGAGCTAATTTGCAGTCATAAAATATTCAGACAAATTACCAGGATTGAATTAGTGAAATATACATGAAAATAACAAACTCATGGAAAATATGTGGACTTTTAGTCAACAATGTGGTTTCATTTATTATTCATAACGCGATGGAACTGTGCTCCCAGTTGCGAGTCAGTTCAGCAAAACTATAATCATTATATTGTGAAAATGTCGTTTTATTAACGTGGTTTTACCGTGAAATTAAAATATCTGATTGTGTATAGATCTTTTGGTAATTTTGATTAGATGGTTTATTGATATTTGACCAAGCTACCTTCTTATTGTCAAAGCCATTCTGTAGACAACCCCAATTGCAATTGTCTTATACTGAGGACATTTAAGATATAACTCAATCTATGACTACTACAACTTAATACTTACTCTCTTTAGAACAACTTCAATGTCAATGTAAAATAAAAATAAAACGTGATTTACCTCTAGTGAATATAAAAACATAATTGTTTTTTTCATTCAACACTACACAACACGGACAATACATCAAGCGTTGAAGCATGTACAAGGTTTTTCTAGACTGACAACCAAAATGTGCACAACATTATTTTATTACACTTTATAAATAGTCAAAGTTGTCAAAAATTGTTATGATGAAGGTTCAATATAGTTTTGTATCAACAAATTTGTACGGAAAATCGGGGGCTGTATGAATTATTTGTATGGAAATTGAAACTGCAGAATCGCATTTGTGAGTTAATGTTTGCATGTATTGTTTTGTTGGGGATATTTATTTATTGATCGTTTCAACAGAAAGGAGCAGCAACCGAAGTAATAGCTCTAAACAGACTCGGAGTCAAGTCTGTTTTGCAATGGAGGCGTCCGTCTGTTTGTCTGTAAGTCTGACTGCGTCGTCAAACTTCAGCTAACAAACAACAACCATTTACAATCGGAGTTATTACTCTACGTTCCCATCGCCATTGCAGACGGACCACCCAAACGATGCTAAATATAGTTTAGCTAATGGTAAGTAAGAAGTATTTGATCTAAACCATTTAGAATTCAGTTTGTTTCATAATTCTCAATGATATTGTTCATGGTTAAGATGAAGATTAGTTTTCATTCGAGTTTTAAATACATTGTTTAATTGTTATCCTAAAAACAACACAGTTAAAGTAAGTCCTAGTACTAGTAACATTTTACTAATTTAGCACTATATAGTAAATTACCATTCAGCATCTTACAAAAAATATTTGAACAAGAATGCGATGAAATTGTAATTGTGTACACCTGTTTATTTAAAAGCTTTAATACCGTTGTGTTCCTTATGGTTATGCAACCTACTGGACCGATCAAGCTGAAACTTGGAGAAAATATAGCATCAAAACCTACTAAACACTCAAGGCAATTATATACATATTTATGTTTTGAAAATTCTTTTAGACACAAACTCACTTCAAAATGTATATATCAGTCTTATTAACATATCGTTTCATCTGTGAAGTGAGTGTTAACTGTTTATAACTGAAGTTTCCTTTGCGTTTATTTCGAAATAGTTTAACATATTCGACATAGATCGCAGCACATGCAACTAATATAAAACTGATACAATAAGGCGACTTAGATTTCAGTGCAAGAGGTCACGGGTTTGATTCCCGGTGTGCCCATATAATTGTGAGAGGTTTGGATCGTTGTCTTCTGACAACGTTTGTGATATAATTCCACTGCCACAGAAGGCACAATATTCTTAGATTAAGTATGAACGCGCTATGTGGGAATGATCTTTGGGGTTTGCTGGTCAACCTATAACCCATCTGATCACTCATAGGAAAGGAAGGCTAGGTAAAGATACCTTTAGAGGAACAACTTTCATAATTAGGTGTGCTTGAATATTTGGAAAAGGCTACTAATATGTTAATTTTCTTGTTAATTTCCTAAAGGCACGTTTACACGATGCAGGTCAGGATGAAGATAACCTTGACAAAGTAGCCTTGCGTAGGGTGTGTGGACAGAACCTTGATAAAAATCCGTGCTCCTTGTCTGTTTCTGTCCACACACCCTACGCAAATCTACCTTTTCAAAGTTACCTTCTCCCAAACCTGCATCATTGTATAAGTACTGAAGTAGACTTCTCATTTCCATTGTAAAATCTGTGCCTAGTTTTGTGTGTGCCAGGATTAAAAAAAACTGTAGTTACACTGATTCACCAACAGAGTGTACTTCTGCCAACTATTACTCATCATCTTAATGAGAGGATAATACAACTGTTGATGTGTCGGGAAGACAACATAAGTTGATCGTAGCATGCTTTCTGGGGTGAGGATATGTTTAAAGTTAACGTAAATAACTAAAATAAATAGATGGTTAAATGAGCCTCTATTTTATCTTGATAGGCCTTGCTAAATTGGGTAATTTATTCTCAAACTGTATAAGTGCATGTATCACGGTGCAATTCAATTGTAACATACCATAGAGCCTCCAGGTTGTTGAAAATGACTTTTGATTGAAAACTCTGGATAATTTCAATATTAGAGTTACTGGTGAAAATGAAAGAACATCGAATTTTATCACGTTCACGTATCACAAATTTGATCACCTTGACACTTTGATAGGGAACAAAACATACTGGGTGTCATGACTTGGTATTGGATAGGGATATTGCTTTTGCAAACTTCACTGGACGTTTGTATAGTGTAAAAATAAGTTGATTCACTCCTCTCTAGTCCAAGGCAAATCTAAACATCACGTTAGACAACGTGTTTAGTCTGTTTTTGAAAGCTTATAACTTCTTGCGTCATCCTAGGACAGTGTACCTTATTACACATCTGGTTTGTTTTCACTCCGCTTAAACAAGCATTGGAGGGGATTCGTTGAAGTCTGAGTATATCATAGATAAAATATCGTTGTAATTTCTTTTATTTTCGATTGTCATCAGAACATTCTAAACTAATTTCTTTAGACAGTAAAGTTATACGAAGTTCTATTAATGGTTAGCGATCAATGATTGTAGCCCAGTGGAGGGTTGAATGGCAGACCGAGGGCAGGGTGCAACATGCAGGGAGCTTCCCCCGTTGTTGATTGCAACAATACAGTCGGTGCATTGGTGCATCCCCTACCGGGCAGGGGAGGCTTTCCTCACCCAACAATAAAACCCATTACCCTTTCAAAGCAGTCATTATACTATTTTAGTTTTTCCCACAGTAAATTTTCCAAAATATTCGGTTTTGGATTTCTACCATTTTCTAACTTCGTAAACACCAAACGAAATTGGTTTTATAATTAAAATTGAAAAAATTCTAATCATTTTACTAGCTAAACGGTTGACTATTTTATAATTATTGCTCACTAAGTAAATTATATTGTAAATGATCCCCATAATATTGCCTGTAATGTATACAAACGCTACACAAAATTACAATACAATAACCTATATTGGTGATATATGAGATTGCTAGATTCACTGTTTATGGCTACTATTATACTTAAACAGAATAAATCAAAACTTAGCACCCTTTGTGGTAAGATTTATTCTTAAACCAACATGATCCGGCTCCTAAGGTCATCATTTTCAAGGTTGATTTTTCACAAATTTTTGGTAAGAAAGATAACAGAAATTATCATAAAATGTAAACAAAAAGAATTAGAGTAAAATTAAATTAAAACATCAGTATGAATAATCGAGTATGAAACAAGAAAATAAATATATTAGATACAACTAACTCCCAATCATACCATGATTATTCTTACAGATGTTTTAAATAAAATTTTACTCTGACTTAATTTGTTTACATTTTATTATAATTTCTTTTATCTTTTTTAACCTTTAAAATGGCATTCGGAGCCAAAGCACGTTGGTTTAAGAATAAATCTTACAAAAAAGGGAAATATTTTATTCTTTTTAAATTGGCGATATAATCATGGTATCGTTTTAGATTTTAACTCAAAATGTTTTCAAGACTTCTGAATTTTCATGTAAAACGTTTATCCTTGTTTTGCATTTCCAATTTCCATTTCTAAAGATTGGCATACAAAATTAACACGGCACAAGCTATTAAACCTTAAAAATATCCCATTCACAAAAAAACCTTATGAACAAATACAGATTGTAGTTAATATGTGCACCATTAAAAGTACACAGCCATAGTGTTCAAAGAGGCCAGTGTAATACGGTTCACCAGTTTAGCTTGACTACTAAGGCTCCAACGAGCACAATCTAGTAGCTCTTTGATCTAAAAACAAATAGACCCTATCCCTTCAGCACCCATATAGATCAATGCACAAAGAATCTGTTCCGTTTTCTCAGCTTCCTATTTGTTAACAACTGTTTTATTGAACATTTAAAGTTTAGTTAGTATTAGCTTATGTACCCGTTCTTCACACAGGGGGTTTCTTTGCGCGTTTTATAGTCAATGCAATTTGCATTTTAGTTAGCTTTAAACAGCTGTTCTTGCTTTTGCTCTTTAAGCTGTCAAATGGAAGTATCCACATCTGTTCGCATTACAGTTTCTGAATGTTTATTCTGAAATGTAAACATTGAAACTTAGGACGTTCACGGGGCGTAGCCCAAGAGGATTTTAAGGAAGTGAATAGGCCTATGTATTGCATGGGTTCAAGATCTGCCTATGTGTAAAGTTTCAGCACAGTCGGTTCAGTAGTTTTTACGTTCACCCGGAACATCAGACAGACAGACAGAAACCACATATTCTTTATAATATTATAGATAGATCATATGTATGTAAAATAATGAACATTTTAGGACAGAGGTAAAATTGCTGATTGATACACTTGTTCTTAAGTTAAAATGATGAGAGCATTTTTATCATAAGTTATAAATACTCGAGTTATCTTTATTCTTTATTTCCAATTTTTTCTTCCATCACCTACATCCTGACTGACACGCAACTCCTAATCCATTGGGATAGATGCTTATGTTAATCTCAGGGGTTTTACCATTTCAACATCTTTGCCAAACATTGCGAGACAGTGGTGCCAACTGCTGTAATAACAGTAAGTCAAGTGTATTTGTTCTATATGTTTGCAAAACAACAAACTTTTAATTTAGTGGTGATGGTGAATCTGTCATCCTCACAGCACAAATTCGTCGCGCACACTTTCACGAACCCTCCACATTAAAATCTGAAATCATCAATCTGTAGTTCGTTCGCAGTGTTCGGGTGTTTGTGACAGAATGGAAATTAAATATTAAAAAGCAATCGGGTGCTAGGGGTGCATCGGGCGCAGCATGCACCGTCGATGGCTGCAAAAGTTATGCCCCGGCATCCGGCCCCTGATTGGTGACGCTAGAAGTTATTGTGATTGTGATTAGCTACCGTGCGTATGTGTGCGTGTGTCCGCGTGTGTAGGCGTGTGTAGGTGTGTGTAGGTGTGTGTTTTATCGATTGCACGCCACACAAACACCCTATTGTTCGCACCGGCTAATGTCTGTTCTCACAACCATGTCCACGCCGCGCTTACTGTCACGTACACCCGGCAAACATCATGATTATGCCAGTTTTGCAACTAACATCGGTGTTATATCGGACTGGATTAGATATTTCAGAGATCTAAATCTTGGCAAAATTGGCTTATCTGTCACGTATACTCGGCAAGCATCATGATTATGCCAGTTTTCCAACCAACAAAGGTGTTATATTGGACTGGATTATATATTTCAGAGTTATAAACTTGGCAAAATTTTCATATATGTTTAATGTAGTGTTATCCGACAGGATTCGAGCTTTCAAAGGTACAAATCTTGGATAAATTGGCTTATCTGTTAATGTAGTGGCATCAAACAGAATTAAATATTAAATGCAAAAATCTTGGCAAAATTGGCTCTTCTGTTTGATTTGGTTGAATTTGTTATGAGCTACGAATAATTAACAGATTTAGCGTGTTACGAGTGCTCGTATTAGTAACCAAGCGGTGTACGGTACACACATAGTGATTATTAGGTATATTCATAGATTTCATAGATTAACAGTCTGCATTTAGTTAATGTCATTGTCAATGTTTCATAAAGTCCTGGGTGTTCTGTACGAATGTATTATTCATATATTACAGTTGAACTCAAATGTGTATAGTAACAGACACGACAAGCGTTGCTACGCCCTATAATTGTGTTGACAAATCTTCACTCAAAATATTTACATTACAACTCTCTACCTATATAAGTAGACAGCTGTTTAAAATATTTTCAATTAGTCATCCGTGAAAATCAAAACAAATATTTCATCCATAAGAATATCATGGTAACTTTAAGTCTAGTGGGGCATAGCCCTAAGGTCCTAGGACCTTGATTAGTCTATGAAAATTCTTTGGGTCAACCTGAATGATCAAACAAAGTTTCATCGCAATCGGAGGGGTAGTATAGAAGAGCATAAACATATAATATACCAACATCCTTTGTTAAATATTTAGACTACTAGCTGTTACCCACGGTTTCGCTTGCGAAACATCAGTATTAACCTAACCAGCACTATCAAATATTTGCTTATAATTTACCAAATGACTTCCTTTGCAGTAACTGTCCAACATCTTAACTGCAATTGGTAACTTTATAAACGATATCATCCCGTAAGATTTCCATTGGAAATTATAGTGACCGTAGGGTGGAGACTTAAGGATGAATATTGACATTTTCAGTTCTACATGTTAATGTGATATGTAAGCTATGTTCCTGCAACCTTTGAGCTTCATCGGTCCAGTAGTTTTTGCGTGGTGGAAGTACAAACATCCATACATACAATCATACTTTCATATTTCTAATATTATTAGGATTACAGTGTTATTAATAGCCATCCCATTGCAATTTTCTGAATATTTAGTTTTTTTCAATAAGTGGGGGTCTCTTTTCTCTTATACTTTGCCCATCCACGTAGGTCTGGAGCCTGGGCGAAGAACGTAATGATTCTAGCAAAGCAAGGGGTGAATTGTTACAGTACAAGACAGAAAGTACCTGTGAAATTTACTAGTCAGGACTAGGCTTTCGTCATTTAAAATATTTAATTATACTATTTGATACTCAAGTAAAAAAATTGCAATACCCTCACTACACAAATTTACAGCCTAAACAAATTATTTTTGTTTATAACACTTTCATTATAGCGATATTCATCCAGTATCACCAACTGGGAAGTGGAAACAGTTTTTGTTGGTAAAGTGGCTACGGCAAATGAAGAGTGGCGACCCGCAACAGTGGCGGTAGTATTAGGGTAATCACCAACTGGGCGGATCACCCAAGGTGACGAGTTTTTTGCCGATCGTTTGCCGCTAATTCGACCGTTGATGGCTCTCTCACTCGCTCGCTCTCTTTTTATTACCCGCTCTCGCTTTAAATGTACAGATTGGCTGCGTTTGAAAACAAAACCAGTCTATAGATTTAATACAGCTAAAAATGAGGATACTATTACAAAGAGAAACACTAATATTGCTAGTGTGTGAGGTTCAAATTTCAGTGGGTCAACCTCGAACGCGTTAAATCGTTTTTTATTTATCGGATGTAAATCTGAATAAAAATATTGATTAATATCACTCACTCATTAGTATTTAAAAAGTCATGAAACTGAAATTGAAATAGGGAAACTGATATTTCACATCTGTATTTTCTCAGTTACCTAATTTTCATAAAGACAGGGGTTTCAAAACGTGGCGTTAATAAATATAAATAAAAAACTATGAGTCTCATTAATTCATATTAATTGTTGTGCATACAGTTTTCCCATCATAATTATTTTTATATGAACTTAATATTCTTGATTAAGGATTTTTTAGTTAATATCAGCCTAAGTGAATGCTTTAAACCCCTGAGAAGCAAATTCTCTTCGCGCAACAACATACTTTTAGCTTTTCCTTGCTCACTAAGCAACATGGGGCACGGACAAATGAGTAGATGATACGATTTTAAATGGGTGTTTTAGTTCCATGACTGAAAATTAATCCAGAAATTATATTGTTATGTTAGGGCCATCCACCACTCAGATCTTAAAGTTTTGTGGTAGTAAGGAACGTGCTGCTAACTTGAACATTGCATCTTTTGATAAGTTTAAGTATTTATTTTGTTGCGTATTTATGGAACCTGGGAAGGATGACAGTGGGTCACACTGGAGCTTGTTGTTCTGGGACATACAAGCCTGTAGGGGTTATCATTTTGATTCACTTCAGGGTACCAATCGTGATTCAGCCTCTCTGATCGGTTGCAACCTTAATATTTCTAAAGAAAATGAAATTTAAATGTCTTCTTGTCAACAAGAAAAAAACTACTTTGTGTGTGGAATTAATGTTTTAGTTAAAGCTAAGAATACTTTATCTTACTACTGTGTAGGAGAAAACGAGGTCACACCATTCTATGTTTGGTATACTCGTAGTTTTATTGTGAATAAAACCAGTGATGTACAGGAAACTCCGAATTTGAGTAGAGTGAATCTAGAAGTTGTATTTTTATGCTAAAAAAGTCTGTTGACGACAGGTGGGAAATAGTTAAAACCAGGTCATGGATTGACAAAAGTAAAATTGATTCCCCTTGCATTTTGTCCCGAAACAAATTTGAAGTTTTTTAATCTGTTAAAACGGTGAATGACTCCCAACCTGATTTTGTTTGTAGTAAGTGTCACGCTCCCAGTGATGTTCTCAACAATATTCCGGAAATACAGTGTGTCGAAAGACAAAGGAGTGACAGAAAGATGGGAAATCTCAAGAAAAAACAAAATCACAAATAATGTCCTGTATACATGCAAAGGGCTGACAAAGATGCCCTCGAAACTAGTCATGAACTGTGTTCTAAGGAATTAACCCCAATCCATTTAATAAGTAATAAACCTGTAAATATTGACAAATGTAAAATTACTATCCTGTCTGATGGTCATGGTCGGCACTCGTCTGGTATTATTTAAAGTAAATGTCCAAATAAGTATGACGTTTTAGGTGTTGTGAAACCAAATGGTAAATTAAACCAAGTTATCAATAGCGTTGATGTAATCTTGAAAGATATGAACAAAAACGATTTCGTTATTTTATTTGCTGGTACTAACGATGCAAGTCCTGGACCCTGTACTAACGAAATTTGTCCTCAGATTGAAAAATTGTTGCAAAATTCCTTAAACACACGGTTGATTGTTATTGGATTGCCCCTCAGACGTGACCAGCCTAACATGAACCATACCATTTCAAAGATTAACGAAAAATTCTGAAAGCAGTTTCTAATCCTGCTCACGCTACATTCTTTTCTCAAGATTCAATTTTCAAACCTCATTTTTACACAAGGTTTGGTCTTCATTTTAATATGCTTGGCAGGAAACGTATTCTATTCTTGAAAGACATGGTTTTTAGGTGAGGTATTATTTATCACTGAAACTTTTCTTTTGGGCAATCTACTCACCTTATTAAATAAACTGGAACATATCCGGTCTTGTCAGGAATGCACACAAAATACACATACAAATTTGACGTCACAAAACTTTTAAAAATACACATTTACAAATAACCGAATAGTTCACCAGTCCGACGTTTCGCCACACCACGGTGTTAACGTGCGGCGTTATCAAGGATAACCCAAGGATAGGGTTATCCTTGATAACGCCGCACCTTAACACCGTGGTGTGGCGAAACGTCGGACTGGTGAACTATTCGGTTATTTGTAAATGTGTATTTTTAAAAGTTTTGTGACGTCAAATTTGTATGTGTATTTTGTGTGCATTCCTGACAAGACCGGATATGTTCCAGTTTATTTAATAAGGTGAGTAGATTGCCCAAAAGAAAAGTTTCAGTGAGGAAACGTATTGCCAATTTGTTTCTGATCCTTATTGTACCTTAATCTGGCCTTCAGCCCGACACTGTGCACAGTATTCCAGTTCACATGTCTATAACAGTTTTGACAGTTTTTAACAGTTAAGTCCTCAAAATTTGAATTCTGTGGTTCTCGTGTCTGGTATTTCAGATCTTCATACTCAAGTTACCGATATTAAGCTGGTTACACCCTTGCATTGCGAGCTTCCGAAGTTTAGGTTTAAGAAAATGTTAAGTGAGGATAACATTCGAATTTTCAAAATACTTTAAAAAAGGAACACTGCGACCAAGTTTTTACAGCTAAAAGAATGAATGAAAAAGCGGACTTCTTCAATGCCATTTTGAACTATTACTTTGAGTTATCATTTCCTTGTAATAAGTCTAAGATTCAACCAAAAAGATTTTTCACAAAGATCGAACTTGACCATTCCTGTTTGTGGATGAGAAATCATCTCCTTGATATGTTCTATTCAACAAAAGATCTGAAAAAACCAGATCCTATAAAAGTTTCTTATTTACATCGAAAAAAGAAGTATAGGTTGGCGGTCAGAACTGCGAAAGTTGTAAATGTCCTTTCTCATCCCCACACATCCAGTTGTAAATCTAGAGCAGTATGGGATATCGTAAATGAGACTATCTCGAAAGAGAAATCAAAGGACTTTAAGGCATTTGAATTATTGTTAACCGACAGTGGAGACCTTTTAACAAAGCCTGAGGAGATAACAAATACGTTTAATTCCTTTTTCACAAGCGTGTCTAGAGGACTTGTCAACGATGCAGCTGCTATAAACCATTCTTTAGTAGTACCTTGTTCATCTCCTTTCCTGCGTCCAAATCGTGAGGAAGAGGTCTTGGAAATTATAATGTCACTTAAAAATAGCAACTCCACTGGTTCAGATTGTATATCATCGAGAGTACTCAAGGAAGTTGGTGAATAACTAGTACGGCCTTTGTCTGATTTGGCAAATGCCTCTTTTGCTGAGGGACGATTTCCTAAGGCTCTGAAATCGGCAGTTGTAAAGCCCCTTTATATGAAGGGTAGTGTTTTTGATACAAACAACTACCGACCTATTTCTATAACATCTACCTTTTTTAAAGTCTTAGAAAAGTTATTTTTCAACCGTCTTCATCCTTTTTTAGTTGACCACAATTTGCTTGACAAAAAAAAGTTTGCTTTCCAGAAAAATATTTCGACTGTTGATGCTATGTTTAATTTTATATCAAATGTATCAAAGGCTCTTGATGGCCGTAAACATGTTTTTGGATTTTTTACATGAGTAAAGCTTTTGATATGGTCAATCATGATTTTCTCTTAAAGAAATTGGAACATTTTGGCAAGAGACAATTCTCTGAGCTGGATCTCTTCATTTTTGTAAGGTAGAACACAAACCGTACAAATCCCTTACTTAGACGCTAATCGGTGTATTTCATCTCAGAAATCTCATGAAATTGCCGTTACCTGTGGAGTCGCACAGGGGTTTGTGCTTGGACCAATTCCTTTTTTACTCTTTGTCAATGACATTCACTCTAGTGTGTCAGGTGGTGATCTATGCCTCTTTGCAGATGATACATCTCTAATGCAGATGATACATAAGTAATGCTTCTCGAAGTGACCTTGAGATTGAATCGTTTATACAAAGTAGCTCACTTCTGCAATGGCTAGATGTTAATAACCTCTCTGTTAATACTGAAAAAAACTCATTTCATCGATTTAAAATTTGGAAAATCAGTAGCCTATCCATCAAGTATATTCGTAGGTGATATTAAAATTGATTCTTGCAAGAAAACGAATTTTTTAGGTTTAATAATTGATAATCGCCTTGACTTTTCTGAACACATTGACAACTTATCTCGTAAACTCAATAGTAGTATTTTTATTCTTCGCAGGCTGGCTAAGTTTGCAAACACTGATGTACTTCTTTCGGTGTATTTTGGTTCCTTTTATCCTCAAATAAGTTATGCCGTTGCGATTTGGGGTGCTGAAACCACGGAAACAGCCATTTTCCGTTTGCAAAAAAGAGCAATTAGATTGGTCTTTGGTATGAAAAAAGTTATTCGTGTAGAGGCATTTTACAGTCAACAATCTACTCACATTTTCTTGCTTGAATATTTTCCAGTGTCTCTCATTCTTCATTCAAAACAAACACTTATTTTATTTTCGGAACATTAGGCTCTAAAATCTCAGGTGTGCTTCATCTACACTAACCATTCCCCATCTCAACCTGCTTCTTTTGAAAAACACTCATACTTCATTATCATAAAACTGTTCAATTCACTTCCTTTACACATAAAATCAGAGTCAGACGTTAAAAGGTTCAGGGGCAGGCTTAGGTCATTTTTGGTTGGTAAAGAGTACTACAGCGTCCAGAAGTATTTTACTGGAAGTGTTAATTTTTAGTTAGAGTACTGTAGTAGATTATTTTATATTAAATTTGTTGTTACTAAGTAACAATGTTGACAATTTTCCATACCATGTATGTAGTTTTATGACAATAAACGATCTTGATTCTTGATTCTTGATACTTTTGGAAGTATAAAAGGTTTTGCCTGCAGTACAATGGAAATGCATTTCTTTACGACATGTGTAAAAACTATCAAGTGTATAATCTACTATGTAAATCAGAAGACTGAAAAACTAGGCTATTTTTTTCTAAATCCTCAAGCTTTAGCCCATCAGTTGCCTGGACAGTTAGTTGTCAGGCTTACCTGACATAGTGATCTGCTTGTAAGGCGTTGGAATTGATGGAGATAATTGCGACCACACTTTCTAAGAGGTTGTACTTTCATTAACATCATCAAAACGGAAACATATCTGCATTTATACTTCCGTTTTACAAATTTTTGATTAATTTTTCCTCTAAGAAAACGATTTATTATACACATGCAATTTACTATGCTTCAGCATAATTTATCATAAATATTTACTTTTACTAAAAACTTCCGCCGTTCCCATTTGACATTACAATGATTTTGCTTTTAATCTCGAGTGTTTGAAACAACAATTTTTCAAAACCCTCATTGCCATAAACCTACTTGGTGGAAATTTTATACAAATATTATATGAATAAAATATAATACAAGGTATAAGACTTTTTGTGTATATTTACTGTCTTGTATGTAAGTACGATATAAGTGTAAATATATTTATTTTGTAGTGTTGTGAGAAGTTTATTTTATCCTGTTGATTATAACATCACGTATTAAGGTACTCAAGACATTACTAATCACAATCGCTAACAAAATTGTATTTCAGTTGAGATAACCTTTTTTTATGGTAAAACGCCCGAAGTTTGTGGACATCCAGCATATTGACCGTATTTGGAATCGCCTTCAACAAAGAAAATTTGCCAACGCAAAATCGACTTTTAGCCACTAAAGAAGTGGTAGAAGATAGTATTAAGTAAAATTGGCTTCATGTCATGTTTATTAAGAAAGGGATTTGAATTTTCTTCAAAAAGGGGATGAAATTTGAAGAAAATAGCGAGGATGAAGATTATTAAAACTAAGAAGTTTTAATTCGAAGATTAAATAACTTTATCTTAATAAAATAGCTCATCTAGATTTGAAAAATCTAGTGTGGCAAAAGAAAAGAGGAAGTTGAGTCTAACGGCAGCATGCATTAATGATATAATACAATTCACTAGCTAATCCAGCTGCTCGAATTCAAGCAGTTTAAATAGTGGAAACACTCCAGAAGATAGTTTAAAACAGCTGTCTTGCTTTTATGCTGTGTTTTGTTACCTTCTACAGCTGTAAAATGCTTATTTTTACTGATTACTGTTCTTCTATAAGATTAACATTACAACTTTTGGACAGCTTTTGGGCGTAGCCCTAAGAAAAAACGTGGGTTCTGAGGAGATTTGGCAAATCTACGTATTATCCCTTTTAATGTGACATATAAATCTTGTAAATCAGTTTAGTAGTCACTGAGAAAATAGCGTTTCAACCGTGTGTTGAAATATAGGATTAGGAGGTACAACACTAAAATACAGTTAAATATTTGTTTAACTCTTTTGCGAAATATGATTGCTCTAAATGACTGCAGAGGCCACAGGTGTGAGTCTGACATTAAATATCTTTGACATTAAATATTCTGAATCTTTACAGAATGCCACGTAAGATAAAAACATGTTTTCCTCCGAATTAGTTTTACTCTGACTCCCATTTGAAGTTTGAATGAATACATTTTCTGTCAATCGCCTCAATTAAAAATAAATCAAAAAATAAATAAATAAAAATAAATCGCAAGTGTAACCATTCTGTGTGCATTTAACCAATGGCTTCACCACTGACACTGTGCGTTGCCTGCTTATAAGTGAACACTCCTGACATTTAATAATTTTTCAACAACAATTTCAAAATTATTGTTTGCAAAGAGATTTTATGCAGCAATGAACAACATTATTTTTATACACAATTCAATTCTACCCTAATGATAAAATGATTTATTCACAACAGCAGTACTAATAGATTTTAATAATTAAGGAATTTACTTCATTTAGTCTGTTGTAACATGGTCAACTTGAACTGCAACATTTAAATTTGTAACAAAGATATTATTTTGTCTGTATAGTGCTGTGATATCCTAGTTGCGGTTACTATACTGCTTACGGTGCTTAAATACAGTCCAATTATAGTTTTTCTTTATCTTTTTTACGTTTTTGTTTTGTTTTATTTTATGTAGTAGTCATCAAGTGGAATGTCATAGCGAAGAAGAAGCATCAAACTTTTAATATCATAAAGGTCAATAAGGTTAGTAGGAATAAAACTCGATCATTTTCAACTCCAACAGGTAATATGAGGTCAAAAAAACTATATTCCAGTAGAAGCTCAAATTAGTGCTCATTGTACACAACATTCAAGTCCTCAAAGCCGCGTGCACCGTTTGTGGGGCGCGGCGCGGCGGACGAAGCGGCCTTATTGATCATCAAGTGTTCCGTTTAACGACGGTAATTAATAACTCGAGGAGTCCTAATTGCCGACATTATTCGAGACCTTTGTACTTCCGACGAGAGTTTGACTCCCTTCGCCCCAAGCTGATTATGCCTCAATACCCAGGGAGCCCGGAGTTCTGGGCTAGCTGATCTAATAACTCGGGAGCCTCCGAACCCGTGGACAGTCCTTGGACGCATTTTTGATTTAGAGAAAATACTGTTGTAGAAATTCTGACTCTCTGCTTTAACGATTTAGAAATATAGAAACACATATAAGGAATAGAGATAAAATAGTGGATCTTGAAACTTAAATATTTCGTCTTGCAAAGATATTGTGAACGAATTTAGAATCAAATGAGGTTGTTTTAGGGATAGGAAAGATATGTTTTGACCATGGCTTGGAAAGGAAGACAATACTAAAGAGAGTAAGATAATAAACCAGAATAACGAAAGAACATAACTAAACAGTAACAACTCTATGATTGCCGAAAACAGCTGAAGAAAGAAGTAGTTAGTCATGATAGTGAACATTTGTACTAATTTAAGATTACAAGACCCAACAATCAAATAACTTTCCCTATAAATGAAACTCAGGTTAAATGAAAAAAAAAACTGTGAAAATTCTAAGGTAGCCTATATTGAAAGATGTAAAAAACACACACATTGGCATGGCATAGAAACCCAGCTGATGCTGGAGACTCAATATTTTTCGAACTTGCAATATCTTTAACCCTCCATTTCTCCAGCAGGCAAGTTCAAACTAATAAAATACTAGTAATAAGTCTTCAGACGATATCCTAAATACAGTTGAATGAAAGAAGGGGGAGAATTTTAAATGCCAGAACCACGAACTCTTATTTACTTACTTTGTTGGATTAAACTATCATAAATAATATTAAAGCCTTTTTTTACTTTTAAAGCTCTTCTTGGATTAGTTTTCGATGGTTTCTGAAGAATTTCGTTGGTAACCACTCCTATTAAAAGCAGTGGATTGCTAAGTTAAATATTTGTTGGATCCGCTTTTACAACCAGGATGTAAAGAAACCTGATGCCTTTAAAGAAAAAAATAACATAAAAGTAGTCAAAAAACTTAATTTAAAAAATGCACTAAAATAAAATAAATGAAGTTATTTTTTCAACCTGAAATATTTTATGAAGTGGAAACGGAATGCAACAAATAACTCATTTACATTTTATTTTTATATGATTTTTTTACCTCAATAATTAAAAGTGTTTAATTATGAAAGCATAAGGTAGCATTAATCAGCATTAGTTAGCATTAGTTAGTATTTAATGCAATTAATGGTGTATGTATTGTAGGCCGCGTTTCTTTCAACTTCTGATTGGCAGAACAGTTGATATAATTGCAGATGTTACACAATAGTGAGATTAATTGAGTCAAATATAAACCTGATTTGAGAATTTTACGATAAGAAACTAACCTCCCAATAAATAGACAAAATTTAGGTTTCACTTACAATCTGTGGGTAAAAATCTATTGTATTGATGTCAAACTTGATAGAAATCAAAGTAGCTTTATTGCAGACAAGAGACATTTCATTGTAAACGTAAAATAACACCATAAAATTTACAGTTGTTAAGAAAGAGTGGTCACTGGTTATTCCTTGTTAAACTGTACGGAACAGTCTATCTTACGTTTTGCAATTGGTTTACCTTACCAGAGGATATTGACATCAATGCGAAATTATCTGGTGGACAGATAGGAAATTCAATAAGGCCAGCAGCTCAAAATGAATGTGTCAATTGAGTACAGCGATGTAGACAGTAGAAATAGTTTAGCCGAGCTTTAGACTGATTTTGAATTGTGGTTTGCTTAATATCTTATAATGAGAAACATTAAAATTAGCCTGTGGAAGCAAGTACCCACACGCTACAGTCCTGTCTTGTTGCGAACGGTAACTGCCCTTGCTTATAGTGACATAGTTGGGATTCTGCTTGGCCTGAATAAGTGTGTATATTTTAATCGTAGTAAAGTACAGCCTCAGAAAAGTAGAGTGAGGGCAGGGTAAGTTCCCAAAGCTCCCTAAAAGTTTGTTTCCACTATGCCTTTTTAATGCTTCTTGAGCCTTGCGCCTAAGCTCACGGAAGACGCATAGTGATACATGCAACGCCGCATGCCCCAAAATTAGTTGCACCGGTAGCCGCAATTAGTTGCATGTGCTCCCCGAGACCGACGTGCAGCATCTTGCAACACTCCTGCCTCACAAGTAGTTGACAACGGATCTCTACGATTAGAGTCTACGTGCGAAATGCACGTTGCAACAAGCAAGAGACATAACACGTTGAATGAAATATTGCATAGAATCAGAGGCATTGTGGAAACGATCCTTAAAGGCATTTCTATTTGACTTCCTTGGTTTGTAAATGATACTAATGGTGTTGTTTGCAATCTATACTCTTTCCAATCTGTGTTTAGCGTATCTTTCCCAGTGTCTGATTCAACAAAACCTTTGGGGATAGATTATATGCCATTACCAGGATGTTTCTAGAACATATGTTTGCAAAATTTCGAAGGGCATAACACCAGATGTAACCTGTGAAGAACGAAGTTGTAAATGGTCACTCCAGGCCTGTCAAGGATCAGTACACGTAGCTTTGATGTTCGGGAAACATCCACTAAGCGGTAAACGTCCACTACAAAACAGCTGCGACTCAATAGGGCAATAGCTCAGTTAAGGAAGACTGTACACGTTATTTGTATGAAATACACACACCTAACGTAAGCAATGAAAATTAAACTAGTTCGTACGCAGCACCCTGACGTGAGGGAAGTGAATTTCCACATAACAAACTTTTAAAACTCAAAATTAGTATAAACACAAAAATTTATTCCAATTTTTATTGAAATCTGAAAACATTGATTTTTTGGCTGTTATGATGCTCCTGGTTTTATTTACCTGCAATCCTGGGAATAAAACGTTGCACATTATAAGGTTAGGAGAGGGTCCAGTCAGGCTTGAAAGTAGGCGTGAGGTTGATGGGGATGAGAAAAGTACACCAACAAATGAATAACAGGCTTTTCTAATGTAAAACCCCCATAAGACAACGTACTGTGTTTAGTCAATACACATTTTCTTTAATAACTCTGTAAATAGTTATGCTAGAATTAAGAGAGAGAGCTTAAAACTCTCGCCTCATTAATTCCCATCTTTTTACAAGCTTTAATTGTACATCAGGCATTAATTGTGTTTTAAATTTGAAAGATTAATCCCCAAAAAGCGGTTTAGAGTTTTTTTTATTGTTTTGCCCAACGAACTTGTCCAACTGGTTATAGAAAGGAACGTCCCTACCAAATTTTAAGTAAATCAGACAAAAAATGCGACCGCTAGAGTGCAAACACACACACACACACACACACACACACACACACACACACACACACACACACACACACACACACACACACACACACACACACACACACACAGACACACACACACACACAAACACACACATATATATATATATATATATATATATATATATACAATTCTTAAGTTTCACCGTGCGGGTCATGCTAATAGTTCACTTTCCATAGGCAATTCACTAAAGTTTAAGTGTAAAAATAAAGAGGCATGTAGGTATGAATGAATTAAAAATCTTGAACGCAATACATAGCTTAGATATCATAGCGAATGAAAGATTTGTATTGAGAAGAATTATTTGTAAAGAAGACATGTACTACAAAAATTTCAGAAAAATATTAGCAGCCAATTAACATTTGAATTCTCAAAAATTATGAAAAAACACTGACTGGCTGTCATATAAATTGTACGGTGTTTTAATTGTAACGTACCCTTTAACAGTAGAACATATTTTATGCTACTCACGATATTGCTTATCAATTGATCATAGAAACATACCAAATTTGTATAATTGTTTAACTAAATTATATAACAAAACACCATGTCCATAGCCCAGGGATCTAAAGTCAAGGTTTGCGATTGACCATTTGCAAACAACTATCCTTTAGATATTTATTTGAAGTAAGTTTTAACATTTGGTTCTAATAGAAAGATGTTTCCCTCAAATTTCATGGAATAGGGTCAAATTCGTGCATATTGGATTAGCAAAATTGTTCTTTAACAATTGCAAATATCGCTTCGAGACTATCATTTAGCTTCCAAACTTTTCAAGGTCAAACCATAAATTAATTTTAAATAGCCTACTGAAAACCCTCACATTCTCAAGTTTTATGTAAAAATGATTTTCTATATATATATTCGCTTTAAAATGGTCCATTCACCATGGTATATTCACCGATATACTGAATGTATTAGGTTCTCAATCTGAGCTGGAAATTACTTTGGATTTGAGCTACAGTTCGCAGTGTGGTATTATCAAATTAAAATTATTGCAAAGGACATATGAGTCTTTTGATAATACACAATTTAGGGTGTCAGCCTCATTTGCAAGGTTCTTTTAATTTAAATTTAATTTGCATTTGGCCTATTAACGCTAATTTGTAGGCAAAGCAATTTATATATTTTTGTTCATATTACTCGTATATATTTGGTATTCTTTGGTACTAATTATATCAACTAACTAGCCTACATAATTAAACTCAGCACACTGTCTCCGACACGAGTGCGTGTGGTACAACAGTTCTGTTGGATGGCTCACCTGACAGCAAAGCTTCTATCCCATATAGTTATAATTTCCTTTATGGGGCTAAACAATTCCTTTTTATCCCTCATCCAACTTTCACATCAAATTATACTATAGAACACCCTCCTTAGGCAGAAACCTTCAAACCGACTTATAATGAACACCTCTACAGTAGGTAAGACTTGGAATTAAAACGATGAAACGTTGAAACGTTTCTAAATTATAAAAGCTCAAGAAGGTTTTAGATAAATGTAATACTCCCTCAAAATTTCAGACTACCCATAGTTATTACTAAATAAAAATATTGTGATACCTTGCAGGTTTGAACTGAAAAGGCTAAAATTCCCTTTAACGGGCTGCACTTAAAAAAATAAAAGCTAAGGCACTGACTTCGTTTTTTAGCACAGCAGTAAAGGTGCACACCGATGAAAAAATTGCAATTTAGGTACACTGTGCATCAAAGAACTGGTAATACTTATTTTATTGATAACTTGAACTGTCAGTGTGTTATTGAAAGTAGACATAAATTAAAGTACTATTCAATATACAAAGATCCTAAATAAAACGTCAAAAATAGATTACTGTGATAAATTTGTTTTCGGATATTCCGCGGCAATTTAGTAAGCCAATTATCAGATAGTTTAGGTTAGGGGAAATATACATGATCTTCTTAAGTAATCTCAAGTCATATCACTAGTGCTTTGTTAGTGGCACTGATTTTAGATATACCTTTAAGGTCTAAAATAATGTTTAAACTTCAATCTGCCATTATTTTCTGTACTTCATCGTTACTAATTCTTGTGCCGTTTCTTAGTTTGCGTGGAAAATGTTTTAACTTATAAACATTTCAAGATTTAATAATCCATCTCAATATTATTTCTCGGACTTTTTCGATGGCCGCCTTATTTCTAATCGCAGAGGCGACGGCATTTGTTTAGAATAGCTTCAGCTGGTAAGTATCCAGCTTCAATTGTGAGCATAAGTGCCGAGTTCTACAAATTTCACAATATTACGGGTTTTCAATAGAATAAATAACTAGCCCTAATCAAAGCCGTGTGAAAAAATAGAAACAGCTTTTTACTTTCTCAATACACAATTTTACAAGAATAGTGTAGTTGCCATAAGCGTGGATAAAAGCTATGGAAATGATTGGCTGAAAAATTGATAAAGTTTTAATCTATCTTGCTCTGATGTGTATGTAAAATTTAATTCCAACAGTGACTAAATTGAACGTAACCGAATAAACAACGCTTTACTAAATCGTACAGTTAAATATGTAAAGAAATACGTTTTTACAGTAGGTTGACTAAAAAGTGTTTATTTTTAACTAATAACACAATTTTACAAAAATTACTGTGTTAGCTCATAAAAACAGGCAAACAAATAAAACTACAATATATTTTGGGACAAAAACTGAATCTTTAAATTCACATTTTGGCAGTATGTTTCAAAACTAGAATAGACTAGTATTTTTAATATTGGGATCTATTGTATGATATTTATTAATCAACACATTATAGACATTTTTCCCTATTAGATAACTCAGAACCACCATGCACTCAGGTGTAAATGCAGTGTATAACACCGTACTTGTTCATACCGATATAAATAATTTTAGAAAGCAGTTGCTTAATCAACCATTTTGTTGGACGAAATTCATTGAAGTCTGGTGAGACATAATTGGACTGATTTCTTAAGTGGATAGTGTATGAACAAAATGCATTAATTTTAAAAGTACAAATAATTTCACTAAAGGTATTACAACTCTTTATTCACTATTTATAAATATCAAAAGACTAATATTTATAGTTTTGTTTGCGTAAGGGGTCTACAAGAGTTAGAGAAAAATATTTTAACTTCGTAATTGTGAGATTTATTTACCCTCTTGAAAGTGCAGTTTAAGATTAAATAAATTTTCAAATGTTGTAAGACATTTTTACATTTTTCTTTACATCCAATAAGTCACAAAATTCCGACTATTCATTTATTACTGATGGAATGAGTTCAATAATTTGCTAGGCCCGAATTTGCTTCCATCTGATCCTATATAACAGGGTACTAACCAATGGAATACTTAACTTAACCAACCTAATGTTTTCGGATTTAAACTGTGACCTCAACAATTTAACACTTGCCTTAAAACTCTCTTTATGATACCTAAAATTCATTTTTAAAACCTCCTAAATTAGACTGTTACCAGTTCCATTGACAATTCACAACGTAAGAGGTTTTTGGTAATCATTATTCAAGCATATTAACTCGAAGGAAAAAATCACAAACTGCGGTTGACAATAGCAACTAAGTTAATGTTAAGATATTTTTTTAAGCCTGAATCTAAGATCAAGGATAGGATTAAATATTTTTAGTTAGTTTAGATTAGTTTTAGTAAGATAAATGCAAGAGGTAAATTAATATGTTTGATGTATGGCATATTTAGGAATAAGTATTGCTAAATCCTGTCGAGTGATTTTTTAAAAGTTCTGAATAGTTGTTCTGAATGTAACAAAAACAATCAAAACTCAGTTTAAGTACTTGAAGGCTATCAGTGAGTGCTATAATTCACCTAGACATTCTTATAGGCCAATGTGAGTTTTAACAACCATTGGTGAGGTATGGCAGATAAAAAGAAAGTTTTATGTAAACAAGATATAGTCCTCAGTTGTTCTGCTATTTTATAAAACAGTTTTCCCGTTATTAGAAATGTTAAGTAAAACCCATTAAAAGGTTTGTGATAATATTTTTGTTTATGATTGCATTTTCCAAAAATAAATAAAAATTATTTCACTGTCAAAAATTATTTTTTAGTTTATTTACTAACCTAATGTATTTTATAAAAGGTTAACACTGTGGGTCCTAATTGGTCTAGATTCTCAGACAAGAAATAGCAAAAGGATTCACAAGCTTAGGAAAATATCATAACACAAAATAACTGAAACAATAGTGTTTTAACTTTTAACCCGTCGTTAACAAAAATTTAAATTCTCAATTTCTCAAATCCTAATTTAAAAAAAATTAACCTGAAAGCTAAAAAAGTTCGTCTACCTTTTTCGTTACGTTCTAATTATTATGGTTCTATTTTGTAACTATATAAAACAATATTACTTATTTCTATTTTTAGATTTTACCACGTTTTGCGCTAAAACCTTTTTTTATTGCTTATTTATTTATTTGTTTACTAACTTGTTTCGTTTCTTAAAATATATTTCTAACATCTCTATCTATTATCGTTTCTTAATCAAATACACCATAAAAATCTTAAAACTGTAACTTACCGGTTATAATTATTGTACTAATTAATATGTACATATTTATATTTTGAGGCATTGGTTCCCAAATGTATCTGCCTCCTAAGGCACCCTTTCAAATCCCCCAAGAACTTTGCGAAGCCCAACATATGCATATATTGGCGTTTTGGTTTATTTTAATGGGTTTATCACGGTACGCGGCGCCCTTGAGATTCGTCGGCGTTACCCAAGGGCGGCGGCGTCGCGGTCGTGGCGCGGCGCTCGTGACGCTGTTTGTGGATTACCGTTTTGTGTGTCTATCTACACTAATGGCATTTTAACCTTTTAATAAGGAACGGTTCAAACCCTAAAATTGTTATTATATAAGACCGACCTGTTCTTAGAAGGTATCATTAGTTAATAGCTCAAAGACATATCGCAGCTGGGTTGTTGAATTAGGAATACTTTCTCTCCAAGGCGTCGTTTAGTTTTTTTTTGTTTGTTATACGACACAATAATAGGTAGAAATAAGTCGATACAAGTCTATAACCCTAATGTATCTATGACCAAAACGGAAATAGTGTATAGAGTAATAGATAAGACCAGGTTTTTTACTAAATAGGTGACTATTTACAAATGTTTATCTCATATTTTTGTTAGTAAATGAGGAACATTTACATGTTTTAATAATATATATTATTAATACGCTACATTCAAACTTTGTAAACATTAAGGCTTTTTTGGTTTAAGATTCACCCCTACATATTATAAACTAAAACACGTGTCCAGGTGTGCATATGTGCTAACTGACTTCAGGTTTTCGATTTAGGTATCAGGGCTCTCCCCATGGGACTTTCAAGTCCTCATGCTATTCATATGGAGGAGGGATTTATTTGGTTTATGTCACATGTGTTTTCTTAATTCAATTCAATTAAATAAACAGCTGTTATAAGAATTATACCTAACTAAAGACTGTCATTGCTTTGTTTACTATTAATTTTTATACCTCAAATCATTGTCATTTACAACATTAGTTACCTATATAATTTAGGTAAGCTGTTTGTATATTTAGCATTGTTGATTTCATAATTTATTTATAGGGACTTTAAAGTGTTATTTTTTTAGTATTGTAAATTACCTATCTTGATGAAACTGTCTACAAACGTGCATACCAGCTTATATTTTCATGAGCTTAAAAACCAAACAGATCACACCATCCATAGGAGAGTTTTTGGAGGATTTTGTTTTACGTATTTTTATATATTTTATTGCCTTTTATAGGTATAGATTTTACATCAATTTTTTATATAATTTAAACTGATCGCCATTAGATATAGCTTTAAATTTAAAACTAACAACTTACTATTTTGCATTATGATCTACTTGATTTATAACTTATATATTTAAAGTACTAAACACACATCCAAATTCAACATTCCGACAAAGATGCTCAGACTACATATCAATCAAAATTTACAACAAAATTCCTTCAGAAATAAAATCTTTAAATAACATAAGGCAATTAAAAAATAAATTAAAGCAATACCTTATCATTAAATGACCATACAAAATTGAAGATTTTTTAAATGAAAACAATGAAAATATAATATAAATTTAAAATCAAAATGTTGTGGTTTCAAGATTGAATGAAGATTATTTTGTAAGATTCAAGGATTTAAATAATCAAAATTCTATCAGTTATTATTAGCAATACATACTCTGTAAATTTAATTTAGTCTTAACCATAATTTAATTATGGCAATTAAGATGATATTTACCAATAAAGAAATAAAGAAAGTGCAAATCTTAAGGGAAATAATTACAATTAAATGCACTCCTTGTTTGTAAATATATACCGCATAGTGGTCTATGGTAAATAATGCTCTGTTAATATTTCTATACAAAATCTCAGATTTATTTTGTTCCTTTGACAGGAAGCCTGTATAACCAGCCATAATTTTATTCTTATTTATAATAAGACCAAATTTTATTTCGCTTATTTATAACCATATGTTGATCAAACTTGGTATGTGGTTGAAGACTTTTTATATTTGTATAAAACCCCGGTTTGTCTGGTCCCAAGCCCCAATTGCAGCAAACCTGCGCACCAGGTCTTACGATATTCTTGTTAAGATTAAATAAATTGTTATTTATATCTTATTTATCAATATACAGGAGTTTCATAAATCTTGTAAAGAGACTTTAAATATTGCAGTACAGATATGCGCATTGGAAATTCGTTTATGATGCTGCTTTAGTACAATGGGTTCAATTATTTATTGTATATATATATTTTAAACTACTTAAATGCACCACAAACTTAGTAGTGCTTTTATGATAGCTGATTATTTTAACAAGTTACAATGTGTAATATATTAGCTCAGTTCTGATCAACAGCTCCACCAGTTAAACTATAAAGGTATACGTTGTGGACGACTATTAATGCGTAGGACATAAATCAATACCCTGTTATCAGCTGTTGTGAAGTGTAGAACCTAGGGGAATCCCCAGGCATTGCGTGACAACCCCTCCTCGGTTGCAAATAATTAAAATATCCCCTCCCAAAGATACCACGTACAACGCTCGCTACCAGTCTCAGTACCTTATGGATCAATGTGCATCTCTTATACACTCAATTCATTCCTTATACCCGAGTATCAAAAGAATACTTGTTTTACTTCAGATAGTTATGTGAAGCCTCTAGTTTGCATCGTGTTACACTATGTTTACTTATAGCTTTATAATAGATTTAGGTATTACATGTTATCGATGCGGCATTTCATTTTGAGGTTAAAATACCAGGTGTTCCAAAATTAGCTGAATAAATGTTATAGATATTACATTTTTTTACTATAATAGACATTAATTTTGTTAATTTTGGTTGTCATTGATTTTAACATACCATAGTTTGCAAACACATAGGTCGTTCAGTTATCAGCCCTGACCACTCTAGGACGCATTTCATCACTCATGTTGCCGTGTTTATTCTTAATATTATTTCTTGAAGATTGTAGACTTGGAAGAAATAAATTGGTCTTCAACCCAAACAAAATCATACTGTTTTGAGATTCAAAGGGATTGGGTACGGAGCTGCTGTGTGCGTTCATAGTTCCTGCTTTACAATAGATGTGTTTTAATGTTTAATATTTTGAGTAACAACAATTCATCGGCTGATCTTGACAAACACATAATATATAAAAAATTGTAATATGATTGTTAAAATTATCTAAATTATCTAAATGAATCCAAAAGGATCATATTAGTTATAAATTTTCAGTTTTTGTTTACATCTAGTATTATTAAAAATCTCTTTTGGGTTGCAGTTACATCATGTAAGTTATGTATCATTTACAAAGCCTGTCGTTAGATTGAAAAAAAATCAATTGATGATTCTGTGTATAACAAGAGTTTTTAATCGTGCCAATCGTCTGATTAATTCACTGAGATAATGAACCCGCAAACATTTTTGGTTTAAAACAAAAAGATGGAATTTGTTTTGCTAATACATTTCTTCCAAAGAATATTTTGTGTTTCTAACCACAATATTTTCTTTTGTTCATGGACAAAGATTTAGACCAAATGAATTAATATTGTGTGTAAATTATCTTACAGAATTCTGTTTCGTACAATCATTTAAGACAAACCACGTGTGTCTAAAAGAAATACAGATCTCTTTAAGATTACATATTCAATTTTACACTTCTGTATCACTTTTTCCTTGCGATTTTAACTGCCGTTTTAAGATGCTAACTAAACAAGGAACAGCTCAGAACATCCTCATTGTCATCGAACAACTAAATATTTAATCTTTTTCGCTCAACTGACACATTAAATGGTATGCAAAATTAGGTAATGCAGGCAATGTTATGGTAGAAAAAACTATTTTTTAATTTTATATTTGATCTTTTTTGGATAAACCATGAATATTCCTAGAGTCTTTGTTTAATGTTTATATAGAGGGCTGACAGATTTGAAATACATACGGTGGATATTTAAACAACATTTACGGCTAATATTTATTTATATGTTTAATAAAAACATATATGCCTGTCCAAAAAATTTTCGTCTGCAATAAAAACATTGAACCTTTTAAGACCAATGGGCGCTTCTAAATATGTTTTTTAAATTTTAATACAATAAAGAATCATGGCGAGCAAAATAATACGGCATGTGGTATAGGTTATTTACACAATTACACCTTCAAATTTTGAACGGCTAAATTTCCATTTAATTACAAGCACATAAAAACTATCGTACATGAATCATCGTACAATAGAGAGCATTATGGTAGGAACCAGAACCTAATTTTATTACAAATTCCGTCGTAATAAGCATAGGAAATTGTTTAATATTTTGTTGAAATAGGAGTAAATTTTTCAAAATTAGAATTTTACTTAAAGTCTCTGGTATTTCAGTTTAATACAGTATCAGAAAATCATGTTGTTTTAGTGACCTCTTATATATTTTATTGTTTATTCATTTATTTTGTTTGTTTTTTAACTGGCCATCTCGGGAAGGTTGGATGACAACAACCAAAGTATTCTTAAAAAAACTTAATTATTTAAACAGAATACAATTTTTTTTATTTCCGGTTTATATTACCGATTTAAAATTGTTAACTCGAAACTAAAGTTTTACAATACAGATGACTTTGTATCTAAATAGAATGTTAATCCTTGTTGTAATTTTTAACCCAGCAATTATTGATATAACAAACTATAAATACAAAAAAAGCTTTTTAATTTCTAGATTTCGGTAACGCAAAACCATGAGAAAGTGTAGCAAAAAAAATAAATGTTTTTAAAGATACGCCATCAAAACGGCTTCAGCATTCAGATACCATTATTTTTATTAGTAAATAACAGAAATAATAATGGTGTAGCATATTTTAATGGTTTTGTCCTAAATTATAACTATCTATTTCAGCACTTAGGAATGTTATCTTCTTTCACCGTATTTAAGTTTTCGTTTTTTGATTACGAAACGGAACTTAAATTTTCAATAACAGACTATGTATTTCTTAATCAACGTAGAGGTACAGGTCATAAATATGTATTAATATTTTAAAATACATACTAATTTATAATGCCATGTAGTCTATTCCCTTAAAGGTTTAAAACTAGAATTGGTGTTTGAAATAATATGTTTGCCAGAAATAAATTTGTCATACAAAAATATTATAAAGTGAGATTATAAAAATAAACTAAAGAAACTATAAATATTAGTTTTTGTTTTCCATCTTCATTATTTAAATCCAGAATAACATTTGTATTAATTTTTCAGATAATATTTATTCATGTTTTACATTTTTAAAACAAAATTTAAACGATTAACTTAAAAAGTTTAAGCGAAAACGTCCTCATTGAACTATTTTTATGGGTTTAATTGTATTAAATTTATGTTGCTTGTGATCTAAGACTCCTAACTATTCAAAAGCAAAAATTTATTTCACCAAATAAAATATTTTTATGTCATAAATAGATTTTTTTTAAAATATAATCTTTTAACACAACAAATCTTTGTTTTTCCCACGTAACGGATCGAAGGGCTTAACACATTTTAAAGTTACTACAGCGATACAACAGAACGAATAAATAAATTAAAAACGTTCTTTCCGATTGTAAAACACCTGGAAAGAGTTAATAAACATTTTACCGAATCATGTTCGACAGGCAGCCGCTACCCCGTGTTACCATCTCCCTATCGGGGGGATGGGACCCCGACATCTGTAAGAGGGGCTGTTAAAAGTTTAGTGTCACACCGAGTTTGAGCGACTGCCCCAATGTCTTAGGTCGCGTTAAAAATGTGTCATGCGCGAAAAACTTTCTCAGAAGTTTTGGGGTGGTGGGAGGCTAAGAAAGGGAAAAGTTTGTCGTCTTATAACGTCGCGACGGCCGTGCGACGCGTCTCTTTCGCGTCCCGACGCCGCGCCGCTTATTCGCGCCTTCTTTATCTCAATCTGTTTTAATTTGTTGTTTTGTTTTTTTTAGATTTATTATTTACGAGATAATACCGTAGAAGTAAAAGGGTTTTCTGAATGACCGATGAAATTAATTGAACTTTAAAAGACATTGAGGACTTATGTAGAGTATTTGTGATTATAATACTTCACAAAAACAGTTTCAATAAGCGCGAGTTTAGCAAAAGTACCTTAAGTCAAGTAGATATTTCATTCAAGTTTTTAATACATCTCGTTTGTAATATTTCAGTTGCTACTAAAATATATTATATTTAGTAAGAAATATTTACTTTTATACAAATCGTTTCTCGCGCCCTTTCATAAACACTTCCCTTACATCACCTAATTACATTTTTGCCCCTGTGTTTGTAATTAATCCATACTTACTCATGTGTAACAGATAGCGTCATTGAGAAAGCTAATTAAGCTAGTTTAGTATCACGTGGTCGGCCGAGAATAGATTTTATATTTGAAATAATTTTGTATGTGTATACAAATGTCAAAATTATCAATATAAATCTTTAATGTTTTGTGATGATAGTCATCAGTGGAGTCTTTTTGCTAAAGTGATTTATATTTTACTGACAAGTGATTTGAAAATGGTCTAACGGAGTTGAAACTATAGCAATCAATTGAATAACTAAGAATTGAAGATAAAGTAACCCTTTATATTTTGATTGTTAATCCACACGTCCAAACACAAATTCGCCCAAGATGCATGACATTTAACTGTGCTGGATTCAGATCCGATATTGCAAATTTAGTTTTCTTCATTGGCTACCCTCTTAGACATATCTTCATCGGAAGTGCATAGTTGGTATGTATTGTACAAATGTTTCATAAATGGTTCCCAGTAAAAATAAATGTCCGGATTAGTTTTCAGATCACCAGTTCTGATCGCTGAACAATCATTGTAAAACAACTTCAACAGTTTAGATCGGTAAAAGATTTGTATTATTATTTTCGTTTTGATAAGGGAAGTTTAATATTAGTAGACTAACGCCCAGTTACGAGTAAAACATTCATCTTTAATACATATTTTAGCCAACAATTGACTAAGGTGTTTAACAGCAGCAGCTATAGTTTATTTCAACGTCATTAAGTATATTGTGAAACCTCTATCTCCAAGCAGAAGCAATTTTACTGTGTCCGTCGAATCAATATTAAGTGTCCGTCGTAATAATAAAACTTTTTACTTAATTTGAATTTCTTTGAAAACAAAACCAAATTGAGTTACTATTTGTTATCCTACAATTGGAAAAACTACATTGAAACACTATATTTTGGTAGTTATTTGATAACAGAGATTCGAAAAAACTAAATGTAGGTGATTAACGAATAACCGCGCACGACACTTTCACAAGGCTCCTCGAGGATCTCCCTTACCTCTGCCACTCCTGCCGACGAACCTGAGGTCGTTGAACTTGGCCACCTGGTTCTTCATGACGGCGGTGCAGTTCCGCAGCTCGGCACAGTAGTTCTCGTCGTTGCCCGCCTTGACGGTGACCACGGTGCCGTCCACGACGTCCCCGAGCGCCACCACCTTGAAGGCCACCGGCAGAGTCTTGTTGGACCGCCAGTGGGGCGGAAGCTCCGTGCACACGAACAGGGGACTCCCCGTTCTCGTAAGGCCCCCGTGGTGCTCCGACAGGAAGTCCCCCATCGTTCGCTCGGTGAGGATGTCCGTGGTCATCTTGGTGTAGGTGTCATTGATCATCGCCGTCCCGCCGTCCTGCGGGGACACCGTGCCGCCCGTCAGGTGCATGCTAGGCCCGCACTATCGCACAACCACTCTCCTCATACTTCGGTGTCGACTCGCACTGCTTTCGATAAATACTATTCACTTTTGTCAACTTTGACCCTCACAACAATGGCCTCCAACGAATGACAACAATGAGGTTGATTGTTGACAACAATAAATGTCAGGCTTGTTTTTTCGCCGCCGGTTCGCCTGCGGTCGCCGTCGCGGTCACGCGTGTTGTGGGACCACGCGTCCGCACACAGATTCAACACTAGACACGCGGTCGTTTACAGTTTACAGTTTTCGAGCGAATGAGGGCTTTTTGAATGAGGGGGGGAGGGGCGGTGCGGCGGCGGGAGGGCGGGGTGTCGACGACGCAAACTCTAAACGTGGACACACATGTTCTCCCCCGCCGCCGCCCCCCGACGCCGCCAACAACTTTTTTAAACCGAGAGGAACCCGAGTGATACCGAGCTCCTTATCACGACTGACCCTGCCTTGGCTTCCCCGCTGAAGAGCTTTGTCCACGTCCCCTCATTGTCCCTTATTTTCAACCCTTTGTTTCCTACCCTTCTCCCTAACGTCCTTTGACACCGAGTTTTTACCCCACGTAAATCTCCCTCGGCCTCAGAAAGTTATTATATTTTCTGGACCGTCTCCCGTTCTCGGTGAATAACGTGACGACAGGGCCGAGTCCGGCTTCCTTCTCCTGAATTATATCCTTTTATATTGAAGATGAAACGATCTGTTTAAAATGATATTTTATAAAACGCTTTAACCCGAGAACATTTTGAAAGCTTTTGAGCAAAGTTATGAAACCAAATATATTTCAACGAGGTCTATTAAGTTACAGCAGTTTTATACATTCTGTAAGAAGATATAATTTACTTTTATTTATAACGTATTTATTAAAAGTTGTATGATTTTATCTCACATACATACCGACGAGTTATAACCAGCTCAACCTTTATTACTATTTATCTAATATTTCCATCATCAGCTATAGTTTTGTTGAAGAACCCCTTCTTAGTGGTATTAAAAAATGGTAGGTTGCATGATTACTTTCTTAATTTGCACAAACCTCGAATTAAATCATAGTAATTGAATCAATTTGTTTAATGCATAAGCGAAACTTAAAATATCAAAACAGTTATTTCTACCCTTATTTCATTGTAACATAAATCTATTATGTAAGTTTCTAAGGTTCGAAACTGGATCCTTGGGTAGTAACAAGTAACAAAGTATTTTACAATTCTACCTGTATTTCATTTATTAGCTTATATTCGAATATCGACAATGACATAGCCTATTACAAATCTTTTAAAAAAATTTACAAAGTTACAAATTACTGCATGGGATTTCGATGTTTTAAATCAATTAACTTAGATTTAAATATTTAAAACAAGATTAAAAGATGTAACAAAAATACAAAATTTCTAAATATAGAACACAGAAGTCATGTAAACTAGGTGGGCCTGTATTGAAGTGTATAATTCTCCGTTAACAACCGTTCAAATTACTAAGGCTATATTCTACCCTTAACAGTGACTGGTTAACTAACAAAACCGATAGTAAGCTTTCATCATATCAACACTGTGATTTGTGGATCTATTATTAAGATTGAGTCAACAATCCTTAGGTTGTGGACACTTTTGCGTTTAATAAAACTAATGGTGAGTTACACACTATTTTGGGAACATTAATTTACGACTGGATTAATTTTTTATCAACTGATTTGTACTTTTTTTAATGTTAATATTAAACGTTCAAAATACTTTGTTACTTTTTACTACCCAAGGATCCAGTTTTGAACCTTATAAACTGACATAATAGATTTATAGTACAAATTCCAAAACTAAGGGCGTTCTGACTTTTATATCAAAATCAATAGTATGAAATTACCACAAATGTAAAACAATGATTTTGGAAACTTGCAAGTCTTATTTTACATTTTGAAACAATGTATATTTAAAAGAAATTTCAATGTGTCCATTGTGTTTCTCAGTTCTTTTATCTCCGTATCTTTTGAAAATCGTAAAAAGAAATTAGGAAAGACTTTTTTAACTCTCTTGAAACGTCGATAACTTCATAACATAGAATAAAACAGAACCAGTATTATATCTAGAACGATCTTTTATTTTAGCTAGCGTTCCTGTTTGGTGTGTTTATATTCAATACATCAGTGAAATATGCTATGTATTTAAAGAGAACATAATGTCGTTCGTCACAGATCAATTAAATTAGTAGGTTACTAGAATCCCACTTTGTTGATCACTCATGCGTTTATATAGAGTGGTATACTTGGTAGGCAACTGATGAAGTCTTTGAGTGTCCAAGATTAGCAAAACAACGAATCATGACGTTAATAAATCAAGCAAAGGGTGTGGTTTATTATTGGTTACAAACTACATTAACCATTGATACGTTTTCAAAACTTCAATTATTTCTTTATTTTATATGGTTTTTTGAAGAGAACAAGAAATAATTTTTTGAATTGAATTCCAATAATTAATAAAAGCAAGTTTACTTTCCTTAATGAGCTAATACATAATAAAATAGTAAATTTAATCCTATGTAAAGTAGTTTTGTGGTATGTTACGTAGTTAGTAATATTTTTTACTACATCTGGAGGTTTACGATAAAATACTTACGTTAAGAACATGGATAAGGCCTGGAAGATTCTGATATTTAATATCACTAATTAAAATTAAATTATGTTCTTACATTGATAATTTTAAGGGTTGTAATATTGGTACTGAATTTAAACAAAATTACCTTTTTCCAAAGGATCTCTTGGTCACCTGATTTCAGTTTTGTAGTAAAATAAACTTAGCTTATCAACTTAAGCTGATAAAATAACAATATTTTAATATGGGTTTTAACATGATACTTTAATTCAATATATGGCCTTAGAAGGTATAAATAAACTAATCAATTTCCTCTTTTTTACCCGAGACCTTTAATTCAAGTACATGGGTTTATGGGAGCCAACTTATGGTTTTCTTCCATAAATTTTCTTTCCATAAATTGACCGGGACGGTTTGGCCCTTTTTATAGATAGTAGTAGTAACTATATTAAAAACCCAACATATTGCAGAAATTACATTATTTCCACCTAATTCTTTATGCTTTGAAAATTTGTTAAAATAACTATTTTCGTTGTATTCTATTTTAGCGAATTTCCCCTATAGGGTAGAAGCTATTACCGTAGGTCTCATGGTAAGACTTAACCCCCAAAGCATAATAACTTTTCATTTTGAGGTCCCCAGATGCCAAAAACACCATTCGTTTAAATTTTTATATATGTATATATATGTGTGTCCATAAGCACTATAACTCTCGCAAAAAAGGTTCGATCTTAATGAAATTTGGTAAAAATGAGTAAAGTACCATTTATTTGAACGAGTTCGAAAACCAGACGAATCGCACCATCCGAAGGGGGGACTTTTACCCCGAAAATGGTGTTTTCGGGGTTTAAACATGTAATTTTTGTATTTAAATCAAATATTAATTTTTACCTTTTAATTCAGCATAAAAAATTTGGTATTTTGATCATTGCTCTACGTCAAGTAGTTACTGAGATATTGGAAGTGCTATACACAGTACGTTGTCTAATGTTATTCTTATGCAGAAAAAGAAAAACTTTATATCTCGCTTATTTATGAACATAAACTGACATAATTTGGTATATGGCTTCATCTGGTTGTGGTTTATTGTCTGCACAAAAATAAAATTTTTTGCCTCTGGTTCTCGTAGCAGCAAACCTAGGTACTTGGTTTCCATGTTATTCTTATAGCAAAGAATTAAAATGTTATATAACGCTTATTTATGAATGTATATGGATGAAATTTGGTATGTGACTTCACTAAGATGAGTTCTATTGATATTTGAAAAAAAATTATTTTGTGTTCCTTGTTGCAGCAAACCTGCGTACTCATCCCCAATGTTATTGTTATGGAGAATGATTAATATTTTAAATATCGCTTGTTTGTGAATGTATTTCTTATGAATCCTGTTCAGTGTTTTAATGTGCTATGTTATATATTCATTGGAAATTGGCAGAGTATGCAGGTTTGCTGCGACGAGGTTATTTATTTCCATTTTGATAGCTTTACAACCTGTTAAATAAAATATAACAAAATGTATTTAATTGAACATGTTTCACAATCATAACACGGGATATCTTGTAGTTACTCAATATTCACAAATGAATAACTGATTCACTAGTGTTCCTTCGTATATTGGGATTCCGAATAGTATGAATTGCTCTTAGAAATAACAAAAATAATTATTACAACATTATATTAATTATTTAAATTTGTTTTACTAAAAAGGTTTTGTTCTGTTATAGAATGTTGGAATTTCTTGAATTGGAGGAATTGTTTCAACTTATTCTGTTTATTTTTATCATGTACTAGCTGACACCCGCAGCTTCACTCGCGACAAATTAAAACACATTAAAAATATTAACCTGACCAGCACTATCAAATCTTTGTTTAGTTTTACCATATGAATTCTTTTGCCCTAACGGACAAACAACTAAAGCTGGTCGTTTTATAAATGATAGCCTCCCATAAGATTTCCATTATAACTTACAGAACCCGTGGGGAGGAGCCCAAAGTTTTGATGCGGTCATTATCAAGTCTATATGTTAATGTGATATGTAAGCTATGTTCATGCAAAATTTTAGCTTAATTAGTCCAGTAGTTTATCCGTGATGGAACTCCAAATATCCAAACAAACATCCAAACAAACATACAAAAAAATATCCAAACAAACATCCAAACTTTAACATTTATAATATTAGTAGGATTAAAAATGATGTCTTATAATTTTTTGTTACTTAGAACACTGTGTCAAAATTGTATAATTAATACAAATATGATTTTGAGTTTCAACTGTAAATTAATATACTATTATTATTATAATAAATTATTTATTATTACTAATATTAATATAATAAATAGTAATAAATTAATATTATTACTACAAACATTAGATTTGAGTACTACAATAATAAATTTTTCAAAAATCTTAAAAAAAACTCAATTTAGATCATGATTAATATTAGTGCGTTCAGCTTTCCTGTACCTTTTAAATACTGTATACACAAACCAGAGAAAGTCGTCATAAAATATGATATTTAACTTTCGTGCATTACTACCCAATTAACAATGTATTATAACAAAAGTTTAAGTTATTGGCTCAATTGGTAGGGTGCCACCACCAGATCGTTCACTTATCCAAGAACATATTGCAGCAAATTGAGGACTTTGAAATGAATCTTTACGCAACCTTGTAATATCATTTGTATTTGTGTTTGTTTATTTCAACAGGTATTTTTCTCCATCATTTCCTTTTTATACTTATTTATAAAACGCAGTTATATAAAAAAAATCAATGACATTCTTTCGAATGGTTTGCCGAAAAGTTTTACAAACTTGTACTGGAAGTAACGGTTTATTTTATTTTGAGATTGTCATCAAGCCTGCATTACAAATAATACAGATCTGGCTCAGAACAAAGACTTAAAACAGTCTTTATAGCTTACTCAGGACTAATAAGGTAATTAATTAACAGTAAAGACCAGCGGACATAAAAGCTTAAAAACATCGATGGTTAATCTAGCACCTACTTTGTTATCCCAAATATAGAACCCAATTATAAGACATTATGTTTAGTATTTGGTTTAAACGTACTTTTATTTTATTGCAGAATATTTGAACTGATAACATTTGATAACACGTTTCTCTGACGCAATGCAATTTCCTCGAACAGGGAGGTGGAAACCCATTTGATTTTCATTGGTTGGCAGATTAAACCACCAAAATCATGATCAGTCATTTTCCAATCAAAATTCCCGAGATCCTCCTAGTTCTGAGCGTTCCGTTGGTATCAATTCAAAAGATAGCCTTAGCTTAATCTCTCTATTGATCGGACATATCACACAGTTCGCCATTCCTCGATTCTTAACCTTTCTCAATTTCGCCAATGTGCATTATTTCTAAATCTCTCTCATGCATTTCAAGTTTGCATTCGGTCTAAAGTGTTAAGTGTTACCCCTACATATGTTATAACCTCATTGTGCCTCTATCCTGCAGTTTTTCAGTTCAGTGCGGGCAACTCGTGTACTCGGCAAAGTGGCCACATTTATAAAAACTCCCTTTAAATGAATTTGCGTTATTCATGATTTGTTTCGACCCCAAGAAACCAATGAAGTGATAGGGATCTCAAAATGACCCTCAGCCAACAGTTCCTTGGTGTTGCGATGCTACTGCCTAACCCCAACTACTAATCTCCATGGTTGAGTCACAAATCGGCTAATTTTGTGAAAACAATCACTTTTCTTACATTATTGTGCGTTCATCAATCGCTAACTAATTCACACTCTCTTATATCATAGTCCAAAAGAACAAACAATTATCAAATATATTTACATTAAATTAAAATAACTATAAATGAGTTGAACTCATTCTCACCACACAAATTAATCCTGCTAATATTATATATGGGAAAGTTTGTATGGAATATGTTTGTGACTCTATTAGACATTCAGTCAGCTAAAGTTTAGCTTGGAGATAGCTTATGCCAAAATCGTGGAAAACAAAAGCCTATTGTCATTTCCCCTTACTTATCTCAGGAAATGAATACATACCTTATAGGTAGGGTTTGTGTTCATTGGCTCAGGGCTTCGCTCCTCAGGCTATTTGAGTTCCAATATTCACCAATGTAAGACAAGTTTTAAGAATTTTTAAGTAAGATTTCCGTTGTTTCCCAGCTGTTAAACTCACCAGCTGTGTTTAATTTAGGGTGTCTGACGTAAGTTATCTCAAAGAGGTATAGACAAACTACTTGACCTAGAAGATGAAACAAAGTTATTCGCCACTAAATCGAACCCGAGGGATAACGTGAGTGTTTTGAACATTTGTTTTAATAAAGGGTATACCTGAAACTTTTAGTCACTAGTGCGATTCTCTGAAATTTCAAATTTAAGCAAAAATTATGTTACACATAATTTTAAAACTGTATGATACACAAATATGTTGGTGAAAATAGAACTCTCTTAGCTATATTCTTTTCAATATGGTGGCCATTTTTTTGAAATATATTGAAATTTTCGTTATATACTGTATACTGTATTTTCGTAACCAAAAGGTATATAATTTAGAATTTAAATTTCTTACTCGGAATAAACTCAGCTTTCCTCTAGTATAATATAAATATCACCATAGTAAAAGCTAAGTAGGCTGTAAACATTGATCTAAAATATTACATATGACAAGAAATGGCAAATTATTAAATAAAAATTCGATTATAAGAAAGTAATTTGCTTTCTAGGTGTTGGCGATCGTGTTAAGTATTATTGGCTATAGCTCACAAAAATACAGCTTCTACATGATCTCTGTTGTTTAAAGTTAATTTATTACTAACAGTAAACCAAAGTGTAATACAAAAAAAAAACTGCCATACGAATAAAGAAGCATTATAAATCCAAACAGTTATAATAATAATATTAAAGCTAATAAGGTTCACGATAATACTTAACATGATACATTTAATCAATTTAACATACGATTCGCTGCTAACACAACTATTTTAAACAAAATTGTACTTAATCTTCCCTACTTTATTTAGTCATTGTTAAAATGTTATTTTTATTCTTTATACTGTAGCTATAGTCTTACAGCTTGTTTCTTAGCTGTCAAGTTTTTAACTGTATTTGAATGTTATTTATTATTGAATAAACCAATAAGAAATTATGTTAGTCAATGCTCATTATGGAACAGCATTTGTTATTTTTAATAAAACACAAAAAGTTTGACGATGATCGTTGTTATATAAACTTATCCGCTATATATATATTATTTAGCTATTAGTTGTAAGTAAAGTATTACAGTGTTAAATCGGGACAATATATTTCAAGTTTGTAATAATTTATCTCTTTCAATTAGTATTATTCATATCAAAACATAGACGTAAAATTATTTCAGTATTGTGTACTCGGACGTATTATCTTGTATACCTTCTGATGATATATCAATGTTAACAACTGCACAACACGTTGTTGCTATCAGACATCTTCCTCTCGTATCACCTCGCCGAGTCTATATCAGACGTGGTTATCAGCCTATTGTCTAATCTTGAATGCAGCCCAATCTTGCCGGAAGAAAGGGGTAGAACAATGGAGGAGTTAATGAGCCCTGTAACGTATGGGGTCCGGCGCTGGACTTTCCACCCTCGTAAATCCCGCCGTTAGCCTTCTAATCCAATTCATTTCGATATAGCAGACATTTTTAGGCGTCTGCCCTCCGTAGGGCTACTTTAATTACACAAGACAGGGGCCGCGTTTATCAAGGGTCCCTCAGCATCATTTGTTGTCCGAACTGGCAACACCGCACTCCCAAACTAACTTAGCGAGCCTGCCGTCACTCCCTCTAAACTAATCTATTAATCTGCGTTGCTTCACGGTCGATTACTTTCCCGCTGTGTGTTCGGTTAGGTAATATATCGTGAATATGTTCAGTTAAACAATATATGTCGTGCCTACTTTAGTGTGGTACGTTAAATGTATTTACAGAACTTTGTACAGTTTTTATGAATTTTACCTGAAAAATGAGGATGGATCAATGCATGATATGGACATGTATAAAAGAATAGATTTACAATAAACGGGATAAGGAAACTGAAACATACTTTCTCCCTTTTAGCCCATTTTAATGTAAAAATTATTATTTATTTACTGTATATGGAATATAAAATACAGCAGATTGAACAGAAAACATTCTAAACAAATTGTTTTCCGGAATGTAGGCCCAAATTACATTTTTGGAGGCACTACAGAATCCTTTGCTACATACAGTGGTTTTAAGAGGGTAAATGCCCCGCTCAGGGTTAAGGGGCAACATAAATAAGAGAGAAATGGTAATTTTTGTATTCCCCATAAGAATAACATTGGACAACGTACTGCGTTTACCGCTAAATGAAAAATTCAATATTCTTCGCAACCAGTAATCGTAGAATAATAATTCAAAGTACTGAATTATTTATTTTTCAAGCTATTTTAAATGGTGATAAGTAAGCTTTTTTAACATTCATGATTGTTATGAACAATCAAAAAAACTTAACCTTTGATCTTTTAGGTCCTGTAACTTCTGAACCCTAAATGTTTCAGAAATGCGGGTTGTGTCATTTTGTTGGGAACCTAAAGCTTTACAAACTACTCATGTTTAATTAAAATCGTTAAAGCCATTTTTTGAGAAATTTGGATTTTTCATGTTTTTTAGCTGTTTTGGGGGGATAATTACCCTTAAAAATAACAAAATTGAAAAATGAGAAAATGTCTGAATATATCGTGGATTTGGTATGTATTCTGATACATACCAAATTTCATCAAAATCGGTCCACTGGTGTCGTCTCTAGCTCTGTACACATCCATACAACAGAAATCACGTAAAAATCATTTTTTTTATTCAGGGAGCACGAAAACGAATATTTCCACTAAAAACTCAAATTCTATAATGTTTACGAAAACAATACTTTCTCCATATACTATGTACAGGGGGGAGAAAGTAAAAAAGGAGGGGGTATTTATTGATCTTGAAAATTATTAGGTTTTCTAATTTTGTAATAATCTGTATGTGCATCCCTATAGATTGTATGAAATAGGTACAAGTAACCAATTTCATTGGTTTTCCACAGGCGAAATGTTAATTATTTTGTAAATGCAAAACTTATTCCATTTTTGAGGGTTATAATTACTATCGCTCTTGGACTAATTACCATATTTTAAATTTTTGTCATCCCGCAAATTATAAAACGTACAAAATGAACATACGCACTTTTGTCGCCCAACGAGCATTTTCGTCGTACGAAGTGGGTACTCAAATGTCAGGACCTTTTTAGCTGATGTAGCTATTGCATTGAATTTTATCTATTGTATCATATCCATTGTATTATAGCTATTTTGTAGCATGTTTCACTAAAAACACTAGTAAGAGATTGATTTTCCATAGTTCTTATCTGCTGCAGTAACCGGCTATCAATGCAGTCGTGAAGCCTGTATTCTAATGAGGATGTTTTGATAAATGTCAAATAATGTAGTCTGATGTTTAAGTAATCATCTGATACAGTCAAACTAAAGGACCACGATATCGAAATTGGAACTTTATAGGACGATAGATCTAAGCCCAAGATTACTTACGAAAAATGAAAAGGTTGGAGTTCTTAATTACGGCACCAACCCCAAAATAGAATTTGTTTAACACTTTAATACAGCACCAAACCATTCTTGGGCCACCAACACACACTTGTCCTTCCACTTACCCCTACACTTCAATCCCCTCCAATTTCCGGTAACTTGCTCTCTCATTATTTTTTATCGCATTAAGCACAAAAACTGGCTCTGTAGTTCCTTAAATGTGATTCGTATAACAAACCTTCATATGTAATTAAAATCAAGTTATTAATACATATTCAGTAGTGTCATTTAAACAGCATCTTATTTTTTTATGGTTCTTCCGTGTACACTAACAAAACCAGAGCTACATCTGTGGGAGTTACGGGGAGACGAGACTAAAAGACTTTGGGAAAATAAAAGAATTAGGGGGACATTTTTGGGGTTGTGTATATATGGAGTTGTGGAGGGTTACCTCTCTAACATCTTGTAAACTGTCCTGGTGCCGGACTCCAGTGTTCTTTGGACTTATTCGATCTTCCTATGAATGTTTACGAAAACTGTTCCGAAGCTTCCGCGCAATTAAGCACGAAACCCTTTTAATGTTAGGACAGCCTCCTCAATGAACACAAAGAATATCGTTTGTTGACTATATCTTTAAAATTGACTCCTTATTTCCTCTGTCAAAACAAAAAAACTTCCCGAAAGAGACAAAGACGTCTAAAACCAGGTCATCTGGCCCGAGACATTGAGGATCCCGGGGACATTTGCCAAAGATAAAAGCTCTTGTCAGGGACAAATGAGGATCGAAGGAGGCATTTCGACCCAAAAACAAATAACGATGAGGGTCAATGACGGTGTCACGTATATTTATGGCGGGCGGAAGTATGCTGGACACGTGCGCCCCCAATTCGTCTCAGTCGGGGCGAAACCGTGAACATGCGGGCAACCGTCGCCAAAATGTGGGGCGGCGGCGGCGGAAGTGGCCGGACCACCTACACCCCTACACCCCTCGGGTGGTGAAAAGTTAGGTTTCATCCTAGCTTTGACAACTCTTGGTAAATCTATCAACTTACAAACTGATTACGAGTTCGATAAGTTAATTATTTGAGTTGTCAATTATCATTTACATAGATCACTTGCTATATTTAGCCTAAAATGAACTAGGCGTAAACATAATACTTTCACCCCCACTTTAAAAAGAGAAGTATTGGATTTAGTATATCTGCTAGGTTGCATATTATTTCTTATAAATTAATTTAATTGATTTGTAATCAGTAGGTTAATTTTTGTTAGCGTGTATCTGATTAAAGATATATCCTTACCCGTTTAATTTCAGTATCAATTTAAAATATTACTTATTTAAATAATTTTACATTTAGCACAGATACCAATTAATTGAAAGCTATTTTTACATATTTTTCATATTTATAGTTTATTTTTTCTGCTTGGTTCTATAACACATATACTTTGGATGATAAACTTTCTTAAACTGGTGGGGAAAGGAATGTTGTTTTAATAGCAAATATTCCATAAATGTATTCTACATAATAAACTATTGGACGATAATGTACTGAATAAAGATGATTTGATAACCAGCAAAAAATTGTAGGGGTATGTTAACCTCTTACTATGGATACACTCTTTGTTAATAAAGCCCACCAAGAAACTGTCCGCGGAATATAATGTTGTGTAAACATCAGCTTTGCTAAAATCAAATTGGCATGTAATAAAAAACAAAATCTCTCTGTCAAATGGAAAAGCAAAATAAGCACGGAAGGGTTGTAAATAAATGTAACTTTGCCCTTATCCTCTTTTTTACCAGGGTGGGCATTAACTGCGCCAATTTACATGAGTCAGGTAGCCGGGGTATCCTGAACTGCGCCAACTACTCCAGGGAGCTACCAGATACGTTCCTTACTGCGCCAAGTGGCGGCCCTCTTTGACTGTAGAATCCTTAGAAGTGAGCATTTAAGCCCAAGCCATCTATAGATTGTGCATTCATTACGGATCCTCTGTTGTACTAAATAGGAAGAAAGTGCGCAACAGCAAATTTGTTTGAACTGAGGTAGCATACTTAAGTTTTTAATGGAAATAAATTAAAATGTACAGAACATAAAAATGGACATAAATGCGCCTTTTGGGGTTTAGAAAAATATCATGGCTTCAAGATGGTGATAGCTGCAACATGATGGGTGATATTTGCATCAAGATGGTGACAAGTGCATGTTATTCAAATGCATACATGAGAAATAACTTAGCAATAAGGGGTTTTAATAAGGTAGTAGTTTATACACTAAAAAACATGTGTAGTAAAAAGGTTGATATTCAATGAAGAAAAGCTTATAAATATCCTGTACAAAGCTGGATCAGTCAGTACAATTTGAAAGTTTTTACACAAGAAATACTGTAAACGGAAAACAAATAAATAAACCGTGTTTAAAAATTAAATCCCGTTACTTTAAAATAAGTAATCCCCAAAATAGGCAGAACTGGAAGCTTGCATTACGGTGTGTAAGAATTTCCTGATGCGTCGAATAAGCCAGGTGTTTGATCAGACTTTAGTATGCACGCGTGGTATGATGACACGAAAACAAGGACATTCCTTCTGCCGACAACCCACGTTTACCTGGCCTTGGCTTGGCGCAGTTAGGGAACATTTTTGGAACTCTTTGGCGCAGTTAATGCACGACCGTTTACTAGCTGACTATCAAGGCACCCTGTACAGTATTTAACTTACTCACAGTAACAGAACGTTCTTATCTTCACTTTTAACAAGCTATAAGATTAATTTGACTAATATCATTAACTGTATTTTTGAAACTCATAATAGCGATGGATTTGAATTTATTTTTTGATTTATTTGGACTTCACCTATCGCTTCTAGTGTTTAAAACTACACTACGATTCGGGAGGTAAGGAAACTCCTCCCGTTATCAAGTGAACCCTACTTACATCTAAATATCAAATTCTTACACCTAACTAACCTACATTTTTTGGATTTTCTTAATCTTTTTCTTTTACATTTTAATTTACACTAACACAAGGATAACACTAGATAATATTTTTTGTATACATATTTGTTATCTTTGTGTTAGTGTAAATTAAAATGTAAAAGAAAAAGAACAAGAAAATCCAAAAAAACGTAGGTTAGTTAGGTGTAAGAATTTGATATTTAGATGTAAGTAGGGTTCACTTGATAACGGGAGGAGTTTCCTTACCTCCCGAAACGTAGCGTAGTTTTAAACACTAGTAGCGATAGGTAAAGTCCAAATAAATCAAAAAGTAAATATTATTAATTTAATTATTTTTAATGTTTACGATCATCTTTTTTACAAGTTTAACAATATCAAATATTGATTCTTTCTACGATTTAATTTTAGTTTTTTGTACTAAAACACAATAAAAATATCATAAAAAGTTATTTTCTTGTTTTTGTTCAGAAAAAATTAAAATAACTGTTGCATTAACAATAAAAAGAAAAGCTTTATCTGGAATAACCGTGGAGCTAAAATTATAAATAAATTTGTCAATAAACTCTTACTATTTTATAGAATATTTTGATCAAGTGAAATTGGAACCCTTATCACACTAACTACTGTACTAAAATTGACTTTGTTTTAGCGAATTTCCCCTATAGGGAAGAAGCTATTACCGTAGGTCTCACGGTAAGACTTAAGCCCGAGACCATGATAACTTTTCATTTTGAGGTCCCCAGATGCAAAAAACAACATTCGTTCAAATTTTTATATATGTATATATATATATATATATATATATATATATATATATATATTTTTTTTTATATATACAGGGTGAATCTCGTAAGTTGTCCAGTATTGATTTCAGACAAACCGTTGGTCCTACGATGATGAAATAAAATTATTTCCCACTAAACCAACCCCAAGGAATAACGTAAAAATATTTTTAACGATTTTTAAATACAGGGTGTACCAGAAACTGAGGGTCACTAGTCCGAATCTACGAAATATCAAATACAAACGTATATCATGATATACATCAAATTAAAGCTCTTTTCAATCCAAACCATTTGGCGGAATCGGATTTTGATTATTATTGATTCATTTCAAAATGGCGGCTGTTTTTGTGAAAAAATTAGTATTTTTTTGAATACCCTGTATTTTTCTTAAAAATGCAGATATCTTGATTCTGATTCAAATATCGCATTCCTTATGAGCTAAGCTTTATTTTGATATGCAACACTTCAATATGATCTCAAAAACAAAAAGTTTCAAAAATATCAGTTTTTGAAAATATGTACATAGCCAAAGCTCAAAAATTTCAAATAGCACCATATGTCAAATAGCATATCATTTTAAAGGTATTGCAATTCTAAGAAACTTTCAAATTTAAACCTTATGCGTATCTAATTTGGTTTTCGAGTTATCAACAAAAAACATGTTTTTCCACATTAAAACACATGTTATTTGTTAAACATGGTGGTAAAGGCTGGACCATAGTTCTAGGCGTCTGGCTGACGCATGCGCATTAATTTGCATTAACAAATAACATGCGTTTTAATGTGGAAAAACATGTTTTTTGTTGATAACTCGAAAACCAAAATAGATACGCGTAAGGTTTAAATTTGAAAGTTTCTTAGAATTGCAATACCTTTAAAATGATATGCTATTTGACATATGGTGCTATTTGAAATTTCTGAGTTTTGGCTATGTACATATTTTCAAAAACTGATATTTTTGAAACTTTTTGTTTTTGAGATCATATTGAAGTGTTGCATATCAAAATAAAGCTTAGCTCATAAGGAATGCGATATTTGAATCAGAATCAAGATATCTGCATTTTTAAGAAAAATACAGGGTATTCAAAAAAATACTAATTTTTTCACAAAAACAGCCGCCATTTTGAAATGAATCAATAATAATCAAAATCCGATTCCGCCAAATGGTTTGGATTGAAAAGTGCTTTAATTTGATGTATATCATGATATACGTTTGTATTTGATATTTCGTAGATTCGGACTAGTGACCCTCAGTTTCTGGTACACCCTGTATTTAAAAATCGTTAAAAATATTTTTACGTTATTCCTTGGGGTTGGTTTAGTGGGAAATAATTTTATTTCATCATCGTAGGACCAACGGTTTGTCTGAAATCAATACTGGACAACTTACGAGATTCACCCTGTATATATATATATATGTGTCCGTAAGCATGATAACTCTCGTAAAAGAGGTCCGATCTTAATGAAATTTAGTACAAACGTGTAAAGTACTATTTATTTGAACGAGTTCGAAAACCAGATGAATCGCACCACCCGAAGGGGGGTTTTTGGGGGGTTTTGTACCCCAAAAATGTGTTTTTTGGGGTTTTCACATGTAATTTTAATTTAAATAAAATTTTAATTTATACCATTGGATTCAGCTTAAAAAAACAAACAATTTGGTATTTTCATCATTGCTCTACGTCAATTGGTTACCGAGATATTGAAAGTGCTAAACACAGTACGTTGTCTAATGTTATTCTTATGGAGGAAAATAAAAATTTTATATCTCGCTTATTTATGAACATATACTGACGAAACTTGGTATACGGCTTTATCTGGTTGTGGACCATTGATATTTCCTAAAAAAAAAAAAATTTTGACAAAGGCTCCCGTTGCAGCAAACCTGCGTACTCAGCCCCATGTTATTCTTATGGAGAATAAGTAACGTGTTATCTCCCTTCAATATGAAAATAAATTAATGAAATTTGGTACGTGGCTTTACCTACATGAGTTATATTGATATTTGTATAAAACCCCATTTTGTTGTGTTCCTTGCTTCAGCAAACCTGCATACTCAGCCACCATGTTATTCTTATGGAGAATAATTAAAATGTCATAAATCGTTTATTTATGAATGTATATTGATGAAACTTGATATGTGGCTTTATGTGGTATTAAGATACATATATATGCATTGGAAATTCACTGAGTACGCAGGTTTGCTGCTACGGGGGTATTTCTAACTATGACAATCCATTGCCAAACCGTGGCCATTCGTCTAGGTCTGGCTGGAATCAGATTCTCACTTTTCGCAACACATGACAACAGTCGCACATGCAGCATGTGGCAGTAGCTGTGCGTGCATAACGTGACATTTATATTTGTAAACAAGGATTTAATGTTTTTATCGTGCTGCATTCAATCAATGTGTTAGACCATAAACACTAATAAATCTGTTATAACTAACGTAAATTTATGTATTTACCAAAATGTAAAACCGAGACTGTGTTCATCTCAATACAATCCAGGGAATCATATGTTCTACAATCTTATGTCGGCCAACCCTAAGATGTTCATCAACTGGTATGTTCCTTAATACACTAGTCGAATCATAAGTGTCCATTACACCTTTTTGGCTTATATATATTACTGTTATCCTTTAAAATCAACTGATTTGTTTAATCAGTAATAAACTAACTTGTGTTTAGCATGACGTATGTTTACATTTAAAAATTGATTCGAACTAGTGACCCTATGATTTTGGAACACCCTGTGTTTTAAACAAGATTAAATTATATTTACTTTACTCCGTAGGGTAAATTTAGTGGGAAATAATTTTTTTTAGTGGTTTGTCTGCAATCGGTTTGAGACACCTTACGTGAGACAACCTGTATAAATATTTAATGGTTGCAAATAAAACATAAGTTTGAATTATAATAGAAAAAAAACCATTGCCTATATAGATTTAAAAGGGATTTCAGATTTACCTGCTTCTCTTGCTTGGCTAATGTTAACTTTCAAAGCCCGTCCCTTCTAAACGTTCTATCTAAAATCATTGAATCGTTCATTTTAAAGAGCAAAATAATTTTTAGTAATTTCCGTCAGCAGAATTTTGATAATTTTAAGCATAAAAATCGCAATTTTTTTGGAATTCTTCTTCACGATTATTAATTGTGACATCGAAATTTCGATCACTAAAATCCTTAGGTATTTTATTAGTGAATTTCCTATGGAAAAGTGAACTATTAGCATGACCCGCACGGTGAGACTGAAGCCCGGGACCACCATAGAAGTTCCTAACGTGACCACCTGAGCACGTTTATATACATATATGTGTTCGCAGTCTAACTATCGCAATTTTTGTCCAATTTACTTCAACTTAGGTAGAGACATTCCTTTTTATAATCAGTTGGACAAGTTCGTTGGGCAAAACAATCGGAAAACTCTAACCCCCTTTTTTGGGGATTTTATGTTTTCAAATTTTGAGTTTTTGGGCCCAAGAAGTGTCAGAAAAGCCCCGAATATACACTTATTGCACATTCAATTATTGTACGTAAAACTCCAAAGATTTTAAGCCCTCCCTCATCATTCTAGCATAAGTAGTTACCGAGTTATTAAAGAAAATGTTAATTGTCAAAATACAGTACGTATTTTATGGGGATTTTACACTGGAAAAGGCTGTTTTTCATATCTCAATATCGTTTTATCACCCCCCATATCCCTTCACCAACTTGTTATCCCGAGTATACCTCCTTCTTAACTTTATAATGTACAAAATTGGTATCCAATCAGTGAATTTAAATATATCCAGGAACATCAGAACAGCCGAAAAATAACATTTTTAAATTTTCCAAAAAAATGTTACCAGTGTTGGTTTAAACCCTTTATTAGATTTGTTTAAAGGTTTTAATGCGGAAATTCACTTCCCTCACGTCAGCGTCCTGCGTGCGATCTCGTTTTATCTTTAAATGAACCATGAATCAACGATTTCGGATTGTCCATTGAGGAGGAGCAGGCTTTGTTCGTCAACATTCACTAATGGGAAAAGCAGGTAGAACACCAAATTTTTCGTGACTAGAGCCCACTCTTAAGACTTTAAATGTTGTTGAGACCATGAAATTATAATTTTTTGTAGAAATTCATCGGAAAGTAGTGGTATCAACATTACGCTGAGGATTCTAGGATGGGAGACGCTCAAGACGATCATCTACTGCTGTGCAGGCAGCCTCTTTAATTTTTTAATTTTTTTTTTTTTTTTTTTGCTTATCCTTGCTCCTACCCACTGTACCTTGTACTCCTATACACAACAAGCATGCTCACGGATCTTATAATAATCTTCTTAAGGTCCGCGATATGTATCCTGTCCGTTTTTTTATACAGAAAATGGCATACACTGAAACTAAGGGCATTGTGGATATGTCCTAAAATAACGGTCTAAGAATCATCCTGCCTGGATTTAACAACAGATTCTTCAAATCTCCAAACAAACTAATTGCATGAATGTGGTGATAAATTATCACAACAGAAAGTGAAACACAATGAAAACTCAGTAATTCAGACCTACCGTAAAACATGTCTTAATAAATTAGCCACCTCAATAAAAGATCATAAGCCGTTTCTTTAGATAAACCAGACTTACTTCATGAGATTTGTTTGTGATCACTTGAAATTCGAGAGCTTAGATTAAGCTAATTTAAAGAGAGCTAGGATTTATTCTGAAGGGATTAGTTTGCATTATTCTTCAGTAATTATTTTATTATTAGTTTATAATTAGTGGTTTACCTTAGAATGCAAATAAGGTTGGATCAGCTTAAAATCCTGACCCGGTTTTTAAACAATATAAGTAGATATGATTATTGATGGTTTTTCTTTACACATAATGCCATTCATAAAGATGTTATGTTGTCCATTAGATAATGGTTTGTACCTATATTTTTTCAATAAATGCCTATATAATTTTTATTATTTTCGTGCAATCATTTTAGCAAAAAAAAAGTACAACATGTTTATACATTATTTATCATAACTCCTAGTTGGATTTTAGTGCTGACAATTAAAATAAAGAATAATGTAAAAATAAGTAAAAAATATGTGTACTAAAACAACAATTTAAAAATTACATTTGAAAATAAATAGATAATGGTAATTTATACGTTCAACAGTAGTGTAAAATAATAATAAATATCGAAACATACCAGCAAAACAAATTTAAAAAAATATAAAATAAATGTAATTTTAATTTGTAATACAAATTATAAGATATAATAGTGAAGTGACTCGAATGCATTGAACGGTAACGACTTCTACCTGCAGGATAATGTGAACCACTGCTATACCAGTTTACAATTAATATATGAAGAATTACATATGAACCAGCTTCTTAGTTTTATCAGACAGTCGTTACAACTTCCACTACAACGCATGAGCAACCTCATCACCACACCTTTGCATGTAGGACACTGTAGCGTTCTCTAAGTAAGCAAATTATAGTAAAATTGTAATGGTAGGGTAAGTGTAGAGTAGTAGTAACAGTAGTGTAGGGATAGTGTCTTTGTAGTGTAGTAGTATAATAGTGCAGTTGTAATGTAGTTCTGATTCAGGGGAAAAAGTCAATAGATCTTCTTCGATGGCTAAAAATCATCCATTGCGAGAAATTCAGGGCTATTGATAAGACAATCTAAAGTTTTGTAAAGGTACAAAACGATCTTCAATTATTCATTAAAGGAAGCTGAATAAACTCTGTAACACCAAAACTCTTTGGAAAGTTATCAATCAGAACAGAAGTTCAGTAATGGTTGGAGACTTAAGGAAGCCAACTGTTAAGAATGAATTTGGTGATTTGGTGAGAGGCCCAAATGATGTTGGTAATGTGTTTAAAAATTATTTTGTCAATGTTGGATCCGATTTTGGTAAAGTCGGAGCCTTGTCTTCAGCCACCATGACCAGCACCATCTCTTCCCCTTTGGGATCTTTCTTTTTATCAGATACTACTCCACAGTAAGTAACTGGTGGTGTAATCAGTTCTTTGAAGAATAAGTCATCAGCTGGCACCGATGAATTTCATCGACTGTACTAAAAAGGGTAGCAATAGAACTTGCCCAACCCATCAGCAATCTAAACAATTATTCTTTTTCAACGGGAATTTTCCCAGATTCCTTAAAACTGGCCATTATCAATCAAATACACAAGAAAGGAAGCTCAGTTGACTGTTAAAATTTCAGACCGATTTCAATAATTTTGACATTCTCAAAAGTCTATGAAAAGTTAGTTTTGAATAGACTTTCGCCTTTTCTTGAAAACAACAAATTGTGGTATTCTCAGCAATTTTGATTCATTACATGTAGAAGCACAGTTGATGCCATGTTTTCAGTTCTTCAAATAATTGCTGATGAAGTTGACTTGGGTAATTATTCATCTGATCTATTTGTTTATCTTAGCAAAGCCTTCGACCTAGTCGATCACGGGCTGTTGCTGGATAAGATATACAGACTGGGGGTCAGAGGGAAAGCGCATGATTGGTTCCGGTCGTACCTCGTGGGTGTGGCTCGTACCTCAGTGTATCAAAGTGACTTGTATGGATGATTCAAGAACATATCTAACAGGTTTTCCAAATGTTTGACCGTAAAAAAGGTGTTACACAGGGGTCAATTCTCGGGCCTATATTTTTTTTATTTTCATAAACGATCTGCATCACAGTGTATGTGGAGCAAACATCTTGCTTTACGCTTACGATACTTTATTCTTGAAATATGATGTAATTTCAAACCTTTAATCCATTCCACTCATAATTGCCTTTCTTTACAAAAAAATCATACAAATCCATTGAGTGGTTAACTTACCACCAGTTTCTTTGTAAAAAAACACCAGTTAACATCAGGCGTAATTTAAAAATGCAAATGATTCTTTTATTACTCTTAAATTAAATTAAAGAGAACCAGGATTTAATCTGAAGGGATTAGTTTGCATTATTCTTCAGTAATTATTTTATTATTAGTTTATAATTAGTGGTTTACCTTAGAATGCAAATAAGGTTGGATCAGCTTAAAATCCTGACCCGGTTTTTAAACAATATAAGTAGATATGATTATTGATGGTTTTCTTTACACATAATGCCATTCATAAAGATGTTATGTTGTCCATTAGATAATGGTTTGTACCTATATTTCTTAAATAAATGCCCATATAATTTGTATTATTTTCGAGCAATTATTTTAGGAAAATAATTTACAACATGTTTATAAATTATTTATCATAACATGTAGTTGGATTTTAATGTTGATAATTAAAATAAGGAATAATGTCAAAAGAAGTTAAAAATATGGGTACTAAATCAACAATTTAAAATATTACATTTGAAAATAAATAGATAATGGTAATTTATACGTTCAACAGTAGTATAAAATAATAATAAATATTAAAACATACCAACCAAACAAATTTTAAAAAATAATATAAAATAAATGTATTAGCGAATTTCCCCTATAGGGAAGAAGCTATTACCGTAGTCGGCATGGTAAGACCTAGGCCCGGGACCATGATAACTTTTCGTTTTGAGGTCCCCAGACCCCAAAAATACCATTCATTCGAAACTGTATATATATATATATATATATGTGTGTGTGTGTGTGTCCGTGAGCACGATAACTCTCGTAAAAATTATCCGATTTTGATGAAATTTGGTATAAACGTGTAAAGCAACATTTATGACTTTAAGTTCGAAAACCAGCCAGATCGCTCTATCCGAAGGGGTATTTTGGGGGGGTTTTGTACCCCAAAAATGGGTTTTTTGAATTTTTTACATATAATTTTGGAAATAGTCAGATTTTATTTTTTCCCATTGGATTTAGCTTAAAAAAACACACAATTTGGTATTTTGATAATTTCTCTACGTAAATTGGTTACCGAGATATTGAAAGTGCTAAACACAGTACGTTGTCTAATGTTATTCTTATGGAGGAAAATAAAAATTTTATATCTCGCTTATTTATGAACATATACTGACGAAACTTGGTATACGGCTTTATCTGGTTGTGGACCATTGATATTTCCTCAAAAAAACAATTTTTTGACAAAGGCTCCCATAGCAGCAAACCTGCATACTCAGCCCCATGTTATCCTTATGGAGAATAAGTAACGTGTTATCTCCCTTAATTATGAAAATAAATTAATGAAATTTGGTAAGTGACTTCACCTAGTTGAGTTATATTGATATAAGCATAAAACCCCATTTTTTGTGTTCCTTGCTTCAGCAAACCTGCATACTCAGCCGCCATGTTATTCTTATGGAGAATAATTAAAATGTCATAAATTGTTTATTTATGAATGTATATTGATGAAACTTGGTATGTAGCTTTATGTGGCATTAAGATAAATATATATGCATTGGAAATTCGCTAAGTATGCAGGTTTGCTGCTACGAGGGTATTTTTAATTTGTAATGCAAATTATAAGATATAATACTGACAAGTGACTCGCATGCATTGAACGGCAACGACTTCTACCTGCAGGATAATGTGAACCACTGCAATACCAGTTTAAAAGGAATATATGAAGAATTACATATGACCCAGCTTCTTAGTTTGATCAGGCAGTCGTTAAAAGTTCCACTACGTGAGCAACCTCATCACCACACGTTAGAATGCAGGAAACTTTAGCGTTCTCTAAGTAAGCAAATTATAGTCAAATTGTAATGGTAGGGTAAGTGTAGAGTAGTAGTAACAGTAGTGTAAGGATAGTGTCTTTGTAGTGTAGTATAGGTGTAGTGTCTTTGTACTGTAGTAGTATAGTAGTGCAGTTGTAATGTGAATCAGGGAAAAAAGTCAATAGATCTTCTTCGATGGCTAAAAATCATCCATTGCGAGAAATTCAGGGCTATTGATAAGACAATCTAAAGTCTTGTAAAGGTACAAAATGATCTTCAATGATTCATTAAAGGAAGCTGAATAAACTCTGTAACACGAAAACTCTTTAGAAAGTTATCAATCAGAACAGAAGTTCAGTAATGGTTGGAGACTTAAGGAAGCCAACTGTTAAGAATGAATTTAGTGATTTGGTGAGAGGCCCAAATGATGTTGGTAGTGTGTTTAAAAATTATTTTGTCAATGTTGGATCCGATTTTGGTAAAGTCGGAGCCTTGTCTTCAGCCACCATGACCAGCACCATCTCTTCCCCTTTGGGATCTTTCTTTTTATCAGATACTACTCCACAAGAAGTTATCGGTGTAATCAGTTCTTTGAAGAATAAGTCATCAGCTGGCACAGATGAATTTCATCGACTGTACTAAAAAGGGTAGCAATAGAACTTGCCCAACCCATCAGCAATCTAAACAATTATTCTTTTTCAACGGGAATTTTCCCAGATTCCTTAAAACTGGCCATTATCAATCCAATACACAAGAAAAGAAGCTCAGTTGACTGTTAAAATTTCAGACCGATTTCAATAATTTTGACCTTCTCAAAGTCTATGAAAAGATAGTTTTGAATAGACTTTCGCCTTTTCTTGAAAACAACAAATTGTGGTATTCTCAGCAATTTTGATTCATTACAGGTAGAAGCACAGTTGATGCCATGTTTTCAGTTCTTCAAATAATTGCTGATGAAGTTGACTTGGGTAATTATTCATCTGATCTATTTGTTTATCTTAGCAAAGCCTTCGACCTAGTCGATCACGGGCTGTTGCTGGATAAGATATACAGACTGGGGGTCAGAGGGAAAGCGCATGATTGGTTCCGGTCGTACCTCGTGGGTGTGGCTCGTACCTCAGTGTATCAAAGTGACTTGTATGGATGATTCAAGAACATATCTAACAGGTTTTCCAAATGTTTGACCGTAAAAAAGGTGTTACACAGGGGTCAATTCTCGGGCCTATATTTTTTTTATTTTCATAAACGATCTGCATCACAGTGTATGTGGAGCAAACATCTTGCTTTACGCTTACGATACTTTATTCTTGAAATATGATGTAATTTCAAACCTTTAACCTCATAATTGCCTTTCCTTACAAAAAAATCATACAAATCCATTGAGTGGTTAACTTACCACCAGTTTCTTTGTAAAAAAACACCAGTTAACATCAGGCGTAATTTAAAAATGCAAATGATTCTTTTATTACTCACCGATCAAAAAATTATTCAAGTTTAATTTTAAACCACTTGGATTAATTTTAAGGTTTATTTTTTGAAATTAAAATGGTATACTAAAGAATCTACAATACTTAACAAAAATTTAACCCAAATTATCATCGGTATTATAACAATACCTCATCTATTAAATGATTATGCGATTAAATTGTATCCAAAGTAAAAATATACACGGCATGTAACACTTATATTGCACACATTAAACGGGTAAATAATGAAATAATTGTCATAAAAATATATTAAAAAGTATTTTTCTGGTTTCTGAGTCGTACTAATTCTATATATTAGTTTTCTTCATATTATTTTAAAAAAGTGCGTATCTATAAAGATAATATTTTTCGTTTTTTATACTTCTTGAAAGAAATTACATCAACCAAACTCGAACTTATCTCTCATGCTGACACTGTTGTTAAATTTGAATTTAAAATATTTTTGTACATTGAATTTTTGCATTACATTATCAATATATTTGTTTACATTGCTCACATAGGAAATAACAGCCACCAGCTCGATTTGTCTTCGTTATTACAACCCGTGGCAACAATTTTCACCACCACCCCCTACAAAAAGGCCTACCCTTATTAATATCCAGTGTTAGCAGAGCGCTGATTCACAAATATTACGTTTTATCTAATTCGATTGCCCCTATTTTCCATTTTGCAGACCGCGTCGGCCGCTCGCTTATGACTACTATTTTATATTGGAAAAGTGCAGCTTTTAATGCACTCGCGGATAGAATTTTAATGAACGCAGCGTTTTTCACCCCTCCCCCCCCACCAACAGCGCTGCAACCGACGAATGGGCCAGTGCGTTTTATCCGCTCTATAACATTTTAACAAATTGATTGTTTATGCAATATCCATTTACATACTTGCTCGTGAATAACGATTTTGCCGCATTTGTTTTCCTGAATTATTCGCGGTTTTTGAAAGCCGCGCTGCCGACATGCCCGCCATGTGCCTAACAATAAATAATGATTCATATTTAATAGAGGAAAAATACTAATGGCCTTTTGGTTTTAGTGACTCCCGCCGCACCTGCTGATTTTCACTTTGCTAATTTTAATGGGTTTGCCACAAAGTGACTAAGTGTTCGGTTAACTTTCAATTAATACTTTTTACCTCTGGTCGCATTTTACCGAAATGGATTTACAGAACGGTAACGGTTGCGGTAAATGTTTTATTTGGTGGTGTTACGTTTTAGGTATTTCAGCGTCATGCGGATTTTCTGTATTTCTGGATGCAAATGGAAATATTTTACACAAATATATTTCGGAAAAAAATAATACATTGATGAAAAAATCTCAATCAAATCAACACAAATTTTAATTTTTAAAACTTGATTACTTACTTGTTATAAATGCACAATTATTATTATTACATTTTAACATAGCAAATTTATTTTTTTTAATACAAGGGAATATAACAAAATAAAAGTACTTGTAAAATGGTTAGTATTTTTTCGATTACTACCAATGAAATACAGTATATTTCAAAGTAAATTTTTCTTCAAAATTTCAAAATTTCATCATCAAAATTTATTTTCAAGTAATTATTTGTATAAGTAAAGCTAATGAAATCCTATTTTTATTCTATTTCCTGGAATTTCATCAAACTAATGTAAATTAGGGTACAATTTCAAATGTATTTAAAATTTATTTTTATACATCAAATCCTCCTCAGTATATTTTGTACTAAGTAAAACAGTAACGAACAGACAATAGTTTTACAGCCAAAAATAGCGTTCAAAAATCAGCGATCTTTTCTGCCCCAACGAAAGAGAATCCCTACGACAATTATTAGTACAGACTTTGGTTGATCCTGATAAAAAAGGACTAGAGTTTATAGTTCTCGCTGCCCCAAAAATATAAAATTCCAGAAAGTATTGAATGTCCCTGGGTACAAGACATTACTACTAAAACATCATAAATTCGAACAGTTGTTAATCACGATAGAAATCACCAAAGCCCTAAGAAATTTTGGAGGAATATTTCAAATTGTTTAAACCCATAAAATATTTTCAAGATAGATCAAAGAGGAAAGATTATTCTCTACTTGACGAATAATTGGGCAGCCTGTCGTATAATTCACTTAACAAAATAAAGTGGAAATAGTATGGGAAATGTTTAAGCTGAGTTATTTAGGGGGGGGGGACGTGTCTTTTTCAATGCGATGTCTTGAAAATTAGTTAAATTTTACGCTATAAATCTTGCAAATTTTAATTAATTACTATATTTACTAAAAAAAACTAAATAAGTAAAAAGTATTTTGTTTACATTAAAATTAATGGCAACTTTACTTTCTGAACTGTTACATAAATTAGAATGGAGCTTTGCGTTATGAAACTTTACTTTGCAAAACAATGCATATTTAAAACTTTATAATTAAGAATTGGGCGTTTTGAAACTTCACGATTTGAAATCACTTAAAAAGAAAACTGAAGAAAAATAGCCACTTTATGAACCTTGACTTTGTGAATCGTTCCCGCTCCAGGTACTAAACCGATTGAGCTGATTTTTGGAAGGAATTTAGGTGACATCCTCAAGAAACACACAGACTTACCGGAACCGTTTGAGCTGACATTTTGTTTTATACTAAAGGCTGTTATCCTTGGGGCTTCGCCCACCGACGTTTGTAATTCTTATGTTAAACATTTTGCATCTGCCACTGGACCGATGGCAGTTGATTGTGCAATTAAGGTGGATGTAGTCCTATTCTTACGATCTAAAAGTACTTAAGAGCTCCACCTCTCAAAGTTCTTATACTATTCCTATACAAATTAGTGTTTAATAAACCCAATACATTTTTGTGGAAATTTATTGATTAATTGATTAACTCATAATCTTACTTACATCCTACACATTCATTCGTACTCCACCCAACTGGCACTAAAGGTTCTTTGTATTTATCTTCACACATAATGGACTGGTTTATCTTAAGTCTGGCGGGAAAATACTTAATACACTTAAGGTTAACGTACGACTCTTCCAGATGCATAAACCCTTTGGAGCCCCTCCCCACTGGTATTCAGTATTATAATATTAATCTTACAACATAAAGTATTTACTAGACTGTTTTAAAAGGGAAGAGTTTAGGGAAAAAGGTTAATCATATCCTATGCCGCAACCGTATCCGATATCCTAGCTGTACGTAGACCTTGGTTCTCCACCCCATTGGTCTTGAAAATCCTATATCAACTATCATTCACCCACTACTGTATTGATCAATGTAACATTTGGTAGGTTGTGTGTTAGTTTATTAGATTCGATCATATGCTTACTCCTGATCGAAAAATCCCTAAGGACCACTTTGGCAATAAGCAATTAGAATAAGTACAACAATTCCCGGCCTAACTCACGTTTTATAACACTATGGGGCTCTTCCCTACTGGCCATAAATATTTCCATGTTAATTTTTTAAACATAAGGTTGGCATAGAACCGGCATAATATTTTTGCTGGACCGATTGGATCCGATTAGATCTAAAATTAGATCAAAAATAGGCAATATACAAAAAATCAATATACTCCAGATTCAAGTTTATTTTTGAGTTATAACCCAATTAATCTCAATATTCCTAGATTATCCATAACGCAACAAGTAAAACTAATTAAGATGGTTTTTCGAAGAAAGTAAGCTATTACCCACTATGAATCGTAGGGTTGCTCCTAGGGATGGAAAAAGTTTGACAAACATCGATGTTTCGATACATCGATGTAACGACCTGCCATAATCGATAGTGAAGAAAAATATAACTCAAATAATCGATGTTTCGGAAACATCGATGTTTTTATATATGTCATGGTAAAGCCAAACTATCAAACGAATGATGCGATGTGCATGACCTGAGTGAGATTGCGAACTAAACTAGATGCCGAGGTCTTAATACGGTAGAGTACAGAGTACAGAGCTCACGGACATGATCGAACGGGAATCCCAGGCGATGTGCAACCTAAGGTCTTGGTACGATACAGTCTCTTCACGTGATCGAAGGGAATCCCAGCCCAAGGTGATGTGGTCCACCCACTGGACAACTTAACTGAACGCGTTTAGAACCATAGACCACAGACGAAACTGTGTTACAGCGTTGCCTAGAGGTAGGCTTGGAGAAAAGACGATTACTATTTGCAAGTATGATTATAATATTACATTAAATGACCAACATGAAAAATAATGTAAAAATGTGTGATATATTGTCAAAATTGTATTTCGCTGAATAAAACGTCGATATAAATGAGAGAAAACATCGATGTCTAAACAAAAATCGACATTGTAAAATCGATGTCATAAAATCGATGTTTTTGTAACGATATATCGATGTTTCTTTGCGATCCCTACTGCTCCTGATCCAATAATATTAACTTATTGAAATTTTATCAACCGACTGACCCGAAATTTAATACGATGATAAGTCATGCTCCACAATCAATAACTTTAATCATGGTAACTCGTAAACCAATTTTTTAAAGTATATTATACTGATGTTAATTACCCTATAAAACATTATCATAATATTTTAATTGCGGCCCCGATGGGTAAAAGCTAGTAATTAATTGGTAACATAATTAATAATAATTATTTTAATAATTAAATATTGGTTGACATTATTTATTGGTATTCTGCTATTTTGAATGTTATATAACAACCAGTCAGACTAAGCAATTAATAAACTTAATTTTGCCATGAACTATTCTAAAATAATATATATGTGACGCTTAGCGTCACCCTATTTTATATAGTGCGCGCAAACTCCGTCGCGCAGCCACTGCCTGGAGCACTTCGCCTGTCGCGCCGTTGACAGAGCGAACAACTTTTTTCCGTCTTGTCAACGAAATCTGGCTTAGCGGCGTCCTCTCCCCCCTTCCTACTGCCGGCGTCAGAAAGGACGGACGTGTTGAACCTCATCTCTGCAACCAATTCGCACAACCGATAAGTTTTCATTTAAGTATAGGGTAATTTAGAGACAGAATGGCTGGCTAAACAGCTTATTAAGGGGAAACCCATAAGGTTCGCTCCGATACAGGAATGTAGGAACAAATAGTAGTGTTCGGGCCTGGCCCGAACACTTTGCAACAGGTTGAATTTTCAGCACGTTTAGACCAAATTAATCAGACTCCCCAGAAGATTATCCTTAGTTTTTGATTAGCTTGCAGTATTTCTATACATTCATTTACCTTAAGGATTAGTTACCATGCTTAGATCAATATTGCAATAACCTCAGATGCAGATTTAGTATATATCAGTTTTTGGAAGGATCTTAGTTAGTTTATTACAGTTATTTAGATTAAATCAAAGCTGGCTAAGTAGGCTTTCTGGTCTCGGGTAAAAGATCTCCGAGCCTCTGGTCCCCCAAGCACGTTTTCCAGTACAATTATATAGTTTGGTACCGGTATTTCGACACAGGTTTGGGAGACAGTCGTACTTCCATTTAGGCATTACAGTTCATTATTTATGCTTAGTAGCAGAGTCAGCACGCCCAATAATCTAGTCCACCATATTAACCATTTAGTTCCCCCTCATTTTTATCCCACACATGGGCAATACATAATTAACTTATTCCCCCATATAATTAACTTATTCTCCCCCCGCTACATATAGTAGCAGAATATACCCCACAACTTCAGCCACTAAGCTACATATGGTAGCAGGCTTAAGCCTAGGGCCAGAGAGCTTTAGGCAGCTTTGTTTTTTGTAGGTTAGAAAACTTAGGATTTAGTCGATGAATCTTCTGGGGAGTTTATGTCCCATATCAGACTTTTTTAGAATGCTAGACTGACACCAGGAAGGTAGGGGGCCTAGCCCTCAATTTTTGAGGTTAAACCTTTTCCAAATTTATCTAACTAGGGTGACCAAGGGAAAATAGTGTGTCTTAGGTAGGATTTTGTATTTGTTGTTCTGTTTTGTATTTCAGTGAGAATCCACAACTCATCAGGCCTTGGCAGCAGTACAAGTGTTTCAGTGATGTGATTCAGTGTTTAGGATTTTAATTTGTAAGCCTAGCAAGAGGCATATCTGGTCTATAAAAAAATGTATTGGGTACAGGTCTCAGGTATGGTGGTTTAACGGCCATAACCCAATTTTTATTACAATTAGAATGGCATTTGGCCAAAACCAAGGTGTTTTGTTTTGTTATACAAATAAAGACCTGTTTCTATAGTTAAAGCCAACACCTTGCTATGTGTTAAATTCAGTGACTGTTTTTTATGTTATTTAATTGTTCAATAAAATATATTTATCATGCTACAGCCTCATCTTTTACAACTGTTAGTCTGTGGCTACAATCTGTGCTGTTTGTCTGTCCAATGTTTAATTTATTCTTTGTACTATGTGATTTTGTCTTTAAAATTATGTGAATATATTTTCTCACACTATTGGTCATCCCTAGTAACAATAATATTCTTTTAGTGTAAGCATTCAGTGGGCCAGAAATACAGGGCCAGAATCTGCCAATAGTAAAGTTTTTAGGGCCTAGCAGTTTTTGCAGTAGGAAGTTTTTTGCAAATTTTGGATCAGTAAAACCTTTTAGGCTAGATTTTTATGGTATATAATTGTAGAATGGGTTCTCAGGACATGTCTAACATAGGTAACCATAGTCAATTTAGTTTATATTTTGCATTTCAGTTGGTTTTTAACTCAGTTCACTTTTAGGCTAAGTCAGAATTCTGGCTTGGTACAGCTGGCATTTTAAATCAAGGCATTAATGTAACGTACTGTAGAATATATTTTTTCTTTTTCCTTGTGCCAAATGTATTTATAATTATGCGTTTTGAGCAACAATGTGCCTCTAGTAATTCGGTCGGGGCTTGTGTTTATAAATTGGTCGATACTCCGGCCGGTCACGCTACGTCAGAACTACGTCCCTCGCCACCAATTCTTGTGCTGAACTTAGCTTACCTACAGCTAACGTCTGGTTGGGCGGCCAATGGATTAGCGCTGCACCCACCTTTTTTGCTTGTAAAATCTTTTTCAATTAGTTTAACTGAAGTTAAACCGGCACTTTTATCAATTTTATTTTTGCTTGTGTGCAGTTACTTGTTCAGGGAACCGAATTTTACATTTGGGGAAAATTTAGGATAGCTCACTAGCATTTCTTTTCGTTTGTAGTTAGTTACGGGACATTAGGGGCCGACCTTTTTATTTTCATTTCACAAATAGACACCTTCCAGTGTCGGTCGGCGTAGCTTGGGTTTTCCCTTCACTGTTAATTTATTTATGGCCCAAGCAAGTAATTTGATTAGTGTTCAGGTCCTTGGCGACTCATATGCCACCCGTTTTTGCAATTTTTCTCGAGCAAATCCCGGCCTAACTGGGAGTTTACGGCCAATTTTAATTCGGAGCATCTCTGGAGCAAGAGTATCTGACCTTAAGACTTTTGTTAAGTTAAATGTTTCAGCCATACAGCCGCATATGCCCTTGTTATGTTTCTTAGGTACAAACGATTTTTTAGCAAACGTAGATATTACAGTTTTCAAGAATTCTTTTTTGTCCTTTTTGAGACTGATACGGCGTTTATATCCTAGGATGGTCATTGTTTTTACAACATTGCCGAGTTATCCACGGATAGGAAACTACACCCCAGCAGTCGCCATTTTACATAAAATTAATAGGTTTTTGCTCACATTACGTTCACACTTCGTCAAAGTGATAGACCTCCCCGACGAATTAAATCGCACCCGATTTTTTCATGCCTATTATGGGAAATCAATGCGTCGTGATGGAATACATTTCAACAACGATGCATTTATAGAGTTGATTCCTGTAATAGAAAACTCTTTATCACCAATGCCGACATAGATTCTTTTTTGTAAATGGTTTTCATCGAACAGCAATTTTATGCTCCAGGGAAAGTCTGTTACGGCCAATTGTTTTGCAATTGCTCAACCCCCAATCATTTGGGGATTTGTTTTTCCCTTCTCGAAATTAATGGGTTTTTTTTGGGATTCTGGATTAAAATTAAAAAAAAAAAAAATTAATTAATACCTCTTTTCTTGTGTTGGGCGCGTTGCCTGGGTTACCCTTTTTGCGCAATTTGAATTTTTGAGCAACGACTCTTGATAAGGGATACCCATAGGCAGTAGGTGTTTTGTGTTAAATTTTTTTTTTTTCTCACTTTGTAGTTTTCCTGGTTTTTAGACAAAATGCCCTCAAGGGTATATTCGCCCGAGGAGTTGCCAGCAGGCACTTCCTGGGTTTTTACTCTCAATGCTCAGGACGCGACTGATCAATGTCTCATTTTAGGGATTGCACCTTCAACGACCCTGTCAGTTAATAGGTCCCTCTTGAGTGAGTTTCTGAAAACTCTTCAGTTGAATGGCGGATCCGAGCCCTTGCCCCCCAATTCCAGGCCGGATCTGACCTGCCCAGTCACCGTCTCGCTAACCGAAACCGACGAAAAGACAATTCAGGACGGAAGCACCACTACTGCACCCACTGTCCTAACAGTCACTGGCGCGGCCACGGTCACAACGTCCTCTCAGTCGACGCCGGTAATGACGCCCCTTGCGGGAAATCAACAGTTCAGCGACGCAAACCCTAGTGCCCCTCACGACACCGCGATCCAGAATACCGACAGTGGACGTTCACCTAAGGTGGATTGGGCCCAGTTGGTCCAGGATACCGCGATTGCCGTAGGGCAGCAAGTGGCTTCTGCCATGGCCAGCAGTCGTTCCCCTCCCCGCGCAATTCAAAGTAAGATGAAGGTCCTAGACGACCTTGTTAGGGCGTTGCCACTGACTACTGGTGCAGAGCCACGTAGGTTGGTGGAGTTCTTGATTTCGGCTGCCAAAATTGCCAAATTGGGTTTGTTTGCTGACGAGGATATTTTGTTGGCGGTTCTTCCCCGCACGGCAGAACAGCTAAGGGCCTTTTGGCTAAAGGGAATCGCCGATCGTGTCAGTTTAGAACAGGTAGTTGTAGGTGTAAGGGATTTTTTTCTCCCAGCACAGGTCAGGCACGCTATGGTCACCACGATGGTTTACAGGGCCCAGCAACATTTAGAGTCCCTTCCCGAATTTGTGGATAGCATTTCCGCCGCGGCATCTCTTTTGATTTCAAACTTCTCAGAGCGCGATGTGCTTGACACCGTACTGAATGGTCTGAATGCACCAACGCGGGCGGCTCTTGCCGCCTTTCCGGCCGCGTGTAGTTTATCAGACCTCCTGGCCTTGGCTCCCAGGGTTCAGGTGGTCCGCGCGCTGGAACAGGGGCAGGCCGTCTCGCGACCAGAGACCACGCAGCTCAGTGTCGGCTACCGTCAAAACCAGCATTCGGGCTTGACCCCCGGTAACAATCCGAATTATCGACAGGGAAATCAAAGATTTTCAGGATATGACAACCGCAACTTTTCGAATTTCTCTAATCAACTATCCACACCCCGCATCCCACAATTTCCATTTCACCAAAATCAACAGCGACCACCTAGGACATACCAGCCACAACAACAATTCAATTCAAACCGAGGCTTCGGTTCACAAGGTCAGGGTCAGGGAAACGCCAGAGGGGGGTACCGTTAGGCGCCTCGGCCCCTCCCCTGGTACAATCTGTGCAGCAGGTGCCCGGTAAGCAAAACTTGCCTAATAAACCCAAAGGTTCCCCAAGCATTCCAACCAATGATCTGTGCCACGTCACACTGGATTTCAAGGGATTATTTAAAGATGCACTGATAGATACCGGATCTTCATTCTGTTTATTGTCCTCCGATACTTACAAGCTCTTAAAGCGTCATACCAAAGCAGTGGTCAGCAGACATCCGACATCTTTATCAGCCATCTCTGCCGCTGGCGAACCCATCAATTTCAATTTCTCAGTCAGGGTCCACTTTAAAATAAATCATCTTTCCTGGACTTTCCCATTTTTTGTTACTGATAATTTACCAGTCCCGCTTTTAATAGGTTCTGACTTTTTGACAAAGACCAAGGCAGTAATTAACATGTTCACACACACTCTTAGCTTTCCCTATGGATCACCTGGTTCACCCACAACTTTTCCACTCATTTGCTCCACGATTGTTGAGCAACCGGACCATCCAGTCAGTATGGGGGAGAACTTAAATCCCCAACAGCGTCAGTCAGTCACTCAGTTGCTTTCTCAGTTCCCCGAAACGATAACTAGCAAGTTGGGCCGCACAAATCTTTTAAAATACCACATCAGGATCAAAGAAAGTAAAATTGTCCGCAATAAACCATATCAGTACGCCCCTCCCAAACTCCAACTTATGAGACAACACATCGACGATCTGCTTCAGAAGGGAGTGATTAGACCCTCCACATCCCAGTATGCCTCAGCTGCCTTTTTAGTTCCCAAAAAGGGTGGGAAAACACGCATGGTAGTCGACTACAGAAATCTTAATTCCATTTTAGAACTCGACGCTACACCCATGCCCACGATCGAAAGCGCTTTTCAACACTTAGGCCAAGCTCGGTGGTTCACGCTCCTTGACTTGAACTCGGCATACAACCAGATCCCCCTTGATGAGGAGTCAAAGCAATTTACGTCATTTGTTGTTCCTTGGGCTCAATATGAGTTCAATTTTCTCCCTTTTGGACTTGCGTCTGGCAGTATGGTTCTCACCTCCTTAATAGATAAGATTTTTGGCGATATAAAGTTCCAGTATGTTTACAACTTTTTCGATGACTTGTGCGTCTACAGTGATTCAACCTTTGAAGACCACCTGGAAAAGGTCAGGTTAGTGATTCAACGCCTTCGTGACGCCGGACTCACCGTCAATCCGGAAAAGATCACTGTAGCGTCTAATAAGATTCAGTTCCTTGGTCATGTGTTTTCTAACCACACCATTTCAATCCATCCCGAGAGGACTCGACCCATAGATGAGTTTCCCACTCCCAAGAACATCAAGCAGTTATCACGTTTCTTGGGCATGACAGCCTTTTATGCCCGCTTCATTAAGGATTATGCCACTATTACCATTCCTTTAAATCATTTAAAGAAGAAAGGAGTTCCTTTTGTTTTCGGCCCCGACCAAGTAGCAGCATTTCAAACCTTAAAGAAAGCTTTAGTTTCTTCTACCATCCTCCGTATGCCCGATTTTAATAAACAATTCATAGTGCACACTGACGCTTCCGGCTCTTCAATCGGAGCGGTCCTCCTTCAACCCCATGGTGATCAGTTGTTCCCAGTGTCATATGCATCCCGGGCCCTCAATAAGCATGAACTCAACTATTCCACATTACAGCTTGAATGCCTTGCAATAGTGTTTGCCCTACAGAAATACCAGCAATATTTGGAACACCGAGAGTTCGAGCTTCACTCGGACTGTTCGGCTCTCACTTGGCTTCTCAATCACCCCCGACAGATGGGTAAAATTGCCCGTTGGATATCCTTCATTAACTCCTTCCAGTTTAAGATTTATCACATTCGCGGAAAGGACAATGTTATTGCTGATTGCTTGTCCAGACTTTTTGAAAATGTAGAACCAACAGTTGTAGCACCCCCGATCCAACAACCAACACTTTTGTCTCTTTTTTCCCTGCCTGAGGCTTTCAAGGACATTTCCAAACATCAACTGGATGATCCTGACCTCAGGAAGATCATTAGGTCCGCAAACAAGCCTCCAAACTATTCAATAGACAGCAATACCCTTCTTTACCGTCAGCCTAACCAAACAAAGCCCAGAGTAGTTGTCCCCACCAAACTTTTTGATCTTTTATTTTCCTACTACCACGAGTCGCCCACTTCAGCACACCTGGGCATCAGCAAGACCCTCGCCCGCATCGAACCCTTTTTCTGGGCTCCCAATCTAAAAGCCTACATCACTGATAGGGTTCGGACTTGCGTCCAGTGCCAACGGTGTAAGCAGGCCCCAAACACCAAGGTTGGGAAGCTGGCCTCTGAAATCGTGACCCAGCCGTGGGAAAAGATTTTTATTGATCATATTGGCCCTCTACCCCTTTCTTTAAACAGAAATAAATACATTTTGACTGTGGTCGATTCATTCTCCAAGTTTTGCCTCATGATACCAGTAAAAAATACTAAAGCAGAGACCTCAGCTTCAGTCCTCACCAAGCAAGTTTTTTCAATCTTTGGCCCCCCTAAATATTTAGTCTCCGATAATGTTTCAAATTTCAAATCAGTAGTAATCAAGAATCTTTGTTTAGGCTTAGGCATCCAGCATATCTACACTAGTCCATACTACCCTAACCCCTCGCATGCCGAGAGGGTAAACAAACAAATAAAGATAGCCATCCGAATTTTTCACAACCAGCACCAAAAGCGCTGGGACCACGAGCTACACTGGTTCCAGATAGCCTTCAATTCCGCCCGTCATGATTCCACCAAAGTTTCTCCAGCCCGTTTGTTCCTTGGCCGGAACATTTCCCACCCCTTAGAACTCCATTGGAATTTAGACAGGCTAGTCGACGACCATGCTTCCCAACAATCTTCGAACGAGGAGTGGAGAACGGCCGTCGAGAACCTCTCAAAGGCTAGGCAACGTAGGCAGCAAAAGTACGATCTGAACAGACTGCCCAACCCCTACAAGACCGGTGATTGGGTAATGTTCAGAGAACACCACCTCAGCAAGGCTGCCGAATCAATCAACAAAAAGCTGCTGCCTGTCTGGTCCAAACCTTGTGTTATTGAGTCATTTTCTTCACCCGTCACCGCACGTTTGTTAAACCCCTCAACAGGCAAGTTCATTAGAAACGCTCATGTTTCACAGTTAAAAAGATTTTTTCAGCCAAAATATTAAAGACCTTTTACCCAGACCAGAAACGCTCTACAAAAGTGATATTAGGTTAAGTCTTCTCTCTCTGTCGCTGTCCCCGCCAACGCCCGGGGGACTGTGAGTCTCAGGGTATCCTTCCCTAGGATGGGCTGCCCTACACGTCCTCCCCCGTGCGTTGTCGGCCAAATCTTTCCCCTCCCCTTTTCGTCTCCGACACCCTCACTGGGTCTTGTAAAGAATTTTTTTTCCTGATTGAGATTAACCTTTATGCGCATGGTTACCTTTTTTTGTTTTATTCATTTTTTCACCATCGCAGGAAGAGGCTCAGTGGTGGCACCTTCTGTGGCGACCTTTGTACTAGTCGAGTGTTTGGAAGACAAACTCTTTTACTATTCTTTCCTATTTCTCTCCCTTTGCTCTTTTCACACTTCTTAGCTTAATTAGTCACTAAAGTAGTAGTAGTTAGGTTTAGGAACAGTCTAGAGAAGATCAGAAGGTAGTTAAGTTAAAGATTTTCATGTTGTAATAGGTATACCAAGACAAACGTCGATTGTAAGAACGAGTAGGGGCAGGATTTTTCTCAATTAAGCAATAACCGGGCACTAGGAAGATTTTTTCCCCCAAACAGTCCACAAGCACCTATCCTCACCTGAAATTACCGCTCATCATAGCGTAATTGCGAGCGCAATTTTTTTTCTGCATGCGAAGCAAAAAAAAAATACAAAAAAAAGGGTTTTCAACAGTTTTGCAGATCCTTCCAAACTCCACAACTCTCACTCACTTCAGAAACAGTTTCCGCGGACCTCACCAGTCTGGCCTTGGTAACCCGGCGCCAAACATGGGACAATCCCACGGTACCCCAGTTAAGAAATGACCAACCCGTCAGTTATCGGACCGCCGCCTTGCGATCAACCTTTCATCACCTTCACCACGACAGTTCACCTTAAAAAAAAAAAAAAAAAAAAAAAAAAAAAAAAAAAAAAATTGTTTAGCAATCATCACCGATCAATACAGTTAATACCCCCAACTATTAAAATAACACCATGACAACTGCACAATCAAAAAATTTACATTAAACAGTACAACCGACAACCAAATGATATTATTTAAAGACAGAATAATAAAGTGATTTCAAGCAATATCAGTTACCAGTGCTTTATATGGACAGTGTCAGTTACTTCGACAGTAAAATAGACATTTTCTCAACCGCAAGTTCACATCATCAGCTCCAAGTGACAAAAGTCATATTCCGACACCAAGTTCCGAGGGGATGGCAACATCTTCAAAGGCAGATCCAGCAGAGCCTCAGCATTATCCACACCAACAGCAACGCGGTGATCAGGACCTGCTGGGAGCACATCTCACCCTGCTGCCTGCAATTCTCGGCTGTTCCAGTTTTCTCCATCACCTGTCAGCGGGGAACCAGCCAAGTCGATGCCTGAGCAAGACCTCCTCTCGGACACCCCCCAAACAAAAAACATCACCAAAGACCACGTTATCTTCTCCAACTCTGTGCGATTTTGAACTTATAAAAAAAAAAAAAAAAAAAAAAAAACATGTTTTTGTGCGTGCAGTTGTCCGTCCCTTTTACTGTCGCTTTCCGACTTTCTGTTTCAGCTGAGCCAAGATCACAGTAGTCACAAGTTTGCTAGGTTAGGTTAATTTAGCTGTCGCACCCAACATACCTTCCTCTATTCGCGAGGGGGGGTGGATCCCGATCCCTGCCGTGGTTGGTCAACCAAAACAATCAGCTTTTTCCCCAAACAAACGTTGCGAACGAGGTTCCAAGTCGAAGCCGGACTGGTCAGGGGTTTTCGCCTTTCCTCATCTGTTCTCGGCTTCCCTTGAGTTAAAACCGGGACCATGACATCTCGGGACCCAGAGCACGATAGAGGGAGGCAACTCGAACAAAAACCACTCAAAACACTCAACAACCTCACACCTTCAGCAAAACTGATTCTTTTTCTTTTCTTTTGCCGTAAGGGGGGTGGTTGTGACGCTTAGCGTCACCCTATTTTATATAGTGCGCGCAAACTCCGTCGCGCAGCCACTGCCTGGAGCACTTCGCCTGTCGCGCCGTTGACAGAGCGAACAACTTTTTTCCGTCTTGTCAACGAAATCTGGCTTAGCGGCGTCCTCTCCCCCCTTCCTACTGCTGGCGTCAGAAAGGACGGACGTGTTGAACCTCATCTCTGCAACCAATTCGCACAACCGATAAGTTTTCATTTAAGTATAGGGTAATTTAGAGACAGAATGGCTGGCTAAACAGCTTATTAAGGGGAAACCCATAAGGTTCGCCCCGATACAGGAATGTAGGAACAAATAGTAGTGTTCGGGCCTGGCCCGAACACTTTGCAACAGGTTGAATTTTCAGCACGTTTAGACCAAATTAATCAGACTCCCCAGAAGATTATCCTTAGTTTTTGATTAGCTTGCAGTATTTCTATACATTCATTTACCTTAAGGATTAGTTACCATGCTTAGATCAATATTGCAATAACCTCAGATGCAGATTTAGTATATATCAGTTTTTGGAAGGATCTTAGTTAGTTTATTACAGTTATTTAGATTAAATCAAAGCTGGCTAAGTAGGCTTTCTGGTCTCGGGTAAAAGATCTCCGAGCCTCTGGTCCCCCAAGCACGTTTTCCAGTACAATTATATAGTTTGGTACCGGTATTTCGACACAGGTTTGGGAGACAGTCGTACTTCCATTTAGGCATTACAGTTCATTATTTATGCTTAGTAGCAGAGTCAGCACGCCCAATAATCTAGTCCACCATATTAACCATTTAGTTCCCCCTCATTTTTATCCCACACATGGGCAATACATAATTAACTTATTCCCCCATATAATTAACTTATTCTCCCCCCGCTACATATAGTAGCAGAATATACCCCACAACTTCAGCCTCTAAGCTACATATATGTGTGGTTGTTTGTAAATTAAATATAAGTATTTATTTTGATCTGCTTATATACATGTATGCCCATCTTAGAAATACAAAAATATCGTAACATTGCAAAACGAGATGTTTGCTGAAAAATCTTACATATGACAAAAAAATTTAAATACTCTTTTGACATGATCACCATGAAAGCTCCAAAAAGGACAAAGAGACTGAAAGCATAGAGTGTCCATTAAGGAGGGCAAGGAAGGATTAAGGAAGGGCCGCTAAGGGCCCTCGACCCAGGGCTCTCCATTCGTAACTAATGTATAAGGGCTTTTGACCCTTACTATGGCTAATTTATCCGAGAGAGTGAACACAGACCGTCATGCTATCACTGCAAATTAGTTTGATAAAAAAGTGTAACTGTATGAAATTAGACGAAATACTTTTTAAATATTTGACAAAGTTTGAAATGCGTTTATAAAAACAAAATATCTGTATAATCAGCCTATTTTACATTGATCAACAAAACAATTTCTATTTTAAGTAAACCATTAATAAGGATTTTAATAAAATAGTGAATGCCACAAATAATATTAAGTAGTTTACTTCAAATTATGCAGCCGAAAAACTAATACATGCTTAGAAAAACAAAATGAAAAAATGGAATTGTTAACATTTGTTACAATACTAACACATATAAATATTATACTAATAAACCAGTGATCACGCAAATGGCAACATGTTACATTATTATAAAGGTTCATTTGGATGCATTATTTTACCATAATATTATACTTAAACTGTTCACATCAAATATGTTTAAGTATTTTTACTTTAGAGAGCTAAAATAATAAAAGCTTCAATATAATAATAGACTTTTAATCCTGGATTTCCTTGCAATCATCTAGATCGATTGTAAAATAGTCACTCCTGATTTGTTAGCTTGTTCCATATTTCTGTTTGTTTTTCAATGAGTCTCGTAAAACTATCGTAATTTTATTTATGGGTAAAAGTTTTCAATTTTTAAGATAGAAGTAAGTTTAATTACATGTCAAGCGCACTTTAGCGGTCAGATACTGGGGCCAGTGATATCAGTAAAGATTTGATTATATTTTGTGATCCAAAAACAGCAGCTTTTTTTAGTGAATTTCCTATGGAAAGTGAACTATTAGCATGACCCGTACGGTGAAACTTAAGCCCGGGACCACCATAGAAGTTCCTAACGTGACCCCCTGAACACGTTTTGGGTGGTCGTTCAAAATTTTATATATATATATATATATATATATGATATTTTATTATATTTATATATATATATGTATATATAATATATGTGTGTGTGTTTGCACCGGTCGTATTTTTTGACCGATTTACTTCAAATTTGGTAAGGACATTCCTTTCTGTAATCAGTTGGACAAGTTCGTTGGGCAAAACAATCGGAAAACTTTAAACCCCTTTTTTGGGGATTAATCTTTCAAATTTTCAGGTTTTGGGCCCAAAAATGGTCATAAAAGCCCCGGATGTAAAATTAATCCATGTATAAAGATGGGAATTAGTGAGGCGAAACTTTTAAGCCTTCTCCCGTCATTCTAGCATAACTATTTACCAAGTTATAGAAGAAAATGCGTATTGACCAAACACAGTACGTTGTCTTATGGGGGTTTTACATTAGAAAAGCCAGTTCTTCATTTGTTGGTGTACTTTCATCATCCCCAGCAAACTCACGCCTACTTTAAAGCCTGAACGGACCTTCTCCTAACCTTATAATGCGCAAAATTGTATTCCCAGCATTGCAGGTAAATGAAACCAGGAGCATCAGAACAGCCAAAAAATCATTGTTTTCAGATTTCAATAAAAATTGGAATAAATGTATGTTTTACACTGATTTTGAGTTTTAAAAGTTTGTTATTTGGAAATTCACTTCCCTCACGTCAGCGTGCTGCGTGCGAACTCGTTTTTTTTGGGCGTGTCAAAGACTACAGTTTACCTACAACAGTCTTTTGACTTAAATGGAACCCCATGATTCCGAGCCAGGGTGCCAGAACAATCTAATACAAGTCCTCGTCGCACCTGCAACCCAGAAGTCAGGAACGCCTCCCATAGGAGGAGCTTCCAGGTTTGGAAACATTCTTTGAAAGCTATGGGTGCCACCGGTTCTTTGATCTGAAGTGCATTATTTAAAGACTATAGTTCATCGAGCCATGGGAAAATTTGACAGTTCATATTTACTTGATCCCATTCTTACTTACTTTTGTACAAGGAGCAAGTTACAAGTTTGAACATTTAAACATACCTTTACGTGAAATGTTCAAATTTATCACTGAATTTCCAAACTCAGTAGAGGACGATCAACTAGGAATCTAAGTTAATACATGGATACGATTACAGGTTGTTCATAATATTAAAGGTTTTCATTCCTAGTAAAACATAATGATGACCAGTCGTATTTAATGGACTAATCCCTTATAGTTTGCAGCCGGCCCACTTTTAACTAAAATTCTATCAGCAAATAACTCAAACGTATTGTCTTTTCTTGGTCAGATTTCGTGCAATGTGCGTTATTGCTAGCGAAATTAAAAATATTATGATTATATGCCCTGAGCTTGGCTAAACAGTCTGTTAGAGGAAGTCGTGAAGATCTCGTGAAAGTCACAAGTATTTACGCATCATTGCAAAATACATTAATTGAACATTGCAAAAGTAGCATTTATGGTGGACGGCACCGAATGTTTGTACATATTTTCACTTTGCTTAGTGTAGCTTCCATATCCAACTCAGAGCTTCGTCTGAGGTCGGGTTTGTATTGAATATCTTTAATTTAACTTCCAATTTAAACAGTGCTCTCAAATAAGGTTCTTTATAGACTTGTTGTAAGATTTCCTCTAGTTGTTGTGAATAATAACCCAGTAACTGTGCCGTTGTACTCATTTTTAAAATACTATTTTAAAATATTGTTACATAAGGTCAATACTAAATTAGTTTCCTCTTTAAAATTCCCTTAGGAATATTAATGATGGCTGGAATAGTTTTTGTACAGATATTTCAAGTAGGGGCTTCGGATAAATTTACAACTACCAACCCACTCACAGACCGAGTAGCAAAACTTGCAGCAACTTCTATGCTTTTAGTATATCAAATGTCATGCATTAATGTCAGTATATCTAATGTACTGAATGTCATTAGCGTGGGAATTATTCACTTTTAGGTATATTCTCTTTCTCACCAGTACATCAAGCAATGTAATAGCTAATTCACTCCCCTCCCCCTCCCCCCCCCTGGGGGAGAGGGTGTTGACGAAGGTACTGCAAGTGACAGCGCCGGCACGAACCGCCCCTGGAACCATGTAATTGTCGCCGCTCATTGTCAAAACCTGGGGACTCAAAAGGTGAATACCTACAATAACCCGTTGTCTTTAAATACGTCAAGCTGACGGTTAAGACTTGATTTATTCTTTTATTAAAGTTTACTTAAAACGCATGCTTTACCTTTGTTTATCGAAAACATTATTGTTGCGTTGGATTGGCCTACAAATATTTAAAAAAGGTCAATAACTTCCTCTCCATAGTAATATTTTGAGTTTTAGACTGATTTTATTTTAAGGCTTGAAGATCCCAGAGTGAATCACAATTGAAGTATATTTTTAAATCATGAATTCGATTTAAAATTAAATTTACTACGTTGCCTAATTAGATAACTTGGTTGTGTTTAAATTGTATAAATATTTGTGGAGGGATTTATACATAAATCACTAAAATTTTCTGAAAGTAAGTAATTGAAGTCAAATAACGTTTAGTTGAAATATACTTTTGATTAATTTTAATTTCAGTTCTGTTAGGTCTGTTGTATGTATACAGTCACACATATATACATATTTATATAGGTTTTTAAAATACATAAAATCGAGTTACAAAAAATGGAAAAATGTCTTCCCAATGTCCTCAGATGTCATATCTCGAAGTAATAGATTCTTACCAAAACCATTACTACACTAACTACATTGGGGTAGTTTTTATAGTGTTAGCTACAAAGGTATAAATTATTTCAGTCTACAGTTAGCAGTCGAAATAACATTTTTAAGGAATAAACATTAACTATAGTGAACAAGTTTATGATTTAACAAATGTACTGTACAAATTCAAACAATAAAGGTTTGCCCAACTATGATTTCTAAATATTATAATATCTAATACAGTGTAATAAAAACAAAAATAAATATTTGGATGACAAGAACTCAATCTTAGATGAAGCAATAAGGCTCAACACCACAAATTGACATTTTGTGGAGTTATATTGAGAATGATCGCAAAGAAAATTATTGATTGTCTAAATGGAAATACATATATTCTAAACTGGTTTCACATTGTTATTATCTACATCATCTACAATATTGTAAAATATTTTATAAAAGTCCAATGGGTACATTTAGACTAAACCTTATGCTTTGAAGCAATGAAATTTTGTTATTTTATCTATTCAAACAACACATATTTTGACTAATTTATTTAGAATATACAAATCCGTGTCAATTATGCTCTCTATTACCTAGTAGTGTAAATGGATTCAAAAGCAAACTCTAATGTGGACCCTATCATAAACAAACAGTAAGTTTTGTAATCGTAGACAATGTTTGAAACTACTCTACTTTCAAACAATAAATTCCAGGTTTGTTTAAACTTTACTAACAGGATTATTGTGTGAGCGTTGCAATATAATAAAGAGCTTAAAATCTAAGTTATTTGTTCAACAACATGTAACTATTCCAGTAACTAAACTAAACTATATTGAACAACGCATGAAATTTGGTCTTAGAAGGTTCAGTAAGTCTTTAATGAGTGGTATTTACCCCCAGAAACAAATTACTCCAATTTTACAATTCATATTTTAATGTACTGTTTTACAATCACACATTACCTTTTTAATTTGAAAATTAATTAATTTATTTATGTATATATATATACATATATATATATATATATATATATATATATATATATATATATATATATATATATATATGTATTTCAATATATGTATTTCCATTAATTAATTCAAAATTATAACATTACTAATTTAAATATAATATGTTTTATATATTGTAATTATTAATGTTAACTCACTAATCGGCTACTTCCATTTATTGGGCAATAAATTTAAATTTAGTGGCTGAATGGGGAGCTGTAACATAGGTCTTAGGAGACAAAATCAAAAAATGATCTATTCTCCGGTAGAAAAATTAATCATATCTGAACAAATCTTCATTTTTGACAAAAATGGTGTGATAATTCTTAAACTTTACACGGTGCTGTCAATGCAAATTTCTAAAAAAAAAATATTAGTGTGAAGTTTTGTTTTTGTAGTTGTATTAATTAAAGTTGATTTCGTAAGTAATGTGTGAATTGAATGGTTTTGTTTGGTTTATATTGTGTTTAAAAGGTAGCAAACAATTTTTATATCGTTTTTCTGGCTGTCGGACCTCTTGAAAATTTTGAATGTAGTATTTAATTTTGAAATAAATTTATTGTCAGTGAATTTGTTTCATGAATATCTTCATGTGCCTGATAATTGTTAGTTTAAAATTGAATACTCAGATCTATAATAAATCCCTTATCTAAATTTTCCATTGATTGCTAATCATTGTCATCATATACTGCGTCGTACACTTCAAACCCCTCGTGTTCAGCTCTTCAGCGATCGATCTTATTAGTGAATTTCCTATGGAAAAGTGAACTATTTAAAGTGTACGGTGAGACATAAGCCCGGGACCACCATAGAAGTTCCTAACGTGATCCCCTGAACACGTTTTGAGGGGTCTTTAATATATATATATATATGAGTGTGTGTGTGTGTGTGTGTGTGTGTGTGTGTGTGTGTGTGTGTGTGTGTGTGTGTGTGTGTGTGTGTGTGTGTGTGTGTGTGTGTGTGTGTTTGTTCGTGTGTGTTCGCAATCTAGCGGTCGAAATTTTTGTCCGATTTACTTCAAATTTGGTAGAGACATTCCTTTTTATAATCAGTTGTACAAGTTAGTTGTGCAAAACAATCGGAAACTCCCTTTTTAGGGGATTTGAAGTTTTCAAATTTTGAGAATTTGGTCCCAAAAAGGGTCAGAAAAGCCCCAATCGTACACTTATTGCACATTAACTTATTGTACGTAAAAAGCCAAAGATTTTAAGCCCTTCCTTATTATTATAGCATAAGTACTTACCGAGTTATTAAACAAAATTTTAATCGTCAAAATACAGTACGTTGTCTTATGGGGATTTTACATTGAAAAAGGATGTTTTTCATATCTTAATTAATATCGTTTTATCACCCCCATACCCCTATACAAACTTGATATCCCAACAAAACCTCCTTTTAATTTTATAATGTGCAACACTGGAATCCTATTAGTGAATTTAAATATAACCAGCAGCATCAAACAGCCAAAAAACCTTTTTTTCAATTTTCAAACAAATTTAACCAGTGTTAGTTTAAACCCTTTATTTGATCTTTTTAAGGTTTTAATGCGGAAATTCATTTCCCTCACGTCAGCGTGCTGCGTGCGATATCGTTTTGTATTGGCATCACGATTGTGTTTGTACGTACATTTTATTGAGTAGCACTACAACTGTCGCCGCTGCTTGTGTGGTCAAACAATCAAGTGTGTACGATTCTGTTGGCCCGGTCAATATAACTGATTCGTGTTTGTAGTTTGTGTGTTCGGTATGTGTGTAAATGTTTTCTTTTTCTTAATTTGTTTATTTTAACACCCTAGATAATCACAGACCTGCACTTGGATTGATATTGTCGCCTGGAAGATAATTGTGGCAGATGATTCGTGATGGGCTCCGAACCTGCATCCCACTGTATCAAATTGGTTAGACACAGAAGTCTACATTATTTAGGTTATAACTAATTGGGTACCAACTAATAGCAAATTTTTACTTGTAGGTTAAGACACGACGAAGTTGCATAGACACATCTTCAGGATGACTTTTGAATTTAAAGTAGTGTATCACTTTCTTGGTGCTGTCGTTTTACATCTTGCTACAACCAAAAGCTGCTTTTATAGCTGCTTCACTGTTATCGTTGATCTGTTGCTATATTTTTGATTAGTTTATTATTGCTATTTTCCATATTATTGTTTATTTGCCTGTTGTTATGCATTATTGTTATGCTTTTGTATTGATTATCATTGTGTTGGTTACGTTGTTATAGTTTTCTACTGTTCACCACTACTAAATTGCTGTCTTGAAAATTTTCAATTTATATATGTCTAGTATTAACAAAAACTTGTGTTGTACTGTTGGAATGGAATAAATAAATAAAAGCCACCAGCCTTTAATTATATTAATGCTACATATTTATTAAAGCCACGATTAAATCACTCTGTGATTGCGTCTTTTTGCAACGTGTTTCAAATAATTGAAATAAAAACTTTCAAAGAATACCTAGAATCATATTTATATGTATTGGTTGTTTTTATTGTACTTCCATCTTCTTCCTCGACAAAAGGTGATCCTCGGAAATTCAAAGGGGATCCATATTTAAGTATTTAACAACAAATTTGTTATATTTATTAGTTAAACATCTAAAGCATTATGTGTTTACTTTGAAGTTTTTTGGTGTGCTCTTTATGTACCTACTTTCTTAACAATTTGAAAATGGAGTGTTCAGGCGTCAACACTCTAAATTAAAGTTTTTAAATGGCGTTTTTATCACTATTGAAGGAATAAACATGTGGCAATTAAATTAAAGTGGAAGTAAAGAGAAACTTCGTCTGTAATGTCGAGAATTCAAACATTATAAAAATACTTTAAATAAATGTGTTATTTATTCTGTTACTCTTTATTTTCTTTTTAACATTCTTAAACCAATTTGACATTTTAAAAATAGTTTCATACTTAAACAAAAATTAAGGTAAATGTACATCCCATTTGTCCACATATAAACTTATTAAATAACAGATTCTAATGTAACTATTTAGGATCTTATTACAACTATCACAATCTAGGATACAAATATAACGAACATTTTGAATTAATCACGATAAAATTCAGAGTTGAAAGCATGCTTTTGAGCGAGAGAAACAGCTGCTAAACTGAGATTAAACTAATTGCAAAGTCAAAGGTTGAAAGAGATATTCATTAAAAGTGGGAAGACAGAAGTAGCCGGTGGGCGGTTAACGATTGGTGGTCAGCGCTGGCAGTTCCGCCGCGCGCCGACAGGTGGCAGCACTGGCAGGCCCGCGTGGTTCCCACATCTCTCACCAGAGTCCGTTCAATGTCTCTTTGCTTTCATTTTTAAATTGCCACTACAACTATCAGGGATTATCTCATAGAAATGATCTAAAATCGAACAAATACCGCAAAATCTCAATTCGGTTTTCATTGACGTCCGCTTGGTTAAGAATCTAAGAAATGTACGCTCATAACTGTCATGTATTAGTACACTGAAAGAAATATTATAGTAATCCAAACAATATTGCATAGTAAATGCAATTCTGGTAGTTTTTACAAGATTTATCTTAATTTACACAATAGTTATGGTAATGTCCTACCATCGTGTCTGTCAAAACTACAATAATATTCTTGCAAAATTATTTGCAATGAGGCTGGTAATTGCATCAACATATTATTGTTGCTAATACATTATAACGATAGTAGTATAGTAAGTGGAAATGCTTAGCGAGAATATTCTGATATATTATACCAGATTCTGTTTTTGACTACACGTCAATGTCTCAAAGTGTAAATGAGTCGTCTCCGGCCTGACCTGAAGCGTGATTGCACCGCGACAAGCAATGTTATAGTTTATCGTGTGATCGGTATCGGAATGTGTTGTACTGCAATATGTGTATATGTATATGTTAAGTGTCTCACTGTTTTAATAATATGAAGAATCAACCTAAGGATTGAATCAGTCGGCAGTAAGCAGTGATGTGTCATCAGCCGACCCTCGTTATTAGTACGGACCAGGGTGGTGAGGTACAGGTTTGAGAGGGAGCCACTGAAGATGTGGTTGTAGCCACAAAACATGCAATGGCATAACCTCAAAAAGTATATTGAACAGGTAAACCTTTTTATTCATTTGAAAATAAAAATCCAGCAGTTTCAACATGAATTCAGAATCTTATTTAGGCTTTCTACAGCCTAGGTTGAATATTAACACGGTAAAAGTAACAAAGAGACTGAGATTAAGTTACTAAGCCTTAAATAATCAAAATATATATTATCAAAACTACGATTAAAGCCAAGCGAACGGTGGTCTATTGACCCCATACGCTTCTGCAGCTTTCATGTAAGCAATTTTATAAAACTGATTTTGGTTAGTTTTCAGGTTATGTTAGTTAAACTGTAGGGTTTTACGTAACCACTCCACTGTAGTAACCACAAAAGGTATTGCCGTAGCTACTATACATTCTGAGAGGAGAGTCAACCGAACTTATAGCTGCAACAATAACTTATTGTAAAAGTAAAAAATAAGAGTTATTGTTAAAAATACTATAAACTCTAGTAACGATTCTCATAATGTTTAGTTTTATTAACAATAACTTATTGCTCTGGCAGCAAGATGTATTGCTTGGGCTCCAAATTCATTATTGTAATATCTGCAATAATTTCTGTTGCACGCTACAATAAAATATTGACAATAACAGGATTGTAGCTGCTACCAAAAACTTTGCTGGGACCATATTTGCAATAATTTATTGCTCCACATACCATATTCTGGTTCATATAACAATAATATTTTTTCAGTGTAGTTAGTTGCTTCTTACGATATAAATTGTTAACCATACCAAAATTTAAAAGTGTTATTTTACCACAAGAAATAATCTCTTTTTATAATGTTTTATTAAATTCTTATATTCACAATTTTAAAGAAAATTTGATATTTTACAAATTTGATGAATTAATTGTGTTTGTGACAAAAACAAAATAATAATAGATATTTTAGAATGAGAAGCCTTGATTCTAAATTTGGTGGTGGGTTTGTATTTACCCGACATTAAACAAACCATGCGTGTTGAGTATTTCTGAAACTACATAACAATATCAATAAGGATTTGTAAGGTGTACGATATTTAAAACTAAACTGTTTTATTAGAACAGTCAAAAAAAATTATAAATTAGTCAAATCCTAAAAATAAAAACAACACATAATGCAATAGATAATGCACATAACGCAATAATACAATGCTAACAGCTAGTTATGATAACACATAATGCAATATTTTATGCGAGTTACAATTATGTTTATCTTTCGGTCTTTTGGTGTAAAAAACATGTGTCTCTTTGGTCCAAATTGTACTTTAATGTTACACATAAAGGTAAACGTTAATGATAATTTTTCAAAATATTTTGATACTAGCTAGATACGACTTCTAACAAAAAAGAATATTAATGTGAACTAATTTGGAATATAAAAATATTAGGTTAAATAACAATATTTTGACACTGAAGTTTAAAATGTTCACCAAGTTAAACGTAACACCTTTTACTGCCTCGTTAAAACATAATAAAACAAACACAAATGTTCCAACCCTCACATTCACTTACCAGAGAGAAAATTAGCCTACACACAATTGATAAACACAGGTTATTACAATTAGGAAATTAGGCAGACCTTCATAATATCACTAGTTTGAACAAATTACCTCACATCCATCAGTAGAAAACAAATGACATACTTACCTACAGGAACAGGAAGCAAGGGTTTACCCTTGTAATGTCTCAATCACCATTTGCGTTCTGGCAATTTAGAAAAGGATTAATGAAAATGTCTGGGAAGGTGCAGTGAAGGAGTGTGTGGCATGTGGGAGACAGTTAACGAACCGGCCGCTTAGCATCTGGTGCCTTCTAGCGACCAGGCACTCCTGGCTGCAAGGAAGACGTAACTTAACATCAAGCAATTAACTAAGAAGCGGTAAGTTTTACTTGACGCATTCTTTTAACGCGGAATCCATCTGTGGGAAAGTGTTTACCTTAATGTAGTTAAGTTCAGTTTATTTATTTAAAAGCGTTAAGATTGTTGACCCTGTGTCGAAAACTTGTCAACAGGGATCATTTAATACAAAGTATACATTTCATTTGGAATAATTCTCTTTATGTTGATTCAGTTGTGGCACTACGTGGACATCATAATCTTGACATTGTATAAGAGGAGTATAGGGAACCCTCCTAAGCTAAAATACAAAGTTCCACGATATAACTCATGGACAACCCGGGGATGTTGGTCTTCCCATTGTGACAGCGCTGCAATTTAATCTTATACCTAATTTTAAAAACATCACAAATATCCATTTTTTAATTTAAATTAATAGTGGGATACAATTGCGATTTCTCTTTTAGTATCATATTCGAATTATACGATGCTTAAGCCACAAATGACCACAATGCGGATGGGGAAATCCTGGGACTTTGCCCCAGCTAAAGGGCAAATCATATCTGGCCTTACCAAAAACCGTGTTTGCAGTAAAATGCGGCCTCATTTCAAAATTTATGCATTTGGGGCTTCCAGACTCCCAAAAGCATTTTGGTGGCCCAGTAAAAACCTGTACCTACTACATAGTGTTGCAGTAAACATTGCTGGAACAATGAACAGAAAACAGAGAAACAAAGCTGGCTCTTCCTAATGTCAACAATCGTTGTGATAACCGACGTTGTTGTTTTTTTATTTTTCTCATTTATAAGAGTGCATTATCTCATTAGTTATTATCCTTGCAACACTATTCTGGCGTTTTCCTTACCTGCATTTAAAATAAAGGGGAATTTTCTTTATGGCTGTCTGTTTATTCAATATTCAATGGTTTTTTAAGTACATTTTCTCATGGTAGGATTATATTTTAAATCTTCTTATGTTTATATATATTTTATTAATTTGTAGAACTTATTTTTATTTATGTTGACTTTTATTTTATAAGAATGTGTCCTCACAAACAGATAGCTTAAAGAATCTTTTTCTAATGTATTGTACCTGTCAATGATTGGAAACTAGTTTGATTTTGATTTAAAATAAATTAAACGTTATTTAGCAGCAAGGTTCGTAGAGCTTTCAGACCAGGTGTGCTAAGTCGATCTATTTAAGGTTTTCTACTTTACCGGAAGAGACCTCTTAAAAACAGCTGGAAGGTCACGTGATCACCAATCCAATCTGCAGTGTTGCAGGAAACACGATATTTATCATATGAGTACCATATTTTCCTCATCAGTGTACTTAGAATTTACATTGTTTAACTACTTACATTCTATTATAAGCCGTTATTTTATGAAACTAATATATTGCTTTGATTTATTTGTATTAATAGATTAATGGATTAAGGGTTTAAATTTTCTTTCTGCATGTCCAGTGACAATTTAAAAATAGCTGTACCATTATTATACCCCTAAGGTTGGCAACACTTTATGGTATGTTGTTGATTTATGAATCAGCTGGACGTCCTCGTAAGACATCTCTTTGCTGCGAACATTGCTCTTATGTAAATAAGCACACCTGGTCTGAAAGGTCTCCGAACCTTGATTTATCAGATGATGTTGGGCATGCTACTGCACGAAGAGGCCAACCCTGTCCGTGAGATTTTACTGAATATTGTTGAACAGTTGTCTGGCTTGGTATGACAAACAGTGTCTCAAAACATTAAAAACCCGGGTGTGGGTAGCTTGTTGCGTGGTACATTAAACAATAAACTCTGGGATTGTTCATTGGTAGGAAATAGTTTATCTTATACAGATTAGAACCTTATTTATTCACGTTGCACTTTGTCAAAATATACAAATTTAACAACTACACACAACATGCAATCGTCGTCTGACAAAGGAACAATACTCTTGGTTATTTACACGCAACAGCTTACCAAATGTTTGCATGATTGATGGTTTTGTGGAAGATTTTTCAGATTTTTACTTTATCAACTTATACATAGTATATGGAGAAAGTATTGTTTTGGTCAAAATTTTCGAATTTGAGTTGTTAGTGTAAATATTCGTTTTGGTGCTCCATGAACCCAAAAAAGTGATTGTTACGTGATGTCTGTGTGTCTGTCTGTCTGTCTGTCTGTCTATCTGTCTGTCTGTCTGTCTGTCTGTCTGTCTGTCTGTATGGATGCGTACAGAGCTAGAGCCCTAACCAATGGTCCGATTTTTATGAAATTTCGTATGTAGGCACTAATCCAGGATATCTCCAGGTGTTTTTTTCATTTTTTGGAATTTTAGATTCGTTTGTATAACTTTAGGTTTCCAACAACATCACACCACCCGCATTTCTGTAAAAATTCGGGTTCAGAAATTACAGGACTTAAAACATAAAAAATTCAGTTTTTTGGGTTTTTTCATAAAAAAACAGAATATTAAAAATATTACTATTCACCATTAAAAAGAGCTCAAAAACTAAACAATTTAGTATTTTGAATTACTATTTTACGATTGCTGGTTGAGAAAATTTAAATTTTCATTTTGCCATAAACGCAGTACGTTGTCCAATGTTATTCTTATGGGGAATACAAAAATTACTATTTCTCTCTTATTTACTGATCAATTTCGTTCAAACTTGATATGCTTGTCAATTTAGCATTGACCAACAGAGGAAATTTTAAATATGTTGCCGCTTAATAACCCTTAGGGGGGAATAAGGAGCATTTCCCCTATTTAAACCACGTGAGTAGCAATGGATTCTGTAGTTCCTCCAAAACAGGGATTTGGGTGGATGTTTTAAAAAACAACTTGTTTACGATATTTTGTGTACACTCGTCCGTGCTTTGTATTCTATATCTAGTAAATAAAAATTAATTTATCCATTAAATTAATTTATTCAGCTAAAGGGAGAAAGTATGTGTCAGTTTCCTGATACCGTTTATTACTTTTTTGATGGCGAGTTTCTAACTGACTACTAAAAGACTCAAATTCTCATGAAACTTCTGTAGCCAAAACTGAATCTATTTAAGCTCATAATCAAGATTACTCTAACGAGAGACAGCTATTCACTAAACCACTGTATAAGACACAGACGCAAATAGGTCGTATTTTAAGGCGAATATGAATGAATGACGAATGTAGAATGGGTGAGATGCCTTGTATAGCCTTGTTACCAAGTACAACCGACTGATTCTTTAGCCGAGAACATTAATTAATAGTCCACTGACCAATGACAGTGCTATTCACAACCAGCAGGTGATTGCCATAAGACTCCTAAATTATTTCAATGAATATTCTTTTCTGACAGAATATACTAGCCTTAGATTATGCCCTTGGTTATTTTACTGAGCTAAATTTTTGTTTCTACTCCTTTAGAAACGAGAATACCCTGACTAATGTTTTCAACCTGATCAGGTTTAACGATAATGTTTTTATACGAGGCTCCTCATATGGTCATGCATCCTCTGAAATAAAGGGCCAATAAAGAAAATCACCAATATTGATTCAATTATTTTAAAACAATTCTTTAACAACCGTTAAATGACACATAAATGCAATTGGTTATGATAACTAAGCTATCAAAGACCTAACAAAATAAGTATTGGTAATTTATAAAAAAAATTACATTTCCTAAAAGATATAACAATTTATAATTTTTTTAAAGTCAGAGAACAAATTTTATAATTTATCGGTACTCCTCCATAAAAATATAACACATAATTGATCTATAACAACACTTATAATAAAATCCAATTAATAATTCACATTACAAATTTTTAAACTACCTAATAACAATAACCATGTAATCCTAGATCAATTTTTGTTATACCCATACACATAATTCACTTGCAAATACCTAATCTAATTGTGGTTTTAATAGATAATAATTTGGAAAGGCCAGTAACAAGAGCCGGAGCAATGGAGAGGCAAACGCTGCATTCTCAATCAAGTGCAATGTAGTTACTGCACCAGCTAACTGCCACAACAATGGCCAATGAACAAACCCAGTGTTAGCAGCGTGTCGTGTGACACCAACCACTCGTTCTGTCCCGTCGTCCCACACCCTTCCTGACACTTTTAGTTGTAATTTTTACGTTTTAAGGTCAATATCAAATTGTTTTTAGGACAGAAGGAAAAAATATAAGGCTAAATCATGTAAAATATAATCAGGACTGTAAGATTTACTGTCGGGGGATGATGTCAAAATACAATATCAGTAGTTAGATATAGTGAAATCTATAAAATTAATTGGACTAATGCTTTTCCTCGTGTTAAAGTAAAATGTTCCCGTTATAGAAATTGACTATTAAAATTAAATTAAACTTTGCAATAAATATGTATTTAAATACATTTGTAAATGTAGCAACATCAAATATATATTATATATAGCGAATTTAATACATATTATATCAAATATAAATATACTATCATTGGTTTATAATTGTCTAGCTGTTACCCGCAGGCTTCGCCCCGCGAATTATTTATAAAAACTGTGATAGTTTTTTGTGCTACATTCTGTGGTTAGCCTGTGGAACGACTACGAAACAAGATCAGCTGTTTGTATTTTCATCAGCTCAAACAAAAATGAATGTCCACAAGGAATTCATGGGAACTTTGAACCCCCGTAGGGCAAAGCCCTATAGGATTTTCATGACTTTAATAAAGCCTATATGTTACTCAGGACTATCAAATATAAATATATTATCATTGGTTTATATTTATATACCTCTCTGCAAAATTTCAGCTCAATCGGTCCAGTAGTTTTCACGTGGTGGAACTTCAGAGTTACGCACAAACATCCATACTTTCACATTTATAATATTAGAATGATAGTATGATTGTACAACATTATGATATTAACAATACCATATCCCTTATTTAATCAAAAATACCATTATAATAGGTATCGTGTAGGTTTAGATCAGATTCTTGAGAAAATACCAAATCAAAGGATATAAACTAGTGTATTATTTAATTATTGGGTATTGTATTATAAATATTATTATGTTTTATGGCTTGTAAATTATAAATTCAAATTTTTACAATGCGATAGTATACGATAGGTTTTATTCTTAAAAAACACAGGGAGATGAGCAGTGAGAATGGGGGAATGTCCAACCAAAACTTCAATACAGTACCCATGATTGTCTCATGGTGATCATATTGTTCAGTTATGACATACTTTGCATTTTCACGTTCACTTTTCCCAACAAGTTAAAAATTGTACGGTATATTTTGTTGTCTTCCGCTAGTTTACGTAATTTCTTACAACAATTCTTGTTTTCCGAATTCAGTGGTTGTATGTTATAGTAAAAAAACATTCCATGTTTACACCATGAGCAATGCTTAATGAATGGTATTTATTTGCGATCAGATTCAAAAGCTGATTAAGGGCTGATTACCTATTTTCCTAATATATTTTATAAAACGGTGTTTCGCAAACTGTTTAGCCGTGACCATAGTTAGGGATTTAATGATTTTATTTTAAGCTCATTGTGATTAAACAACTAAACAACTATGCAATTTTAAAACCACTTACATGGAATTAAATAGTTTAACAATTTAAGGCTCACTTATTACTGCATTATTACCTGCCCTTGATGTAATTAAAAGCACAAAACGCAACAAAGTAAAAACTACAGTTCAAATTATGTTTCGATTTAAATCCTCTTGATTCAAAATGCTCATTAAGAGTTTTAACTGTAATATAATCACTTACATGAATTAAATAGTTTCAATAATCCAACAATAGTTTAAGTGGATTTCGCAAATTTATGTTAATCATTATTTACTAACCAATATTATTTTCCAACTTATTTACGATAAAATAAAACACTTTTAAAATATGTATTTTAAAAGATCGGTCAAAGTAAAAATATTATCTTCATCTAAATATTTAAACAATAATAAACGTTCACGCAAAAGATAACTAAGACTAATTTAAGGATTCAATAAAAAATTATTAACTGACTTCCTTTTTATATGCGTAAAACTTTCCAAGTACTCAGTGGCTTCTTTTATAAATGAGTTATGTATAATTTACATGCATTTGATATGGGAAATGGTGATTTTCATTATTTGCTAAAAGACAACAAGTGATACAAGAACGTTGTAAATTAGAAAAAGATTTTTGAGACTTTTAAAGTGATATTTTTTTGAAAAACATTTCTATTTTACTTTTTTAAATTTTAGCCATATAAAAATTTTAAATCAAGTATTTTTTGGATTTTAAAATTTTTTTTAAATACTGTCATGTACCAAATCAGGGAAACACTGAGTTGAATACGAGTAAGAGTTTTGAATCAAAACAAAGCTATGTATTGTGATTTAGCAGATACAGGGTATTCCGCAAATGCCATTTTTTTTCGAAAAAATGGTCGCCATTTTGAAACGGAAAAGTGCGTTCTGTTTTCGCCAAAATGGTTGTCTGTTAAATGGTGGATAAAATTACATCTTAATATATAAAAACGAATCCCTATTTCCCTTGTCACGGCACAACTTGGACAAATTGAATAATTATTTGTTTGTGTTCGTTAATGTCAGGACAAGGTTTTTATAAAAGAAAATGTTTAATCTGACCTAAGGGCTCTGTCCCACTGGCTTCAAAGTTCCCATTAACTTGATCAAAGTTTATTTAGTTACACCAAACAGCTGTTAACAAGGGTTATATCTAAACAAACTTGAAAGGCATAAACATATTTTCATTACGGAAATCAAAAATCTACTTGAATGGCAACTCAAACTCTTTTTTTGCTGCCGAAGTTAGCACTATATAAAAATAGTTGAGTGAGCGTAGCGAACGAGCTCAACTTGAAAATGAACGAGTATTTGACATAAATCAAATTCAATGACATTATGACAGGACAACGTCCGTCGGGTCAGCTAGTATGTTTATATTTGAAAATTCCAAGATTAGAACTAGTGACCCTCGGGTTTTTCAACACCCTGTATTTGCACAAAATCAAAAATATGTTTACGTTATTTCTTGGGGTATACTTAGTAGATAATAATTTAATTTTATCTTTCTAAGTCTATTTGTTCTCTGCAATCTGTTTGAGACACCTTATGTGGAACACCCTGTATACATATACTTAGTTATATATTTTGAATAATTACGATTTGATCTGGGGACTCGAAACAAAAATTGATCATAATCGTTCCCATTCCATGTGGTTATCGTTCTCCTCTATAAGCTAAATTCGCTAAAACTTAGGTATGTTGCTTCACCTGGTTGAGTTATATTGATATTTGCCTAGAAAACCATTTTTTTAACTTCCTGTAGCTGCAGAAACTGCATACTCTGTCCTAATGTTATATTTATGGAGAATAAATAAATTGTTATTTATCAATTATTAATTAATGTATTTTCATAGAACTTGGAAAGTGGTTTTGTGGTAATGAGACACACGTTCGTGCATTTTGAATTCACTGAGTACGCAGGTTTGCTGTGACGGGGGTATTTAACTTCGCACTTCAACTATAGAGTTGACAAATGGTGTGAACGTAACTCATCGTTACTCGACGTTGCGACGGTTCCAGCGAGCCAGTAAATGAGCGAACCGCTGACCCATAAACGGCCTGAAGACAGTGACGGTTCCTTGGTCGGAAATGAGCCCAGTTTTATTTACTTCCGGTGGCCACCATGGCATTACAGCTACAGCTGACCGCCCAATCAAACAACTGTTCGACCGCCCGCCGACCCGCTCACCGCGCTGTGGCGTATTAGGTGTTCTCGTATCATCTGGTGGCTTTGCCTGGTAATTATTACAGCCCGGGTTGGGCTAAAATAATATTACATTACAACAAGATGTTGTCAAACAAAATACCAGCTGATTCATTATCAAAATGGCGTGGACCTAAAATCATCAGCAGATCTATAAAGGCCAAACTAATCTTGTCGTAATTTTTAAACTCTTTGACAATATTCTTTCTTCTAGGTTGGATAAGTCTGAATATTTAGTGGCTGGGGTATACGATTTTGGGAAACTTAATCTCATGCCATGAGAATTATTACACGTGATGTAATCCTATACTCTAATATGAGTAAGATTTGCTTGCTTGCTTGATTGCTTGCTTGCGACACGGATCTAAAAAACGGCTCCAACGATTTCCTTCAAATCTTCGAATAAACTAATTTCTGGGATAAAAATATGTTCTAGATAGGCCTCATCCCCAGGAAAAATCAAATAACGTAAAAAACTAAAATGAAAAGTTAAACAAATTAACATTGGGCTTATGGAGTTTCAAATCAAAACAAAAGAATTGTAACACCTGTTTATAACCAACCAGGGAACTGTCAAAGTAATACTCATGTTGTTTATGATTATTAACATGTGGTTTCCTGAGAGCAAAGATTAAAATATTTGAGTGAAGATTACATATATAGAGTAGTAAAAAAAATCAAAGGGACATTGAGCTCTAAATAACAACTGGAGTGACCTTAAAAATGTAGAAAAGAGGCAAATGAGTTATACACATCTGATTATCAATAGGGGGAAGTGGTGAAATATTACTCCAAGTCATCTAAACAAACTGACTGTCCTTACCCCGAGCAAAGCTCGGCCCCCCGGTACTATTTTTCATAAATATGAACTCAGACCTGATTTCCGTAAGTTACCTTAACCGATGAACCGGAACATGAAAACCGGTTTCCTTAAGGTTCACTCTTTCTACAGTACTTAATCTGTGACCTCTAAATACTTTATACTGATAGAGATAATCCTGGGGAGACTTAAGTAGCATCTGGCTGTTTTCATGAAACATTTCAAATCACTTGGTAAGTACAATAATTCTCTATCCAAAAAATATTTTGCCACTCAGATAAAACGCAAACTCGAAGTGTCAGTGTTCACGCTCCACCTTGATCGATGTGAGGATAAAAGTGCGGTTAGTAACAAAATGGCGGGAGTGGCGTGGCGGGCGGAAGCCACTCCTGCGAGCGTGCAGGTAATTGGTGTAATTACCGCGGTTGACGCGAGCGCCATATTGGTGAGTGAAAGTCCACTTCCGCCGGTTTCCGCAAGATTTCCCTCCGCTGCGAAACAATAGACAATCAAACAGGGTGTGAACCAGAAGACAATCCGACGGGGCCGCCTAGGGAGAGCTGTCCTTGCGACGGCCTGGCCTAGATTTCTCCTGTGAAACGTCCGGGGAGGTTGGTCATAAGAAGATTGTGGAGCGTTCACTGTACATCGCCGAACTTTGGTGTCAACTTCATGGTCTAAGAAGCCATTGACTGTGGTGAAGTATAACTAAAAGTTTTAGTTTACATAAATTCGTGAAGACACTCCAATTGTATTATGGACACTTATTATATTGATGGTTTTGTTATTTTATTAACATTTATTTGGACTTACGTATCAATTATAGTGTTTAAAATTAAATGTCGTTTTAGGAGGTAAGGAAACTCGTCTCGTTATCAAGTGAGTCCAACTTAGACTACACCTAAATCCAAACAAAAATGAAATCTAATGATGCAAATAATTTAACACTCAAGCACAACTAAACAATCCAATATGTGTCAAGATAAGAGAAATATACTAGTTTTATGACAAATATCCTTACATTTCTCCACTAAAATGTTAAAATTAAGGATTTTTTAAATTCGATAACATTTTTATCTGATGTGTTATTTTTATTTTTTGGATGGATGGATGGTTACAAATCTAAAAGTAAATAGTAAAAAAAATACATCATCAAAACTCAAAGGACAATCTGCTATTTGATAATGTTGATTTCAAATTTGTATTACATTTAATTTTTGGCTCCCGCATGTTCTTAAGCCCCAGTGACCCTCCCCTGGCAGATGTTGGTGCTCTAAGGCCTGCCGAATCTAAAAATGTCTTGGAAAAACTAAGGATCATGCACTAGAAAGCCATCATGTTGTAATATACAGGCATGGTTTGATGGTTCCTGAAAAATTAAACCTTTCAGCAACTCTTAATCTCTAAATCTCTCTGCAAGACACCAACGCAACTAGGGCGTATTTTAAGGCGAACATAAAGGAATGATGAGTGTATAATGGGAAGATGCCTTGTGAAGTCTTGTTCCTGACGAAGACTGACTGATTCTTTAGCCAGGATCAATTAGTCAGATGAACGATGGCAACTGGAACTAGTATTGAACTTTTACAAAACGTGCTCAGGTTCGATCGGGCGAACTTCAGATTACGAAGCGAGCATGCTAACTGTTGGTAACACCAACACAACTACCTGAGAATAACGCACAAATATGAACTCGTACGTAAGTTGAGAGGCTGGAAACTTGGACTATATAACTATAACCAACGTCCTCCAACATTATAGTGCAGTATAGCGATGGAGAACTCAAGGAAAGATCGGAAAATTCACAACAACGGTTTGCTTAAAGGCTAGAGGATAAATTCACACGGGTACAACACTTTTAAATCATTTACCAAACTAAAAAAGAGCACAAAATTATACTCAGCTGACCTAAGTATGCCGTTTCCGGAAGTAATACAAGCTTGGGTTTACATTTCAAGACTAAACTGTTATTGACTGTGGCTGTTATTGATCTCTTAAATATAATAGTTTTTATAAATTTACAAAAGTATAAAAAAAATAGTAATTTGCCAATGTGTGTCCTGACTTTGTATTTAAAAATGTGAAAATCCTTGCACCACGGTGTTTAAAAAAATAAAACAGTACCTATAAAACAACTTAGGTTATATTTAGGTTCGGACGTCTTTGTTCCTCTAGTCAGAACTGTTCAATGACATGTGACTGTAGATATTAAATTGCCCTCAATCATGTGGAAAACACCAGGATAAGCATGACATGATAATAAACCTTTATAGTTGCGTTGCTTTGTACTCTCTATTGTCATTGACTCTGGCATACGTTTTGTTATGGGTAGAGCGAGATACTTTCTCTACCAACCATACTAAAATTTCAAGAAAAAGTGTTGTTCTAATTTAATATGTTATTAGTAGCCATGACCAAACTACACTAAAAACCAATATTATACTTCATTTTCATTTTCGTCAATGGTTTAACATATACAGTAAATAAAAAAGTCAAGGGTTAAAATATTAAGTTTGCAATATCTTTAATTTTGCAGATAGTGAATAGCTAATCCGTTTTTAAATTATGTTAACTTTTTGGGTTCAACGGGTTTGTGTTTCAATTTATTTTCTGAGTATTAATTTTCCGAAAATACTCTACGATGTTAAGTAAAATCTCTAATAACTGACTCCAGAAGTTATTATCTTGTGATATTTGGCCAGAAGTTGAATTGGCCTTCTACATCTATATTATGCTACAGAACTCCTCCGTTATTTACTAACCGATTATGCATACAGAAGTATTAAAATACTGCCCCAATTAGTAGTAGTGTAATGAAGTTTTAAATTTTAATTTTCTATCACTCCATGTTGAAGGGTACAGACCGCTTAAAGAATATTTTGACCATTCGGATAGCTTGGAAAACTGAATTTTATTCCAAAACCATTTTTTACAATAACATTAACTTTACAGCATTTAAATACATGAACTAAATAAGGGTACGTGGCCTTGTAGACTATACACAGATTATGACGAGTTTTTGTAATCATTAAATATTTTAATAGGTGGAACCATTTTTCTCCAATTCAAGCAAAAACACAGTTTCTAGTAGGGTTTCCATAACCATAAATGGAATGGCCGCACTAAGAATAAGTTATTATACCAACTATGTAAAGAAACTACCACTAAATAAAATAAAGGAAAACAATTGTATCAAATTAAACACTTATTGTTAGTATTTTTTTTATTTTACAATTTTTTTTTCATTCAATACCATGTAAATAAACAATGAATTACAATATTTAAGGCAATAATATCAAAATAACGTAAGATTAAATCGGGTACAAAATAAATTTTGACTTTAAGTGAGCCTCAGATAATTTTGGGAAACTATAAAAAATATAGATTACGGTATTTACGGAGTGGGATGGTGGTAAAGCGTTGCGTGGGATCAGAGAGGGATGTGGCGCGGTCCTGGGATCGACATCTCACAACCCCTCCCCCCACTAACCCCTTCACTAGTCTGCCTCACTTGCCAATCTTTTACCCACGGAAATTCGTACGCAAATGTTCATACCTGTACCAACCTGGAAACAGCAATTATGTTAACATCCATTTATGTTTTACGTTAGTAATATCTTTCTTATAAAACAACGATCGTAAAATAGTCATGGATTAGCTCTATATAAAAATTGTTTTAAGCAGATAAACTGGCAATAAAGATCACAACTGATGATGTAAATTAAAACCCTGTTGCAGAACTCTAGCGAGACAAATATGATGTCTAAAGGCGGTCCACACTTGAGACGGTCGAACAGACCTGAACATTCGGCCGAACATTCTTCCGAATGTTCACTGAACATTCCGTCCCGTATGTCCTCGTATGTATCCAAAAGTTCGTGCAGATCCCACACTTCTCGCGAATACTCTGAACATTCGGAGTTCAGTCGAATGTTCGGGCGTGTTCGCGAGAAGTGTGGGACCGCCTTAACGAGTTCAATGAGAAGGAGAACAATACCTTTATTGACAGTTAAAACTGGTTAGTGTTTTAAGTGCAAAAACTATAAATCTTCACCAAATATTTATATAACTTTTGAAAAAATTAACCTTTCACTAACCAAAATGTATTTTTGGATTTTACCGTAAAACCGTATATTATGCAATTATTCCCAAACCGAAACAATATAGTCTTTACTCATAAACCCAAGCTGCAGCATTGACTCATGCTGCAGAGCAGCGCGGGTTCTCTAGTATACCTTAATATATTATTGAATGAGGAAAACAGTTTGAAACAAATAAATGTCGTATTTTACAGTTTTTTTAATCTATCTTACGAACTCGAAGACTGAAACTTAGAACAATCAGATCATTATATAGGGGATACCTCCACAGAGCCCAACATTGATTTCTTGGACTAATTTGTCCTTAAATATAACCTTAACGTAAACAAAAAACAATTTTAAAACTTTAAAATTAACTCATTATTAGCTGTGGTTAGAATATATATATATATATATATATATATATATATATATATATATATATATATATATATATATATATAATTCGTTAATATAAATTATAGACTTTTGGTAAATTTCTGGATGGCAAGAGATTGCTCGAATTAAAATGTATTGGCTTAATTGACTTTGGAAAAAGTATTTTATTATTTGCATATTAGTTACAATTCAGGACAAATCGTCCCCATAGAAAACTATGGGGCAATAATACAATTGACATTTCCACATGTCTGCTTGGTTTACTTAACAGCAATTATTAAAAATTGATTAGAGGCTATAACTCCTGCAAGCAAGTATTTACTTCTAGCAGGGTGTAAAATATCAGAAAATAATGTTAAATGCATAATTATTCCAAAATCACATTTTATTCAAGATTTTTTCTATTGATTTTTTTTTACTCCTACTATTCTTGATGATTTAAAATTGAATAATATTATTTAATTAATAAAAACAAATGAATTTATCAACAACCAAAATTGAGAACAATAGTACCGAATTCGTGCAGGATTGAATTAAAATCACACTAGATCGAAGTGTATCCCATAGACACATACTATCTGGATACATGAATATAACCCCACGTTAGACCACATAACTCAACGCGTACCAAATATAAAAAATATTTCTGCCCTTGCCGAACTACAGTGACTTATTTTAAACTACGCAGAAAAATCTGAATAAACATATAAATTGAATTAATACTGATAAAAATCGAATAGAATATTAAGATAAATTAATCGTATTTCTTAACAACTGGAACGGAATTAATTTGAATTAACTTGCTGCACTTTGCTTGTCAGATTAGCTATATTTCTTGTGGTTAAGATGAATTGATAAGGGAGAGGAAACTTGTAAAAATTAATTATCCACAGTTGGAAAGTTTGGACTTATTCCCTAGTACTTGGGGGCCAATCTTTGCTTTGGGAGGTCAGTCAGTTTGCTTATAAGACTTCTGATTATAGGTGACTTGGAGTAATGACCCCCTACCGACGAGCAGATTTGCTTAGCTCATTTGTCCCTTTACTACATGTTTAAGGTCACTGCAGTTGTCAATAAAGCTCAATGTCCCTTTGATTAACATTGTATATGTCACGACCAAAATCATCATTCCATGGTTTTAGCCACTGCTCTCAGGAAACCATATTTTACCTCCTTAAAAATTCATGAGTATTACTTTGACAGTTCGCTGATTGTTTATAAACAGCTGTTATGAGTGTTTTGTTTTGGTTTTAAACTCTATAAGCCAATTTTTTTTCACTTTTCATATTATTTTTTTACAGTATTTGATTTTACCTGGGGTTGAGACCAGTCTATAACTTATTTGTATCCTAAAAATAAGTTTTTCCAAACATTTGAAGAAAACCGTTGAAGCCGTTTTTGAGATCAGGGTTGCAAGTAAGCGAGCAAGCAAGCAACAAAGCAAACATTACTCATATTAGAGTATAGTATTAACTCTGGGATTACAAAATCAATACCACGAGCAACACAGATCGGTTGTCGATGCGGCGCCGGTTCCATACAAAGCGGTAGCACAAAAACCTTATCCGTTTCGATATCAGGCGTCCGGCGCTTCACCACCCATGTGTTTTGGAAACCACGTCTGCTCCTAATTTCCGTACTCTTTCCTCTGTATATTTTACTAGTTTGGTATCATTTAAATATTCCTTACTCTTTAAATTAGTGTACGTTATTCAACGATTATTTGCAGTCCTGCGTTTCTTATCACACACACACACACACACACACACACACACACACACACAAGCCACAGCTACCTCGATTACCGAATTTAATTTTACATTTACTTGTAATATTTTGTATTTTTTGGGTTTATTGTTTTGTTGCTTATAGATAGTGTATTTATTGATGAACTGTGTATTTATTGTAAGAATTTTATTACATGTGCACTGATTCAAATTACTTTCTATTTCTAAATGCATTGCACTTTTTGGTGAAGGATGTAATTCTTCTGTTGTAACTTACTAGGCAACACTCACCATTGCTGATTGAATGACGTGAAGTCGTTTTCATAGGTCAGGTACACAAAACACTTCAAATTACTTTATCGTCAAGTGATCCTATTTTCCTCGAATGACCGGTTTAGTCTACGAACTTTAAGTTGTAGTGCTTCTCAAACATCAGTTTTTAAAACCCCTCTGAGACACTAAACACTAAAAGCCACTTAAAAACATGTTTTTGTTTGTTGTTAATGTGTTTTTAGTGTGTAATGTCTAATTTGGTTTAAAAAACAACTTATATGTTCGAGAATATCGATAACTTTGTTGTTCGCCTGGTGAAAATACCATAGTGGATAGGAACCGGTCACCTCTCAAGGAAAATAGGATCACTTGATGATAAGGTAATTTAAATCGGTTTATTCGGAGGCTTGGCTAAAAAAATCTTTGCTGCCTAGTTAATTTTTATTACATGATATATTTTTTCTTTTAGTTGTAAAGTAGTATTTTCTTTTTCTAGTCTGAAATAAATATGCCCTATACAGCTTTAGTTGCATATTTGCTCTCTCCGTCCCAGCTATTTCACTGATATTGCAATTGATTATTCCATGTTAGATTAGGTTTTTTCTTGAAATGTATTGTTTGCCGTTGGAAATAAATAACATTTAATTAAAATCCTTCCACGCAATATTTCTAGAAAGAGGAGGATAAATTGTTCATCCAGTCCCAGCTCCTGTTTCAATTAATAAACTTGTTAATAAAAGTGTAATACATGTTAGAATGTTGTAAGGGAAGCGGTTCAAACAACCAAAAGGTTTTAATATATCATGTTATAGATTAGCCTTCATGTTATAGAAATCTATCATATTATAGATATAGCCTTCTTAGAATGTACACCATCACCAACACAACTTCTAAAGAAATCATAGAAAAATGAGCTGTAAATGTACCAACATTTGTATCAGATTTGTGAGAGCTGGGATACATAAATTTCAATTTCAGTTAAGGTTGTATTGTAAGAACTGTTGCACAAGGGTTTTTGAACTCAGAAAGTGTTATAGCACTATGTTATATCAGCTGCGGATGCATTCTAACAGTGTACTCAAACGGGGACATTGAACTATCTGAACGTCTCAGTTGTAAAGGTGCCCGCCCTGGTGGGCTGATAACCCCACTGATAAGCCCTCATACCCGCCGGGGGTTCAGCGGATTGCCATTGATAAGCGATCTGCCATCCCCAAGCGAATGGATTGAAACATCCCTACCTCTGTGCCGGCCCGTGACACGTTTAATTCAAGCATGAAAATTTAGATAAGCCCATAATTAACTAATTTCAATGTCGCACATTTTACTTTTATGTATACACTCTCAAAACTACGGGTCTTTCATTTAAAACGCAACGCGAAATTTATACGTAAAAATGATTAACATTTGATATCAATAAAATGTCTTTCATTGATACACACTGGACACTTGACGGGCAATTGATAATTTTGGTCGGTAAATAGATCATCGTAAGCTTTTCACTACAGCCCGCTCTTTTCAGGACATTTAAAAAACCGATAATTGTACTTTTAATGTAATAAGCTCAAAATAATCAGAAAAAAATGTAAATAACATTACAGCAATACATACCACTAGTGAGTATGAAAGGAAATAGGGTTATCAACTTACGATTTGTATTCACCCAAACTATGAATTGTTGTACTGTACTTGTAAGTTTGATTGCGTTTAAAAATCACCCTGAGCGTTTTGTCACACACATTTCTTTAGCTAAAAGGTAATTTGCTGGATGGTCCGTACCCGATGTAAATATTAGTAATGATCGTTTATAAAGTGGTCAGTTTTATTAAAATTATGTATGGTGTAAAACTCGTATGACAATAGAAGATAAATATGTTTAAAACTTGATCAGAAACTTTACCAAATCCGTATCTCGGATTTTTTACTTGAACCATAGGTCAAATGGTATCTGAAAATAAAGCAACGTATGAATTTTAGTTTTTGTATTGTGTTCTCTCTTTAATTGTTTCAGAAGGATGCTTCCAATCTTATAGTTGTTCAGAATCGTAAGGCGGCGTTTGCAATAATATTCCATTATTGGATCAGGATTTTGTTCGTAGTTAAAATCAGCAAACAAAAATGAAACTACTTTTACGTTTTTAGAAGCTGGTATTTTTAATGAGAGACATTTACCTTTTTAAATTTGGTACAGTTTGATTAACAACAACACTTATGACCGATTTAATTGGGTTAGAATTTAACTGTGAGATTATTGAATGCTGCATCATATCCTGTAGGTTTTTAAACTTACCTGCCTTCGATTTCATGTCCTCTTTGAAAACTAAAACAAAAACACCTGAAAGAAAAGTTTATTTCAGACACTTAGTGGAAATATTTCAATTTTCTTAAATTTAGTTATTTCATACGAGTAAATAAACTCTAAGAGCTGTGTGCAAAACCAAGTATTTACATTTAAGTGACAGTTACTTAAGTCTTTACCTATAACAATCGGTAATAAAATAAGCGAAGTCATTTCCATAAGGGAAGTCGCTGCCAAACATGTCTCAGCTATTTACGCCTAGATCAAATTCACCTAGATTTTTAATAATATCGGTATTAAAGACAGATTTATTTTACTTACAACAGGCTTAACTTGCATGTTATGAAATATTCTTTAAAAATATAAGTATTCATTATTAACATGTTAACTCCAAATTCCAACGTACTTTTGAACTTTTTATGACGTTTCCATCGTAAAAATTACGGAAACGTAACTCACACAATTAGTTGTCATAACTATTTTTGTAATTACTCAATTAAGACTGTTTAACTTACTCAATTGAGTCTAAGGCATGACTTTACTCGGCCAACATGGGGAACAGGCGGGTCAGAGGTCAGAGCGCGGGCAGTGAGATGGACTGACTGGCTTTGTGAGGCCGCGCGACGTCAGGCCCTAGATTGTTCCACAGAGCGCGGGCAGTGAGATGGACTGACTGGCTTTGTGAGGCCGCGCGACGTCAGGCCCTAGATTGTTCCACAGAGCGCGGGCAGTGAGATGGACTGACTGGCTTTGTGAGGCCGTGCGACGTCAGGCCCTAGATTGTTCCACAGAGCGCGGGCAGTGAGATGGACTGACTGGCTTTGTGAGGCCGTGCGACGTCAGGCCCCAGATTGTTCCACAGAGCGCGGGCAGTGAGATGGACTGACTGGCTTTGTGAGGCCGCGCGACGTCAGGCCCCAGATTGTTCCACAGAGCGCGGGCAGTGAGATGGACTGACTGGCTTTGTGAGGCCGCGCGACGTCAGGCCCTAGATTGTTCCACAGAGCGCGGGCAGTGAGATGGACTGACTGGCTTTGTGAGGCCGCGCGACGTCAGGCCCTAGATTGTTCCACAGAGCGCGGGCAGTGAGATGGACTGACTGGCTTTGTGAGGCCGCGCGACGTCAGGCCCTAGATTGTTCCACATTATTTTCCCTAAGCCCAATCGTTTCCCCACTTCCACCCAATTGTTCTTCCACGAATTGAAACCTTTTGTGCTAAAACTCTCAGAATAAAATGAATTGGAATTTAAAATTCATACAGACCCTTAGAGTAAATGCGCTGGATTTGTAAACTTTAACCTAATAGGTAATTTGTTAATGCCACGTTGGATCTGACGTGGGGTTATACTACGGAACTATACTTTCAAATATTAATTTATAAAATGAGGGTTTCCAGTGAGAGGGTGAAAATGTAAAAGAGAATTGTCATTACAATAACAGAATATAGTTTAATAAAATAAATATTTCAAATACGATATATAAAACTACGTTTGACTGACAGAATAATTACAACAGAAAATCACCTCTCCACAAGTTAATTTTTAGTCATAATGGTAAAAAAATATTCAAAGTTAACAAAAACGATTCTCAATAATCAGTACCATAATATTCTATGAATTCTACTTTTCTCTTAAGTCTGTAACAATTTTTAGTGTCCACGTTAACGTATGCTTGCGAACGTTTGCAAAGCTCCTTAGTTTTATAATATATCAGTACAGATTTTCTCTAAGCATTTTTAAATACAAGTAAACTGTTGAAATAATTAGCATTTGTACTCGTACATTCACACATTTGTGATCTTTCTCTGTCATATAAAAATATAAACAAATTATAATTATTTAGATTTGTTGCATATGGTCGATATTTGTCGACCTATTGTAAAAGTGCTTGGCTAAAAAAGGTGCATGTTAACAAAGCTAATACGTAAAATATTTGTTCAAATATATCTTTAAAAATTCAATCTTTGTTCATCCTCTTACGGGAAGAATGAGCGTACACCTAGTTTAATGAACTCAAACAATTAAAACAATTACTAAGAAAAATAATTAGAATAAAAGTAAATCAAAGGAACAATTTGATTAATATTTCTCTGGGCAATCTTTATCAAAGCAATATAAAAATAAACGGTATCAGGACACTGACACATACTTTCTCCCTTTTAGCCAAACTTTAATGACAAAAATAGTTGTTATTTACTAAATATAGAACATGAAGTATAGATAAATGTACAGAAAATTGTCTAAAATAGTTGTTTTCAAAAATATCCACCCAAATCCCTTTTTGGGAGGCACTATAGAGTCCGTTGCTACACACAGTGGTTTTGAGAGGGGAAATGCCCCCTTGCCCCCCCAGGGTTAAATAGCAACACATTTCGAACATCATCTGTTGGTCAATGCTAACTTGACCTGCATATCAAATTTTAATGAAATTGATCAGTAAATAAGAGAGAAATAGTTATATTTGTATTCCCCATAAGAATAACATTGGACAACGTACTGTGTTTACTGCTAAATGAAAATTTCAATTTTCTCCGTAACTAGCAATCGTAGAATAGTAATTTAAAATACTAATTTATTTAGTTTTTTTAGCTCTTTTTAATGGTGAATAGTAATCTCTTTTAACATTTATGATTTTTTATAAAAAATCCAAACAATTGAATTTTGGATGTTTTAAGTCCTGTAATTTCTGAACCCGAATTTTTCAAGAAATGCGGGTGGTGTCATTTTGTTGCAAACCTAAAGTTCTACAAACCACGAAAGTTTAATCAAAATCGTTAGAGCCGTTTTTTGAAATTTGGATTTTTCATGTTTTTTGGCGGTTTTTGGGGGATAATTACCCTTAAAAATCAAAAATCCAAAAAAAATAAAAAATACCTGGAGATATCGTGGATTAGTACCTACATACCAAATTTCATAAAAATCGGCCCATAGGTTAGGGCTCTAGCTCTGTAAACATCCACACACACACACACACACACACACACACACACACACACACACACACACACACACACACACACACACACACACACACACACACACACACACACACACACACACACACACACACACACACACACACACACACACACACACACACACACACACACACACACACACACACACACACACACACACACACACACACACACACACACACACACACACACACACACAGACAGACATCACGTAAAAAACACTTTTTTGGGTTCAGGGAGCACCAAAACGAATATTTCCACTAACAACTCAAATTCGAAAATTTTTACAAAAACAATACTTTCTCCATATACTATGTATAGGGGGAGAAAGTAATAAGAAAAATTACTTTAAGCAAAGATGCCACCTTACCATTGAAATCAGAAGCAGGCGTGACCCAGCTGTTGCCCCAGTCGGTCACTGAGGTCCCAGTCCGTCACTGTGGCCCCAGTCGGTCACTGAGGTCCCAGTCGGTCACTGAGGTCCCAGTCCGTCACTGAGGTCCCAGTCGGTCACTGAGGTCCCAGTCGGTCACTGGGGCCCCAGTCCGTCACTGAGGTCCCAGTCGGTCACTGAGGTCCCAGTCGGTCACTGGGGCCCCAGTCGGTCACTGAGGTCCCAGTCGGTCACTGGGGTCCCAGTCGGTCACTGAGGTCCCAGTTGGTCACTGAGGTTCCAGTCGGTCACTGAGGTCCCAGTCGGTCACTTCTGGCTAACTAGGCCCCCAGCTCACAGATGTGTCAATCGCAGAACTCATCAGATTCATCGGTTTGCCGGTGTAAATAAGCAGAGTGTCATCAAATACTCTGAACTCTAAATGCCAATTACAACACTGGTATGTGAATTGTGAAATCCCAATACCAGGTATCTTTCTTTTGTAAAACCAAATTTATAAAATGGTGACATCAAATACTCTGAACTATAAATGTCAATTATAACACTGGTATGTGAATTGTGAAATCCCAATACCAGGTATCTTTCTTTTGTAAAACCAAATTTAGAAAATGGTGACATCAAATACTCTGAACTATAAATGTCAATTATAACACTGGTATGTGAATTGTGAAATCCCAATACCAGGTATCTTTCTTTTGTAAAACCAAATTTAGAAAAATGGTGACAACCGTCACATTAATATGGAATCATCGGTCAAAGTAAATTTGTTGCTGGTGAAATATCTAATTGCGTTAAAACTATAAACTCCACAGCATCTTCCTGAAATACTCTTGCCACAACATATTCTACTGATGTTTAATTTCCTTAAATATTTTTTTCGTTGGTAGATAAATTCATACAGATCTATTAATCATATTGTGGTGCAAAAAAGTATGTTTTAATTATTTGCTTTCAAAAACTTGGTGAATAAAGTGTAAAGATAATTAAAAGACCATAATACTCTTTCTTCACGTTAGAATAATCATAGTTTTTTTAAGTGCAAAACATATTCTTGGTATGTAAGAGCAGTGTTCATTTTAGGGATTGTTCCTCACCCAATCGTCCAAAAGATGTAGTTTGTTGACAACTTGAAAGTGTAGTAAATAATTACATAAAGTAATAATTTACTTTTAGAACGTTAATCTATGTGGAAAGGCGTTATTATTCCAATTTTAATATCAAAAGTGTATTGTAACAACAGAATGTTTTCTTTATATAAAACGTTTTACTCTTTAAACTCCTTTAGTTTTGGAAAACTATATTTTCGGTCGATTGGATGAGAGGGTACTGAAAGCTATGATTTCTCTGACATACACATCCGGACTCACTGTTTAACTTTCAAAAGGAAATGCATCCTTGAAAATGTAAAATTTTCCTTAAATATCTTCGCTCCTATAAATGCCTACTATTATCACCCCATTCTCTACAATAGGTGTCCCTAGACCAGTGTGACAACTACAACTTTTGTAGTTACTGTAGTAAAATTATGTGAAATTAGTTTAAATTAAACATTTAATGATTACGGGACACAATTAAAACTTGTTATTTGAACTAAACCATAACGCACAGTGAGTAATATAGGCAATACAATGTATACGACTTCGTTATTTGTCACCGAGCGAGGATTATTAACAGGACTGTTTAAAACTGTGAGTATTGGCGCTCCCCCACAATCAAACGGACTTGTTTGATTATGTCAAATTAAAACGTTCACTGCTGAACAGGGATTTTCATCACTTTAGGGCTTTTCACAGAGTTTACAAGTGAAAACTTCATTGATATTTGTTGACAAAATCTTGATAGTTTGGTACGAGAGGTTTTGTTTTCGTGGATAGTTTTCACGAAACTATAACTACAACTACATAGATATAACTATAACTACCTTAACCATAATGTGTCTAACACGTTATGAATAAGGAAATATAGTGATTAATTGGACTGTAGATGGCTTGGTTATAACTTTTTCCTATAATTTTGTAGTTGTATGTTTCATATTTTAATGCTATATTATTTTATTATCTCTTTTCTATAAATATGTTGCAAATATATACATATTTTTTAGAATCACAATAACCATTGAGATTGTTCGTAATCGTGTTTGTTTTTTCTACTATAACAAACACTATGTTTTTTAACTAAATTTATTATTTAAAGTATTCACATTTGCGTAGAAAGTGCAGTAAAGTATTTACAGTCACACTGCCCATTCATTGACAGTCAAAATCAAATTTATTCTATAAAATGGTCAAACGTTTCTGGTAAAAGAGGAGTTGGTAAATTATAAAATATAAAATATTTACTAAATATCCGACACATATTTGCGAAAATACGCCACGCAATAAACTAAATGGGAAAATGTCATGGTGAAAACAGCAACAGAATACAAGTTCAAATTTTAAATACGTTGTACCTTTTATAATAATTATTATTATTCTTTATAACAATTTGGGAAAATACTGGCAATCATTTCAATTCCAAGGGATAGTTTAATGTCAATCATTTTCATTTACAACTAAAGAAAAAAGTAATTAAACAATTCCATAAAATAAGTAATCTTTACAAATGTTCACATTCACTTACACATCACAACACCAAGAAGAGTGTTAATTATAATTTTGAAGAAATCTTAAGTAAACCACAAATAAATCCGTTACACTTTCTTCTAAGCTGATAATTAACAATCACCTATAACTTTATTGTTAAGAAATGCAAATATTTTACACATAACATAGCACCAGATTAACGAATTTCACTAAAACTCCCGATCGGGTGAACGTGATGCAACCGCCTCATTTAAATTCACCACGAGCACTCGGTAATGTCCATTAAAAAACAGCTTAGCGTGCTTTTTAGCGGATCCATCGGCAAAAACCGATGCGACGGGAGTAGGACAATCCACTAATTAGACAAAGTGTCTGCGTGTTTGAATAAAATATGGCGGGCGGCGTTGGTGGCAGAGTATCTCGTCATTTCAATCAGGCAGCCGTGTGTCATTTGTGTAATGGTGAGCGCTATGTAGAGTGCGATTGTTGCGGGGTACCGGCCCGGAAGCGCGCTATTGTCAGCTGTACTGGCACCGAGAGATATTTTGCATCCAGAGCTAAAAACGGCGCTGCATTGTCGCATTGTCGTATTGTCGGGCCGACAAAGCCTGTGATTGGACGGGATATACGCGACAGAGACCTCATCATAAAATGGACTCGCTCTTAAATTATAGCGCATTGTCCTCCTGTCGATGAGCTTTGTCAAATGTTACAGCGTGTTTGCATTTTTCACGTTTGTATTCGGCTGCCTTTTCGGTTCCCCGTTGTCGTGTTTTCATCCGCGCCTTCCCAAGATGATTCGGTGGCGCGGGGCGGCACTACCCATAATTACTGTGACCTTGTTTCTTTGAAGCTTTTCACATGTTTTATGTGTTGCGATACGCTTTTGCTAAGTGCTGATGTATGTAATTACGTTTTTACCTTTACAAAATTTGCCTTATTAGAGTGTGTGTTAAATTGTGGATGGATACAAACGTATATATAGTTTACTTTTATACGTCCTTGTATTGTTTACTTATTTATTACGTCCTTGTTTGATTTTATTTGCACTATCACGTTACTATTTTTGATTTTTTGATAACCCCATTCCGACAAACCAGTTGTACTTTTAATCGGAAATACTTTTAAATTGAACTATTTTGACTAAAAGTAAACTTTTATAAATCTACATATATGATTTGGTGAACGAAGTCTATTTTATTCCTTAAAAATTAATAAACTACAGTTTCTATTCCTCCAGTTAGGTAAGTATATTCCGGGCTAGTCCCCTAAATTCCCGACCAAGCAAAGACATCCCCTTGAGGGAACCACATTTAATCGTATCCGATTACAAGAGGACAATTAAGAAACAGTACAAAAGACAACCACGGCGACCAAGGCGCGCGGTCGCTCAAAACCCCGGGCCAACACGACAATGAACTCTCTGGGGACACTCGCAAAGAATTGTTTCCCAGGATACAGTGTCAAAGAAGAGTGTAACCGGATGAGAAGGTATCCGTATCGTTGTAAGAGGTCGGGACCACGCCGCGTCTTCGGCGGCCTTTGATTCATCCACCCCAGAGTCTGCATTATGGTCTCCTAATGGACCGCAAACGCCGACCTTTGTGTTTTTCACCCACCAGTCACTGAAGCATCTGAAGCACATGCCCTCAGCTTCCTGAGTGTTTAAAAGCTTGTTAAGCTGTTGTTACTGTTGCTTTGTAACATGCTGTTAGGTTAAGTTGAGTACTTGTTACAAGGTTACTGAGGGTCTTGTTCACTTTGAGACTTGGCGGTGGGATTTAAAATAATTATCCTCAATATCCATAGGACAATCAAATTTTGAGTAATACACAACTTATTATTATGATACAATCTCTTATAGAAAACATGACCCTCTCAAATTAAAGGAAGGAGATCGCACCCAGCACCCTGAGGTGAGGGAAGTGAATTTCCGCATTAACACCTTAAAAATACCAAATAAAGGGTTTAAACCAACATTGGTTACATTTTTTTAATTGAAAAATTTTATTTTTTGGCTGTTTTGATGCTCCTGGTTATATTTAAATTTACTAATAATAAGCCAATTTTGTACATTATAATGTTAGAGGGAGGAATTGTCGGGATAACAAGTTAGTATAGGGGTATGGGGGTGATAAAACGGTATTAAGATATGAAAAACAGCCTTTTCCAGTGTAAAATCTCTATAAGACAACGTTCTGTATTTTGACAATACAAGTTCGTTGGGCAAAACAATAAAAAAAACTCCAACCCTCTTTTTTGGGGTTTTTAAATTTTTAATTTTGAGTTTTTGGGCCCAAAAAGGGCTATAAAAGCACCTAATGTAAATTTAAGGTATATTAAGTTATATGAATTCAAAAGGCGGAACTTTTAAGCCCTCTCTCATCATCCTAGCACCAATATTTACTGAGTTATTTAAAAAAATGAAGATTGAGTAAACACGGTACGTTGTCTTATTTACATTGGAAAAGGCTGTTTTTCATATCATGATGTAGATAAATCACTCCTAATACCCCCAAACCCATTTTTGATCCTGATTGTACCTCCTCCTAAGCTTATAATGCACAACATTGCCATGCCAATACGGGATTTAAATAGAACCAGGTGTATCAGAACAACAAAAAAATCTAATTTTCTATTTAGCTAAAAATCACACACATTGTTTTTTAAACCCGTTATTTGATTGTTAAAAGTTTTTAATGCGGAAATTCATTTCCCTGACGTCAGCGAGCTGCGTGCGAACTCGTTATAATTATTATAATTATAATTATAGTATAGTTAAATGATTGTATCGATTGAGGAAATATTTTAATATCTTCGGTTGCTTAGTATTTACAATGATCTCAGTCTTACCAAATTTTGTTACAGATTTCCCTAGATACCAACTCGTGCCTCCTCACTCTCGGCTCATGTTCACGCAAGACACCCCTGTTCCCCCACCCGCCCCCACGAAATTCTCCCTCACAAATCACCCTGATGGCCATTGTCCGCCCATCTCGGCCAGCAACTGAGATGTTTTGACCGCACCATGAAATTGATTCCATTACGGGACAATGGGCAGCTTTCAGCCCCCGCGTAAATACCTCGCGTTACGGGCATCAGAAGCGCACCTGGACCCTACTCGACCCACCCCTGCTGGATCTTTCCACCCCCTCCACCCCTCGTACCTTACATCTCTATCTAGTGCCCCACGGGGACATCTTTGTACATTCTGCTAAGTGTGCTTAGTTTAAGTACTTACAAAGAATTAATAGGCCACTAGAGAAGTTTTTATTAGTGAATTTCCTTTGGAAAGTGAACTATTAGCATGACTCGCACGGTGAAACTTAAGCCCGGGACCGCCATAGAAGTTCCTAACGTGACCCCCTGAACACGTTTTGGGGGGTCGTTCAAAATTGTGTATATATATATATATATATATATATATATATATATATATATATATAGACATATATATATATATTTTTTTCTTGTGAATCCTTCTGTTGTTGTTGAAGATGGTGATTGTATTCTTAGTTGACTTTTAGGCACTCTCATCTTCTATAAAACTATATTAAGTAAAACAATTTTAAATTTAAAATTGTTTTACTTAATATAGTTTTATAGAAGATGAGAGTGCCTAAAAGTCAACTAAGAATATATATATATATGTCTTTGCACTCTAGCGGTCGCATTTTTGTCCGATTTACTTCAAATTTGGTAGGGAAGTTACTTTCTGTAATCGGTTGGACAAGTTCGTTGGGCAAAACAATCGGAAAACTCTAAACCCCTTTTTTGGGGATTAATCTTTCAAAATTTGAGTTTTTGGGCCCAAAAAGGGTCAGAAAAGCCCCGTATGTAAAATGAATGCATTTAAAAGATGGGAATTGGATAGGCGAAAGTTTTAAGCCCTCTCTCGTCATTCTAGCATAAATATTTACAGAGTTATTAAAGAAAATGTGTATCGACCAAACACAGTACGTTGTCTTATGGGGATTTTACATTAGAAAAGCCTGTTATTCATTTGTTGGTGTACTTTTATCATCCCCAACAACCTCACGCCTACTTTAAAGCCTGACTGTCCTAACCTTATAATGCGCAAAATTGTATTCCCAGCATTGCAGGTAAATAGAACCAGGAGCATCAGAATAGCAAAAAAATCACTGTTTTCAGATTTGAATAAAAGTTGGAATAAATGTATGTTTTTAACTGATTTTGAGTTTTTATAGGTTTTTTATGTGGAAATTTACTTCCCTTACGTCAGCGTGCTGCGTGCGAACTCGTTTTTTCATCGTATGAATTTTTTCCCACAACAGTTTTAATTTAGCCAGTAAACAATTTGACTGGTACATAGTGTCTATTGATGGCATAGATTTCAAATGTAAAAATGGATTCCTAATACATGTTTTAGTTTTGATTACTTTTCCCGTTAAATATAATTTAATGTAGACCAAGTCATTGAGTAAACCATTTAAAATTTTATAGAATTATTCATCATTCAGATAATGATATATATAGAATCAATTCAATATTTACAATACAAACTGGATTCGAACAAAATCCTTTAATTTTAATTTATGAATTTAATATTTCCTCATTTTATCATAACTTAAGATTTTAGTAAACTATGGATGTTTACAAACAACATCGGGGAGTTGTTTAGCATTAAATAACTTTAACCAAAACAATTTTACTGTTTGTTTTTTTTATTTATGGAAGTTACACAATTATTTACTATGGTACGATTTAATACACATTTTCTCTAGTAAACCCCTTGAGAACCACAGTGGTTACTACTTCAGTGGTGAATTATGGAATAATACTCAAAGCAATATATGGCCTATAATACCACCTTCTCACAGAGTAACACGAATCATCAACCCTTATATATTGACAAGTAAACATCCCAGAGCTCCTGCATAACATAAAACCTTCGCTTCTACTTTCTTTGAATTAAGCTTTATGCCGATTTTTAACAGATTGACACTTGTTTGGTTGCCACTAGAAATCAAGTAATAGTTAAAAAAAAAACTATTTTATTTAGATAAACAAAACAAGATACTTGTGTGGTAAGACAGGCTGGAGATGATTCTTGTACAGTTAATTTTTATTTTATGTTTTTTTATGTTTAGTACAGAACAACTGAGAGGATGGCCCTCTCTACAAGCTGAGTGACATTAAAGACTATAATCCCTGGTCCTACATGGAAACCAGTCTTTATATAAGATACAGAAACAAATTTAAAATAACAGATTCCCACTAGATAATAGTTTATCACTGCAATAGTTTAACGCAAGCTTCAACAAAGTTAAACCAACTCAGCTCAATATAGCCCAGTGCATAAAGGAACAATATAACGCTTTCAAGGGCTTTCATCGACTCTTGTTGTCTAGGCGATAATCTAATTATAATTCGTGGCAGTCTCCGGCCGATCGATACAAACTTCAGCTCCCTACTCATATTAAAGTTGCATTAAGTTGCAAACTTGGGTGGCTCAGCTCCTTCGTACGGCAGGCTGACTTGGTAATCAACATGTGAGAAAGGGGTTCGTCACTCAAACCCTAGCACAGTGAATATTATATACAAATTATTTTGTATGCCAACACAATTTTAATCTTTTGATAATGTTCAATCCCTTTATTGGAAGACCATGAACATTTACTTTATTGACTATTATGAATTATTGGTGTCAATTAGTTTGATAACCTTCACATTTATCGTTAGTTTAGGCTCAAGTAGCTTGTTGCCTAAAACAGTTAAAATTTAAGATCCAAATTAAATAATTTATTAGGAGGTAATAATTGAAGAAAGACGTACTTTTTAGGAAATAAAAATTATATACAATAATCTACACATATTTTAAAAATGCTTTGAGAGTTACTTGGCTTCTTCCACCACTATTTTAGAAATTTATTTAATTGGTACAAATTCAGTTAATAATCGTCACATTCATACCAGACATATTTAAATTCATGATAGATATTTGTTGGAAGTAGGGATTTAGTAGATAATTTCTTAAGTATCATGACACGTGTTGTTACAACTAAACAGGATAAATAAATTAAACGTCCACTAACAGTGCAAAGCGTCTAAAACACAAAAACACATAATGTGTTCCAAAGTTGTAGGCCAATCTACCTACAGGGCTGGAATGTTCAAATATTTATGTTTAATTGCAGTAAAATACAACAACCATAAAATACAACAACAGTTTGTTTTTAAATTATAATCTTTTCATCTATGTTAATGTTTCATCAATTCAAAATGATAAATAATACATTTTACAAAAATTTAGATTTTTTAGGTATATTTGTAGTAATAATATTTCAGGGTTTTTTTCAATGCGAACGCAGTAAAATTTGGTAATTTTACCTGTTTTTTTTTTCAAGATGACAAAAAACAGACTTTGAATCCATCTAAGGGCACCTATTAGACAACCAAGACCTCAAAATGTAACACTACTCTTCTTATATTTCTTTTTATCTTGATCGAATTTCTTCATTTACATCAGAAACTTGTTTAGCATTTGTATTAAAACGTACTATGCAGTCTATAAAGAGACTCAAGCGTATTTCCTTGTCAATATGAAAACTCAAACTGGAATTTCAAACAAACTTCCCCAAGAGTCCAGCACCCCCGGTTTGGCTGTGGGAAGGGCAGAGCTGCGAGAGGCCGGTGAGTGATAGTGGCATTGCCCCGGATCCACGCACATTTGTAGCCAGTCGCAACAAATCGGCGGCCACCACTGTGCGCCGGCCGCGTCATTTACCATCTGTAATCGGGGTCTAATAATGCGAACTCCTGCAGACCTTCGAGCGCCTCTGTTGTGTTAATATACTAGTGGTGGAAAATTAAAATTAACTTGATTGATTTAAGTTCGACCGAATAATTTAATTGTGCAGATGGTAAATGTTTTATAACATAAGAATACTGCACTTCCATATTCAGCTAACAATCCCAACGTCTACTGTTTCTGGGGTCATAACGTTTCCCCATTTAGGAAGAATTCAAATATATAAATTCACATTGAGTATGACGTCAACGAATTAAACTTTCTACCTGAGTGTATTTGAATTATACCTGAAGATAGAAGCAATTAGACTTGCGAAACCACGGTCGTCTGACTGGATTGTTTTAAAGCTGAAGTCAGAGAGAAAGTAACTTATTTTATGTGGTTTATCAGCTTTGGAGGCTAATAAATACTGAGTCAATTCTTTGTTTAAAATAATATTGCCTAGTTTGTGCTACTAATTGTGTTATGTGTCTTGTGTTTTAGGTATTCTTGTTACCTTAGGACAGGATCAGATTCCAGCTCCGGAAACGGTATGAAACTTTTTTCTCATTCAGTGATGTAAAATATCCGCAATAATTTCTTAAATAATTCAAGCCACCTACGAACCTGTCAAAGTTAATTAAGTAAAAATAAAAATTTATCTTCGATATATATACAGAAAAAACATAAAATTCTTTGACTGTGAATATTTGGAACAATTAATTGGACTGTAAGTAAGTATGAATAATTTATTAATAAAACTAGTGCATGAATAGCTAAATTAAAGTTGATATTGAAAGTCAACATAGTTTTGCAGAAACTAAAATTCCAGACAGTTTTCAAGTACATATTTTAATTGAATAGCATTTGAAATCCCAATTTACTTTTAAAGCTAAATCTATCAAATATAAAGAGCAATTAAATCAAAACTGTTATGCAATTTATAAGATTCAAAAATTAATGGTTAAAAATAACATTAGTTGAAGATCTATTTATTTGCTTAGGTCTAAAACGCATTTTACCATAAGGTTTACTAAAATGTTACCAAAATCAAAACTTAGAAATAATGTTACCACCTTTGAGTGGAAATATGAATTATAATATCATTTTATAAATAAATAATACTGATACTGATTCTATAATACAATAATATAATATAATATTATATATAATATATATATAATATAATATAATATATAATATTATAATATAATATAATACAATACCATACAAAATTCTAAAGTGTTAAAAATAACAATTCATAAATTATTTTTTCCCATTGAGTAAAATAACAGTAATATTATTAATGTACGATTTAAGTTGATATTAAAGTTTGTAAAATGGATTAATCTATATTTACTTATTTAATAGACGAGCAGGTTTTTTGTGGCAATCACTCCTCCTAAACTAATGAACCGATTTTCATGTTTTTGGTGTCATTGGAAAGAGCCTAACGTGAAGTTGTGCAGGAAACTTTTTTATAGAGAAATAATTTGTGAGTGAGGCCCTGGGGCCCCTTAAAGTTGAGTTTTTTCCTACATTGGGAAATAACTATAAGTTTTAAGCAATCAGCTGGATAGAGTAAACACAGTTAATCAGCAGGTCATGTTGGCTTTGGAACGGTAACACAATATTTATACGGGAATGTCAGTATAATATTACGTGATCGCGAGCGAAGCCGCGACGGCTACTAGTATAAATATATTAATTGATAATTCAGATCGAAATAATACTAAATATTATAACTAAATTGAAATTACATTCTATATCAAAATCCGTGCCTTTGTAAAACCATAACGAATTTCAAACCCGATTTTAAATATGTAATGGATAAATTATTTATGTTTTATTATTGTAAAAGCTCTTTCTTGATATACACTTGCATTACATTGACCTTTAAAAATATAATCAAGCTTTAATTTTTATTATTTTAATAAACCGTAACAGTTGTTAGTAAACACATATAAAAGTATGAATAACGTTTAAAAATACATTCTTATCTTTAATAAACTTATCATCAACCCAACTATAAGTAGTGTATTAACTTTTATATGAATAATTTAATCATTTATTCAAATCGGTAACATATTAGTCCTATTTTGAAAACACCGGAAACAAAACAGACAATTGAACGCAGCGGCAAGGTGTCGGACACAAGTAGGGAATTGCCGTTCATTGTCCCAATCAGAATATCGACCGGTCGGGCATCGGGCGCTCCGGGCCCATTTTCATTAGTCGACTGCGGCAAATAAGCGTCGTAAAATCTACACCATGATTGTGTTAGCGCGAACAATCATTACCGTATTCCCGCCAGGGCAGTTCCGTAACCCGCGCGAATTAAATGTTGCATAAAACAGTTTTGTTGCACTCTTCGCGACACGGTTGATCAGCTGATTGGACGGTTTACTGCCGGCTGTCATGTGATTAACAGCTGGCGATTCATTAGGAGGGAATAAGTTGTAAAGTTTTATGTGCAGTAAAACTGCTTGTATGGTAATTAAATTAGTTAATTTACGTAAGGGTTTAAATCACTAGTTTAGTTGTGACAAATGTGTGAAAAGGACATGTACTACAGGTGAAATGTAAAAGTATTTTTGGGGGATTTTTAAAAGAGAGAGAATATTTACAAATGTTTTATAACACGTTTGGAAACCCGATCAGTGATACTTCTATTTATAAATATTCATTTTTTATATAAAAAGGTTCCTTTAGTGAAATATATGTCAACCATGCATATAAAAAATCACGTGAATGAACCACCAAAGCTTGGTCTGTAAAACAAGAAAGAAGTACCAGTATTTGTCAAACTAACTTGACTATGAAAAAAACCTCTTACTCTGGGTTGAGGTACTGTAATCACTTGCCAATGAAAATGAAAACTATTTTGTATATTAATAAATTAAATATAAGTTAATCTTTAACTCAAACACCAATTTATTGCATGGATGACTACTTTAACGTGTAAGTTTTATATTGTAAGATGAAAAATAACTAAGTAAAACACAATTTAATATGTACTGCTTTGTACCTAGTTTTCCCCCATCTACACCTCCTACGAGCATGAAGCATGCGCAAAGTAAAAGATTTTAAAGAACCCTGCCGTAGTGTAAAATACACTCTAACCCACTACCATTTCTGGCACCAAAGCAGGCGGAAATAAAAAATAAAAAAAGTCCGGTCGTAGTGACAAACCTTACCCGAAACCCTATCCAATGGCTGAAGAGGGCCCAAGCGCCCTATAACAGCCACGGAGGACCAGTGACTTTCCCGCCCGCTGGAACTTTACGAAAACTCAATGCTTTGTACTATGAATGAATAAACAAGATTTCGATTATATGTAATACGTATGCCTCCCTTCCTACTTGTATACGGGAATGTACAATATCTGTGATATCCGCTATCAGAACCCTAATCACAGTACACCCATATTTCTACTGTAAATGAAAAATCATTAATATATTTGTTTTGGAAATCAACGAATAGAACAAGTTTACAATTTTCATTGTGTACATAATCGAAAACCTAAATAACACATTGTTTTGATCACGACTGATTTTTATGTAGGTACTTCCTTACCATGTTTATTACCTTAGTAGTTTTATAGTTTAGTTAAACCAACCAAAATTTAGTAACGCAGTGAAAATTAAAAAAAATTAAACAAATTCTTGTGAATACTTCATCTATATACTAAATTTAGAGCTAGGAACAAATTAGAGATATCACGGTTATGTCTACAACAATGTGTCTATTCTCCCCTCGAGATGGAGGGAACAAACTTGTTGATCTCCAACACCTGGATGTCCCGAGTATCGCTGGGATTTGAACTATCGATCAATCCACAAACCCAGATGTTTGACAGCCCTTGACTAAAACTGACGTTTCTATTATATCTCGTGGCCGCACGCCGTCAGGGGATCCACGACAGCTCGAGTGCTGCTCACGGGGTTCGTTCTTTTAGAAAATATAGTTTCATGATTCTGACTGGCAGTACCCTTCACTAAAGCGGGACTTGAACTTTTAGGACTTTGAATTAAGATTGTTCGTTTATACTTAAATACGTTTTGGAAGACTAGATATGTATAAACTACGAGAATAATGGTACTTAAAACATTTTATGATTTTAAGAATATTAAGGTCGTTTTTTGAAAAACAATATTCAGTGTGCAATTTGGATTTGTCACATAGTAATTATGACGGAAGAACTCGAATTTTAAATCCGAGTCTAAAAAAAAAGAAATCCGTAAATACCAAATAAACAAATTAAAAATAATTACTTTGAGTTTACGTTTTAGTAAAAAACTATTGTTAAACTTGAGGGCAATTTAGATTTGTAATTGTTTAGGTCTACAGTATTAGCTACCAATTACAACCTAGTTTCTTCATGAACAAATTAGTTGATCCGGTTATTTTTAAAGGCAATTCAACAATGTATACTAATATAAATCAAGTAAAGGTAGACTTAAAAACTTCAGACATATTTGCTAAAATGCATTTAGTTCACACTTAAGAGACAATGTTTGCGTCAAGGTTCCTTAAGTTTATACCGTTCCAGTGAAGGTTCCTTTAATCCTATTCATGATTTCCAATTTAACCCAATTTAAACATCCCGAATGTATCAACTTAAAAAAATGTAAAATGTAACATCGCTTTCCAAATGACACTTCACTGACAAACTAAATAATTTTCTATGAAGGAGTTATTCGATATTTGATCCTAGAGAGACATAGCAATGAACCGTATCAGATATTTCATCCAGACGGCCACTTCACACTCCATAGTGGACGCCACATATATCACCGTGTCACGCCTGTGCCCAGGTTCAACACTCTTTGTCCCAGGGCCAGATGATGATGTAGCGGCGCGGCACAGGGCCCGCGGCCCAGGATTGTGGGGGCCCAGCGGCCTGGAAGTAGCAGCTGAAGCCAACGGCCCGGAAGACGCAACATGGACATGCCCATTATACCAGCGGCTTCCTTTAACCTGATTCTGGTTTGCCGTTTTTTCACGGTCTTTTTTGTCGGGTCGTTTTCATTCATTTCGGATCGCCGGATTTGCTTAGAACGCCGAGCGTGTAACGGACTGAGTTTTAGCCACTGTCGGCGTGTTGTAAGTATGGAATATACGAGTAGGTCCTCGATCGGTGCTTGGGTACGTGACGATTGTTGTGTTGTACAATTTAACCTACAGGAGAGCCACATATTTGTGGATAGAGTTTCAGTTATGCAAAGCTCCTTTGAAGAAACCATAACCTTAATCATTTTTAACCTGACACAAATGCAAGGATTTGCATTAACTGTGAAGGCGATGCTTTTGTATTATCTTCGTTCATCAATTGCTTATTTGTTTTTCTCAAAATAGTATCAATGCCAATTCATCCAAGGTATATGGACAATAATTTACAGTATCGGTTATGATACTTCAAATGCATTGTATCTTCCTTATCATGTATAAACTTCTCTAACCACAATTTCCTATATTTATTTATTCCCAAGTCTCTATTACTGAACAATCACTCTCTGAGCAAACATCTCTTCCTTGATCAAAACCCTCTTTCCTATCAATCACCCGGGCTATTGTAATCGCTCAATTAATTAATTTAAAAGCAATTATCAGTGTGGGCCACGGCCGGACCGCAGTAGAGGATTGATTGGACAAGACCGCAGTCGAATAAAGCCGCAGCCCATTATATTGCGGATGAGACTGGCGGGTGGCGGCGACAGGCTTATCACACGGCACGCTTCTTATCACACGTGTCCCTGCCGCAGCAATTACACTGTGGATGGAGGTGTCAGAAGCACCATGGATAGGTCAGGATGGGCAGGATTGGCAAAGATGTGCAAAGAGTATAGTGTGATCGATTAGTCTTACTGCGTGATGTTTGGTAGGAAATTATTTGAATTTACGGATTCTAATTCTTCTTTTGATGTCATTTTTTGATGTTTTGATGCCATTGGGCTCATTATGCAACGGACATTTTATTATTAGCATAGAAATAATTAAAGGCGTGATACACGTGCATAACAATTAATACATTAGATAATGGAATGACATCTTAGAAGTGTTTCAGTTGTTCCTTTGTGTGTTGGAAGTTTGGTTGGTTTTATGCATTTTTTTAGAAGGAATCAGTTTATTTCCAAGCTCTTGATATCTTTTTCTTGTTTCTTGTAAAATGGCATACATCTTGTCAAATGGCATACATCTTATCAAATGGCATACATCTTATCAAATGGCATACATCTTATCAAATGTTTTCCTCTATGTTCACGTTTTTATTGTTGATAAGAACATATTCTCAAGCACTAAGAATATTTATTTTCCGACATTTTGTAACACATTAATGTACTGTTATATAACACATTTTTGAAAACGATTTGATTTGATTTAGTTTAGCCTCAATTTTAATCTTTAATTTAAAACAATAAATTCACACTATAAATAAAGGTTTAAGAACCAACCAAACAATGAAAAAAATAAATTTACAATGAAAAACCAATATCAAACAAATTAAATTAAATTAAATAATAGTATAAAGACTGTAATCTGTACCCAATAGACGACCAATATATAACAAAGCTTACTATAAAAACGACCTGCCATCTTTACAATTCTGATAAAGACCAGACATGGAACACTGTACCATTGGATCAGTGGATCATGGAAAGGTGAACAAAGAGCGGGAGTGGTCTGGTCAAGCTGTACTGTTTTTGTGGTTCTTAATTTGTGTGCGTAAAGTAAATTATTTGTTTACAATTTTTTTTAATGAAGTTAATGTAGACATACATTGGCTGGGTCGATGGTGAAATTAATTTGTTGGCATTTATTATATAAAAATAAATAATATACTAGTATTCGGAATTAAAGATTTGTATAGTAAATTTATTTATTTAAAACAGTCTAAAGAACGGTGAAAAAACTAGTTTAAGGGGTCGTAAAGCGTTGTTGAAATAATAGACTTTAATGTTTTTAATCAATGTAAACCAAATTTGAGTACCGTTTCCAATTCAAATGATCTAAACAAACACTAGCAACTCAACGAATTCAAGCTCATTATTAAATACTAGAAGATTATTAATTGTTATATCACATAATATCATACCTTTACATTTATTTCAATTTATGACGTCCCTACGATAACAGTAATCCTACGACAAGGTAAATCTTTTACCTTCCTGTACCTGTCTCTTAAGTTAAAGCAAGGAAATCATTTTATATTGAGTTATGTGCATTGTACATTGTATATTAAATCAATTTTGGTTTCGAAGAATTTCAGCAAATATCTTATAGAAATTAATTTTCAGTAATGGACTTCTCATTCCCCGAAAAACTTAGAATTTGTTGTTATTAGTTTTTAATATTCTCTGTCCTCTAATTTAAGAACTAATTAAATGATGAAACGCTTGTGATTATCTTATCACTCATGCAATATCAAATATTATATCCACACTTTATATCATAAACATTCACATTCATGTTCATTGAATCATAAAAATTCATGTTCACTCTCACGTCAATATGTTTTTTTAACTATGAAAACAATATTTTATCTTTTCTGTTCATTATTCTTAGTATAATTTCTGGGATGGTATACAATAATGCAAATTTTTGAATTTATACTAAAGTTTTGCATGGACATTTTTGAAGTTTTGTTTACCCTTATATTTATTAGAAATATAAGTTTAATATTCTAGCTTATTTATACGTATTTAAATATATTTCTCAATAGTTTGGCATGTCTTTGAATTAAGTATTCTTTAATTATACAAGCAAAATGTATGGAACAATTGTAGTGTATTACAATCTGAAAATCAAACATTAATTTTCTTTCTTCCTTTTAAAGTGAAATATGTTGACATATGTATTAAGATATTCTGAAACCAAAATAAACTTTTTTTTCAAAGAAAACAAAAATTTAATCAGGATTTGGATCCCTTTTCCTATTTCGAGGCTTTTTGTGATAACAACAAAAGTTTAAATAATTCGTTAATCATGTTAATAAACAAATTAATGCCTAGCAAATTCATTCAGCGGAATTTCGATATAACAAATACAGCAGTTCAGCAAAAAAATGTAAATATTGAATATTTTAGAATGTTATTGAGCAGTTATTATATTAAAACTAATCTTTGAAATTGCTATATCTGTGCTCTTTATAATGAACGATTAATCAAAAATATCTGATGATCTTTTGAGTGACGGGTTTGAAAGATAACATTGACCTTTGAAAGATATCATTGACCTTTGAAAGATAACATTGACCTTTGAAAGATATCATTGACCTTATCACATAGAAAAGCTAAATGTTTCGTAAGTGGCGCCCACTCTTAAAAATCAAAAGTTAAGATAAAATATTTTTTTTATAGCAAATACTCAGCCTTTCTGTGCTGGAAAGTGCACACATCTTTGGAAATCCCAAACCAGGCCGAAGCCCTAGAAATTACCTGTTTCCTACTCGGATCTGGACGCTTCAACCGTGGAATTAGCCACTCTCTCGGAGTATACCGTAAACACATAATGACGGTCCTGTCCGTCAGTCTGTCTGTCTGTCTGTCTGTCGGTCACCGTCACTGTGAAGTCTTCCGTCCGCCACCTGGAGTCGTGGCCACAGTCGATCCGATATTACCTAGTGTAATTACCTGGAAGGAAGTTGAAGGTTTCAGACCCATCCTCTCTGGAGGACTGGTGTTGCTAAAGAAAGCTTGATCCATCATCCCACTAGGTTTTTGAAGTTGAAGAATCAATATCTTTGGACTTGCAAGTATTTGTTAAAAACTGGAAAATTTCCATTTAGTTATTTAGCCTTCAGGTGTTTTAGAAACCTTCAAACGTTCTGTAGAATCCATACCGATGTATTCCTTTCCGTTTTCCTTGAGTTAGACGTCAGCAATAACTATTACTTATATTGTCCCAATTGTGCAGTCTAGCCGATGCCTTCGTTAGGATGGTTGTTCGTCGGTCTTAATTCGTCGAAGGATGCAGGAACAATTGCACTGCTACAACGTCTCTAGCTGACTCAAGCGAAGATCAGCGCTGGACGTCACTGTAAAGTATAAGTTGTATAAGTTGTCTGTATTGATAACCGAACGCATGCCTTATTTCATACACGCTTTTTTATTTTACGTATTTACTCTCGTAGAATCTTGCGCTTAAAAAATAAGAATATTGTTCAAATATTTTGTAAACTTGAAGTCTTTAATAATTTTTTAAGCCTCCAAAACTGTTATATGACGATTGAAATATAAGTTTACGTACCTTCAGTCTACAGATCTAGTACCAGTAGATTGTTCCTAAGTAAAAGAATGAAAATATCTCCAGAACTCTCGTTTCATCAAGAAGGACTTACAAAAATGTAATTCTTCATTGTCTAGTATTTTTTTACATAAAAAAATCATCCTTGTAAGTCCCTGTTGATAAAACGAGAGTTCAGCAACATACGTAGGAATGACAGAACTGTTGACTGAAGCTACGAAAAACCTATATTTCATTTTAAAGGGTTTTTCCACAACAAATGTTTAACTACTCGAAATTTCCAGAATATTCAAAAATTGGTCACAAAGAAAAATTATCACTTTTCTTGGAAGTAACTAAAGAGTAAACTAATATAATGTGTTATGTAATCAAAATCGACAAGTTGATCGAATGATGTTTTTTTTCATAACATTATCTTCTAGCACACAAAGCGCAACTGTACCCGGCACCGGCGTCGCGTCGGCGTGGAAAATGGAACCTTTGGTTAATTCAAGCCTCGCTTTAGTCACGACCGCGCCGCAGAAAAACTAATAAAAAATTTAACCGCCGCCTCCATTGTTCATATTTTTGATTAATTGCAAATCTGGAATTTTCCACATCTTCCACTGCAATATTGAAAGTTTGAACGCAAAAATGCAATATTTAGGCGACACGAGTCCGCAGCCACCGCACACAAGGTTAGGGGCGATATTTAAAACAGGGGTGGACACCGACTAGCAATATCCCGGCCGCGGGTCTCCCTCAAAAATTGATACTTGCAAAAAACCGACTTTATTGTGCGCGAATAATGGACACGAAACCGTCAACGAGTCGGAGTGTGATCCCGATTGACGAAATTACGATAAATACCGCCAGTCGGCGCGGCGGGCGCAGCGGATCGCCCTATATTATATAGATTAATAATGGCGATTCGGCCGCTCCAATTATTGATGGGGCCATTAGTTTTGTCGGGGTTTTTGCAACATCCGCTGGGTGACGAATAGATTTATTGACGAGGCCCGCACGAATCAGCAGTTTCATTTTTCCACCCGTAAATAAAACGTCGCTATTGACAGGGATAATAAACCGCTAGTTTTATTTGAACTCTTCACCCGTCCGCCGCTGCGGTACAATCTGCAGCGCTGGTTTATCGTGACGCGATTTGTGACGGATCCCAGTTCATTCGGGATACAGCAAAGCTGTCAAAAAGGCTTACAGTTCAATGGTCTCGATATTGTTTTATTGCTTTAAAACCCATCTTCAGTTGTTAAAAAGTTTAGGAAATTCTGTATGGAAATTTAAATTAGAAATATATAAGGTATAAAATAGTGATCTCGGGCATCGTTATAAAAAAAGTAAAGTAGTACGGTATTTTAAATGAAAATAACGTAGGGGTAATAGTTTGAGAAATATAAATATTAGCAATGATCGTATCTGAAATATATTTTGGAACAAAGCTCTCATTTGAAAATAATATGACAAGCTAGAGTTCAAAATACTTTAGGTCTTATGACTGTGATACAAATATTTCTTTTAGGTCCTGAACATCTCAAAAATTGTCATCTTGTATCTGGTATAAGCTTCACCTACAGCCAAAGATCTTAAAGACATAAATACGACCACACATACTATGTAACCAACAATATAACTTGTTGACATACAAATAATAGGAACCAATTATGTAGGTATCTACTAAAATTCTGAGAAACCTGAGAGGTTATATTAGGGGAAAAATAGTCTTTTAAGGTGAGTTTTGCAGGGTGTCTCAAAACTGTACGGCCAAACTTGCTTGTTATATGGACTATTTCCAACAAAAAATTTCATATATGTTTTATCTTTCAAAATTTACGAGCAATTTGTTTTTTTATATTTTTTATTATCTGTGTATTTTTTCTTACTTAGAATTAGTGGCCAGTTTCAGGAAAAGTCTATTATTTTCCAAAAATAAGCCAGTACTGAAATTAGAGGAATAAATGTTTTAGCATATTAATACTATTTGTATCTGCAATAGATGGGAAAGTTTTTAATGTATATGATCACTCTCCGAGGCAGAATCTGTATTCGGTACCACTGTTTGAAAGTAAAAATTTTGTTTAAAATGCTAAATTTAAATTTAAATTATGTTAATTTGTGTTTTTTAATTTTATTAAAATAACAAAAACCTATTTTTTTATCATTACTGTTAACTTTTATACAGTGTAAAAGTTGTGTGGCCCTACGTGCATATTTTCGTGCCTAAAAATGATTTATGATACTGCAATACACGTTATAACAAATATTATTAACGTCAATAGCTTGTAAACTATGAAGAATATGACAAAGGTTTATATGACATTTTTTGTTCGAAACAGTCCATATAACAGGCTTGTGATGTTTGGTCGTCAACATTTGAGACAGCCTTATATCCTTTTATTATTTGAGTGATAACAATAATTTGCAATCATAACAATTATTATGGATTCTCAGGGATTTCGAATGTTATTAGTTGCCTACATAATTGGTCCATAATATTTGAACTTCATTAAGTTATATTATTAGTTAAACAAGTATGTATGGTCGTATATTAGGTCAAAATATTGCATTTTGTATCTAAATTCTACCGATTATTAATTAAGTGATTAATTGTCCAACAAATAGCTGTTATAAGATTATTAAGCTCGCTAAATAATATATATATATATATATATATAAACATTCTTGATTGCAGACTTGAATAATTAAATACAATTTTCTTTCACCATTTTATTTCACCACAGTTTTTACACTGAATCTGAAGTAAAATTATACCAAACCATGAATATAACGTCTTTAAAGGGCGACGCGTGTATAATAGACAGACCAAATCCATTGTAAACGTTATTCAAAGGGAGAACACCATCAAACATTTACTTGACGGTAAACAAACGAGTAGGTTGTACTGACTGCAGCTGACTACGGGTCGGTTGTTGCGATGGGTTGCGCTCTTCTGGGTGAGCGGTTACCAGACCGACAAAACACTGCTTTGTACCACGCTCGGTCCTAACTGGGTGAAACGAACCCTCAAACTGGTCGTTAACCAGGGTGCGGTGCAATTCTGCAGTTTATAACGTGGACTGGGTTAATCAGTAGTAAATTGTAAAAAAATAGTATCTGTAGTAATAGTAAATAATAGTACAGTAATTGTAAAAATTGTAAAATAGTGTGAACTAAATCGTGTAAAATTTTGTAGATTGCAAACAATGTAAATTGTAAAAAATGTAAATTGTCACATTTTTCTAATAAAAAAAAATGTTTGTTTTGAAATAACTATGAAAACAGTAGAATTTCATTATTTACATACATTTTTGATACATTAATTAGCACTTAGAGTCCAGAGTATTTGATTACACTCTGAATTTACCAGGTAACCCACAGAATCAGAGCTGTGGAGAGAACGTTTAACCAAGGGTTTAAATTTTGGGCTTTACACCCCCAGCTTTTATATTTCCTTTTATATTTTTAAACTAGCTGCTATGCCCGTGCTTTGCAACGGGGTGAAAATTCAGAGTAGAAAAATCTATAAACAAAACAATTACGGTCTGTAGTTAGATATACTCCTTATAACAGCTGTTTATTTAAATGAATTGAATTATTAAAAAACACATGTGACACAAACCAAATAAAACTCTCCTCCAAATGAATAACGTGGGAACTTGGTAGTCCCGTGGGGCAGAGCCCTGAGGACATTTCTAAACGGCAATAGGCATATGACACTCCTCGGTACGTAGATTTGTGCAAAATTTCGGCAGAATTGGTCCAGTGGTTTTGGCGTGATGCAAGAATAGACAGACAGACACCACCTAAATTTTATAATAGTTGTGATTTACTATTTAGATTTGAGACTGTCAAGTCAAAATTGTTTTTATTACTAAAAATTATTAATAAATAATGTTTTAAAATTACTAATATCAATTTTTAATAGTATTCATCACCGGAAGTTGCCGGACGTCATCTCAGAGATTTGCTCCTAATGACCGATGTTAACTTTGAGCCTCCATTACTCCTCGTCAAACCGTCTCATACAACAAATTGTTGTGTCAAATAAAAGTTTGATCATCCTCTAGTGATTTAAAATGTCGAATTTAGATTTTAGTCGAAATTAAATAGAAAATATATAGTGATATAATTCAAAATAAAACAATTTATTATGAAACTATAATACCCGAATTAGGGAAATACAAGTTTTAATTCCCTTGAGAACCATACAACAACTGTGAGAAAGCGCCCTTTACTTAGTATAATAATATTTATTTCATTAAGAATATTTGTTAAAGATCCCTTCGTACTGTACACAGTCAAAATTATACTTGTCTTAATATTACATTTCAACTATGTTGCCTCACTTCGCCGCATTGTGTTGGGTCTCTATAGAAACAACTGATGTCAACCTTTGGGTGGACGTTATTTCCACCCCCTTCCACAAGTGTTGTTTCATTTTTAATTTCGAACGTATGCTTTTATTTTAACATTCTTTTTACAATTTCTAAAAATAAATAATTGATTAAAATAAATATTTTTTAAATTTTTTATATATTACTATTACAAATTTTATTACAACATATATAATCAATTTTCATAAACTCCCAGCATCCTCACAAACACAATGTGAGGATGTGTTCCTCCCTTAGACAATGAATTTATTTAGTTAATTGCTAAAAGTAAATTTTTAAGACGTTGGTCTAAGTCTTAAATGTAAATAATTTGAAGTAAACTAATAGATATCCCATCTTAAGCACTAACAATTTCTAGAATTAATATTATTCCTGGTATAATTATTCCACCCACTGAAATCGCTAGTTATTATTTATTTCTTTACAATGAGTTATACATCAACGATTTTGGATAATTTGTTAAGGACAGATGGGTACTAACCTGAAACTCTAAGAGAAGCAGGTAAACACGTTAAATTTGTTGTGGTCTTCTTCAACCCCCCCCCCCCCGGCCAATCTAACAATTTCTTATAGAAGGCTTCCTGATCTGCAGGTATAGTTCTAATATTTTTGATACATTTTTATTAATTTATAAGAGTGTTTAGACATTTGCCATCACTGAATGAGAAAAACAAGTTTCATAATGTTTCGGTCTGGAGTCTGAAATTTGATCCCGTCTTCAGGTAAGAGAAATACCTAAAACAAACATTAACAATAGATTAGTTTAATCAAGGTAAAACTGAAAAAACCACAAATAAAGCTAAATACCCCCTTAGCAGCAAACCTGCGTACTCAGCGAATTTCCAATACAGATGTATGTATATTAATTCCACTTAAAGGTACATACCAAGTTTTATCAATATACATTTAAAAATAAATGATTTATGACATTTTATTCTCCATAACAATAACATGGCGTCTGAGGATGCAGGTTTGCTGAAGCAAGTACACAAAAAATTGTTTTTTATGCAAATCTTTTTATAACTCAACTAGGTGAAGCCACATACCAAATTTTATTAATTTATGTTCATAATTAAGAGAGATAATATTTTTCCTATTCTCCATAAGAATAACATGGGGGCTGAGTACGCAGGTTTGCTGCTACGGGAACTATCGGCAAAATTTGTTTTTCGTGCAAATATCAATAGGCCACAAAGGTAGCAACTGTGTTATCCGTGTGACTGAGGTAAACACTCCTTACTGAATGTTACCTTAAAATTCTATGTTAATAACGGTTTTAAGATTTTTACTTCTTCTTTAGGGGGTGTTAGAATTGATCTGTAAATGTTTAGAACATGTGCCTATGGGCCCAGAAATTTGTCTTTAGGCTATTAATATGATGCTGTCTAAGATGTGGTTGGTCGTAGGTACTAACATAACCATTGTTTGGACACTTTCCTATCAGAAAGATTAAACCAGAATCGACGAACAACTACGACATAGAAAGACACAAAACGAAAAGAAAATAAAGAAATAAGACGAGTTTAACGCTGCCGAAGCAATGGATTTTTCCCCCACTTTATTTAGCCTCCGTTATTTTACCAATCTATACATTTTTAAAAGAAAGTGTATTAATTGACAACACCTGTAACATTTGTATAAAATGTTTGTAAACCTACACATGCCATGAACAGAAGATTTATGTTAATCGACAGAATTACGAACATTTGAGTTAAATTTGCGAAAAACTCCATATATATATGAGATTAAATTAAATCTAATAATGGGATAAGCTTGCATTTTTTATTACACACAACAACTAATAAATAATAAATAAATGATGATCGAAGTAAATGAATTCACCAACAGGCCTATTTGTGGTTAGCCTTGCCTAAGATCAATTTGAACAACTAGATATAACCACTTTAATACAACCACATTTGACAAAGTATAGATCAAAATGTTGAATCATATCAATATTTTGACCATATTGAGTTTTGAATTAATATCTTAATATCTTTTTTAGACGCCGACACAACCTGGGCGTATTTTAAGATGAATATGAGTGAATTGCAATCATGCAGTGAAAAAAGCTGACTATAAACGTGGACTTATAACAAATTAATACATATAACCTTAACAAAGACTGGTCTGCAATACAATTCTCATAATAAATTTTTAACTTTCCTGAATAAAAAATGTGTGTGATTTTTTAGCAATTTAATGATATAATATAATATAAGAAGATAACCTTATATATATTAATTATAGATAAGTACTATCAATATAACTCAATACTTGAAATATTTATTGTTTTTATATTTAGTTTCAGTTGTTTATTTACTTTATTACTTCGTCGTTTGGTATTCAAACGCTTTTTATGTTTTGTTTTGGCTGTTTGTAGTTCACAGTTGATAAAGGGATTTACACAGAGTACTAATAAAGATAATTTGTATAATAAGATTTAAAAGTTTATCACTAATTTGTATAATAATATTTAAAAGTTTATCACTAATTTGTATAATATAAACATATACATACTGCTTTTTAAATCTTAAGATTTTAATATAACTTCGTTTGTTTAAAGTTTTGAAATCTGTTTTTTTTATTTTGATCAAGTGCAATACTTACGTCACTCTATTGTTGAAACGTAGACGTTGGTTAAATATAAACTACTTAGGTTCGACTAACATGACAGCCAATGCTGATCTTTCGGGAGGAACAAATATTGTTTTCAAGATAGTTTAATTAATACTGAACAAAATTAACCCAACATCGAATTTAACTGAAATCTATACTTAAGAATCGTTCTTAAAAATTGTAAGTAGATCTTTGGAGACTTTTTCAGTGACCGTGCGCAAAGGCACTCCAGTTTAAAGCACTTTACTAGGCAGTACAAGGACTGAAGTTAGGTATGAACTCTCGCTCACCCAACTAGTTATATGTTTATTATCATACTTCCCTCTGTTTATTTATTTATTTATTGTAACTCGTTTTAGTCATACGCTCAAATTCAGTTTTAAATAATAAAAAATTGCAAATGTGAAATCTTATGCTAAAAAGGACATACCAATCACTCAAATAAATTTGTATGACTAGGTCGTATCACCTAGTAACTCGTTTGGGCATGTTTAGCTAAGGAATGGAGGAAAGTTTAATGTGACAACGGAAATTGAGGTTTTTATATTATTTTCCATTTATTTATCAAGGTGCACAAATGTAAGAATAAATCATAAATAAATAATATTTATTTTTTCAACACAGAATACATCATTTTTGCGACTTGAACAACAATACATAAGGTAACAATGTACAACTAAATTTTAGTGTTTATTCGTGTTTCCGTAAAGTCATGTCCGACGTTTCCGTGTGTGTGTGTAAGTTTTTAAATGTACATTTTAGCGAATTTACCCTTTAGGGAAGAAGCTATTACCGTAGGTGATAACACTTAAGCACAGGCATGGTAACACTTAAGCCCGAGACCATGATAACTTTTCATTTTGAGGCCCCCAGATGCCAAAAACACCATTCGTTCAAATGTTGTACATATGTATATACACACACACACATATATATATATATATATATATATATATATATATATATATATATATATATATATATATGTTTATATATTTATTTATGTGTCCAACAGCACGATCTCTCGTAAAACAGGTCCTATCTTGATGAAATTTGGTACAAATGTGTAAAGTAGTATTTATTTGAACGAGTTCGAAAACCAAACGAATCGCACCATCCGAAGGGGGCTTTTTGGGGGGTTTTGTACCCCAAAATCTTTTTTGGGGTTTTCACATGTAATTTTTATTTAAATCAAATATTTAGTTATACCATTGAATATAGCTTGAAAAACAAACAATTTGGTATTTTGATAATTGCTCTACGTCAATTGGTTACTGAGATATTGCAAGTGCTAAACACAGTACGTTGCCTAATTCTATTCTTATGGAGAAAAATAAATTTTATATCTCGCTTGTTTATGAATATAAACTGACGAAACTTGGTATATGGCTTCATCTGGTTGTGGTTTGTTGTTTGCACAAAAAACAAAATTTTCACTTATGGTTCCCGTAGCAGCGAACCTAGGTACTCGGTCCCCATGTTATTCTTATGGAGAATAATTAAAATGTTAGGTATATGTTTGGTATGTGATTTTACTTATATGAGTTCTATTGATATTTGCATAAAAACCCATTATTTTTGTTCCTTGTTGCAGCAAACCTACGTACTCATCCCTAATGATATTCTTATGGAGAATAATTAAAATTGTATTTATCGCTTATTTGTGAATATATTTTTATGAAACTTGGTATGCGGCTTTATGTGGTATTAAGACATTGGAAATTCGCTGAGTACGCAGGTTTGCTGCGACGGGGGTATCTTTAATCTTGATGACGATCTTCGTTTGAAGAGATTGATTTCGCAGACTCCTTGTCTGGTCTGATCGTGGTTTCCTAGAAAACCCGAAACTAGTTGCCCCAGCAACCAGGATTACTTTGAATGCGGGTATTTAAACCACTTCTTAGAAACTCAGGAGCTTTATAACATCATTCAAAATCAACTAATACATACTAATTACATGCAATCATGGTTTTGTTAAAAGAGCCTAAAGTTATATTGTACTATTCATTCATTTACACTAAATCCCTACATACATAAATACAAATACCATCCTATACGTTATAACTAAAATAGATATACTGGCAATAAATTTTTAAATGTATTTACAACTGGCTGTTAAATAGAACTTCCATACTAACATACAATATAATCTACTAAATTCATAATAATTCCATAGCACTTTAATACATTTTATTATCCGATCGTTTTACAGTGCATAAGAAGAAAAATATGAGGTACAATACGCAAGCCTCTAATCTTTGGTAAAATTGATGATGTAATTAACACATGCCGTACAACGAAGCACACTGGTCTATTGAGTTTAAAACAAACTAGACAATAATTAATAAACGGTATCAGGAAACTGACACATACTTTCTCCCTTTTAGCCAAACTTTAATGACAAAAATATTTGTTATTTACTAAATATAGAATATGAAGTATAGATAAATGTACAGAAAATTGTCTAAAATAGTTGTTTTCAGAAATATCCACCCAAATTGCTTTTTTGGAGGCACTATAGAGTCCGTTGCTACACACAGTAGTTTTGAGAGGGGAAATGCCCCCTTGCCCCCCCCAGGGTTAAATAGCAACACATTTCGAACATCATCTGTTGGTCAATGCTAACTTGACCTGCATATCAAATGAAATTGATCAGTAAATAAGAGAGAAATAGTTATTTTTGTATTCCCCATAAGAATAACATTGGACAACGTACTGTGTTTACCGCTAAATGAAAATTTCAATTTTCTCCGCAACTAGCAATCGTAGAATAGTAATTTAAAATACTAATTTATTTAGTTTTTTGAGCTCTTTTTAATGGTGAATAGTAATCTTTTTTAACATTTATGATTTTTTATGAAAAATCCAAAAAACTGAATTTTTGATGTTTTAAGTCCTGTAATTTCTGAACCCGCATTTTTCCAGAAATGCGGGTGGTGTCATTTTGTTGGAAACCTAAAGTTCTACAAACCATGAAAGTTTAATCAAAATCGTTAGAGCCGTTTTTGAGAAATTTGGATTTTTCATGTTTTTTGGCGGTTTTTGGGGGATAATTACCCTTAAAAATCAAAAATTCAAAAAAATGAAAAAAACGCCTGGAGATATCGTGGATTAGTACCTACACGCCAAATTTCATAAAAATCGGCCCATAGGTTAGGGCTCTAGCTCTGTACACATCCACACAGACACACACACACACACACACACACACACACGGACACACACACACACACACACACACACACACAGACAGACATCACGTAAAAACCACTTTTTTGGGTTCAGGGAGCACCAAAACGAATATTTCCACTGACAACTCAAATTCGAAAATTTTTACGAAAACAATACTTTCTCCATATACTATGTATAGGGGGAGAAAGTAAAAACTAAACAAATTACATGAACAACTTTATCTTAAATTACTATCCAAGATAAAAACATAAATTACCATGAGGGAGTAGTATAAGGATGTGTAAATAGAACCACATATTTGGCCTTATAAAGACCAACGCCTCAAATAAGATATGAGAGTTGTTTTTAATAGCAGTGGATAATAAGAAGTTATAAACTGTACGTTAAAAAGAGAACATTATTATTTAACTGAAGGTGGGATTTATCTTCTGTATACTTTACTGCCATGGTCTCTCTGTCAGCTCCAACAGTTTAATGTTTTTATGAAGTCGATGTTTCCATCCTGCCTTTGGTGTTCCATTTGGTCTTCTTCTCACTTGTTTTCAAACAATATTCTCACTGTGTTGTCATCTTCCTCCTCTCATATGAGTCTATGCTGACACATATGCGCTAACCAAGTGAGGAGGATTCAACAACTTGTTTATGTCAATTATTATAAAAATTTAAAGTTATTATTCGTTAAATTAATTAAATTTGTAGAGAATGCTTATTTGGCAATGTCATTTTACCTAAATCAAAATGAAGTTTGTTTAAAATATAATTTAACAATAAGATTATACAAATATTTGAAAAAAATGATCAAAAACATACAAGTTGTCCTATGAGTATATTCATAACCGTCTCTAGTATAAGGCCGCGGCGAGCGAAAACTGGCAACGTCGCAATAGCGGGCCACTGCCTCCTGTTGATAGCATTGCATTGAATGGCGAACGCGCGCTTCGTCTTTTAATTTAATGATGTGGCGTTAAATGTCAAATGTGGAGGTTTAATTTGGTATGGTATTATGTCTGATTCGTGTGTGGTTCCTGGATGTAAAAGTAATTACAAAAGTTCATTGAAAACTGAGAAATACATTTAATGTTTTCATTTTCCCAAAGATCCGACGCGTCGTGAGTTGTGGCTTCGCGCCTTGCCAAGATCAGACTGGACACCGACGAACCGTTCTTGTGTCTGAATTAAAGACAACGGAACGATGATTTGAGTTGTATAGAAAAATGTAAGAATAAAGATGGTGATTGGTGTGGGTACAGAAGAGAGAACCCAGTTTGAAATGAAAATACTGTGACTAAACTATTTCCCAATTTGCCCTCATATCTTAGTGATAATAAATCGGCCAAGATAAAAAGTCCGGAGGAAAGAAGAGAAAAGAAAGCCAACAGGATCAAGAAAATACAGCTGGATGAAGAGATACGAATTACAAAGGAAAACGAAGTTGGGGACTTCGCTTCTTTTTGTCAGAATCTACCTTCAAAAATAGATTGCATTGAGTTGTCTGTATTTAAGAACGATACCCGTTGTATTATCTATAGGCTAGATATATTTTCTGTGGCCAATGTAACGTTTAGTATAAGAGTAAATAATAATTTAAATGTAGAAGTCTATAATAACGGGAGAATAATTCCTATTAAAAATATATTGACTGATGAAAGTACCATGCCAGTTCTATCTAGTTCAATTTCACAAAGGTAAAGCCAATTATCTGAGCTTATTAAGTTGGTATGAATTTACAAACATTGAAAAGTAATAAGAGCGCATTGATAGGTATTATTAGGGAATCATTAGATTCTCTAATTAAGGTTGTAGAACATTGAAGAAAATGAAGTTTCAAATGATAAGAAGAAAGAACTGGTAAAAATTCCCAAGAATCTGCAAGATCAATTTGTACTGGTATTTTTGAAAAAAAAAAAAAAAAATACAACGTTGAAACTATACTTAGAGCCTTTTAAATATATATGCAGTCTGTCAAGTGCTATAATACTATCAGGGTTAACAATATCCTAAGTCTTCCTCACCCTAAATATATTGAAAAAATGTCTGCGTCTTTTAATTTATCAGTCACTAATGAAACTGGAACAAGTAATTTCTGAAAACATGTTGTGAAAGACTTAACAGAAGATGAAAAATTGTTTAGTCTTCAGATTGATGAAATTAACATTAGAGAAAGTGTTTACTATAAAAATGGCAACTTGTATGGGATAGCCAACGATACAACTGAAACCGCAAAAACAGTTGCAGCTTATTAAATAAGTTCGTGTTAGCGGGAAGAAGCTATTACCGTAGGTGGCATGGTAAGACTTAAGCCCGAGACCATGATAACTTTTCGTTTTGAGGTCCCCAGATGCCAAAAACACTATTCGTTCAAATTTATATATATGTATGTATTATATATATATATATATATATGTCCGTTACCGCGATAACTTTTGAAAGAAGCGCCCGATTTTGATGAAATTTGGCACAAATGTGGAGAGTAGCATTTATGACTTTAAGTTCGAAAACCAGATCGATCGGTCTATGGGAAGGGGGTTTTATGGGGGTTTAAAATTTTCCAAAAATCAGTTTTTTTAACTTTTTACCCTAAATTTTTAAAAACACTAGATTTTAGTTATATCCATTTTATAGAGGTTAAAAAAACAAATAATTCAGTATTTTGAATCATTAACCTAGGTTAAGTGGTTGCGGAGAAAATCCAAAAAAACGTGTCCCATGTTAATCTTATGGGAAAAAGGTTTTTAGATTTTTCTCAGATAGTTTTACTAAAAACTTCACATTTCTGTTTATTAATGTGTTTAGCTCAACGAAACAAAAATTTTGGTGTTTTAATCGTTGTTCTACGTCCAACCGTTGCAGAGATATTCAAAGTGCTAAACACAGTACGTTGTCCAATGTTATCCTTATGGAGAATAAATAAAATTCTATATCTCGATTATTTTTGAATGTATATTATTTAAACTTGGTATGTTTTTTCAACTAGTTGTGGTATATTGATATTAGCACAAAAAACAAGTTTTTTGTTGATAGTCCCCGTAGCAGCAAACCTGCATACTCGGCCCCATGTTATTCATATGGAGAATAAGTAAAGTTGCATATCTCCCTTAATTATGAACCTAAATTAATAAAACTTGGTATATAGCTTCACCTGGTTCAGTTATATTTATAACTGCAAAAAAAATTAATTATCTTCCTCGTTGCAGCAAACCTGCGTCCTCAACCCTAATGTTATTCTTATGGAGAATAAATGAAATGCTATGTATCACTTATTTATGGATGTATTTTTGTGAAACTTGGTAAGTCGCTCTATGTAGTAGTGAGTCACATATATATGCATTGGAAATTCGCTGAGTACGCAGGTTTGCTGCGACGGGGGTATTTTGGTAATTTCAAAGAAATTGCCAGGCTAGTACCAGTTAAGCAGCTGACAGGGTCGTATCTGGTGGACACAACTAAATATGTTATAAACCACGTTATTGATAGTGGATTAACAGTACTGTCTGTAATTAGTGATAATAATCGGGTTAACAGAGTACTGTTTAAAATTCTTAGTAAAGATTCTAAATCTGATTATTATTTTGAATTCACTGGTAACCAAACAAAAATATATGTCCTCTTTGAAACAGTGCACATTTTCAAATGTTTTAAAACAATTGGATAAATTTAAAGGATCCAGATAAGACGTTTTGTCTTCCTTTCTGGGAAAACTTAACGAGTTCAAAAGTTGAAATTTGTTGTAATTTTGAAACTTGTGATAAATTTAGTTCAGCTAAGTTTTCTGACCTTAGAAATTAGTATAAAGTGGAATCTGCTATGCTAGTAAAATCTGCCCCTCATGTAAGTTACAAAACAGTGTATCCTAACACATTCGAAAGGTAAAAAGTAAACTTAGTTGTAATTATTTTTAATGAAAGAACTGTCGCATCTTTGAACAAACATTTGTTTAGTGGAACAGCTTTTTTTGTACAAGTAATTTTGATGTGGTTGTCTATTATGAATATAAAACGACCTGAAAAGGGAACCTTTAAAAGAACCATTTACCTCTGTTTCTGACGATAGTTTTATCTTTTTAGACCGATTTCTTGTATGGTTAGATGCTTGGAAAGATTACGCTGAGAAAAATAAATTGGTGTTTTTAACACAAGACACCTATAACTCACTGCGACACACCACATCATCTTTGAAGGAACTTATTATGTACATACTGGTAGAAATTCCAGTTCCTTTTACCCTAACAGGAAAGTTTCAAACCGATAACATTGAATCTAGGTTTGGTCAATATCGCCAAATTTCGGGAGGAAATTATAACATGTCTGTAGTTCAGATATTTGAGGCTGAGAAAAAAATACTTCTGCAGCTGAGTAAAAAGTGTATTTGGGCTGCATTCATCAAAATATGGGGAAGTTACATTGAGTTCAAATGTTCAAGAAATAGATTGAAAAGCTACTTGTAGCGAGGAGGAAAAAGAAGAAAGGGAAGGGGTAAAGGAAAAACAAGTAATAAATCCCAAATTATACGAAATATTAGAATTCGAATATTTAGACTGCGTACAGATTGATTGATCTGGGTTCCTGTAATTTGAATTACTTAATAAACATTTGATAGAGTTTTATGGTATGACTGGGACACACATTCTGTACTCTCTCAGTCTATTCAGCCATCATCATTTCACTTTCATTTCTGAAATCAAGCTACTTTATATACCACTTCCCCTTTGCGTATTATGAGGGTGAATTAGCTAATTTATGGCATTCTATATTATCTTGAATAGAATAACACCTTTAGGTGTTATCTTAATCATCAAAAGTAAAATAATCAAGCAAACCTACTATTTTACCATTTTTTCCAACTTATGTTTAGTAGTTTCATCTGTAATTTTTTTATGTCAGTCTATTAATTTGAATAGGGTTTTTTATAAAATGTGTAATTCTTAAATTGTAAAAGCCTCACTCAATATTTTCTTATGGAATTAAGTTTTGCCCATACTTTCATAAATAACCGCAGTGCGTAAAAAATAGCATTAACCATGACTGAAGTTAGGGATACTGAAATGGTTCGGGGGGTTCGTCGAGAGATATGCAGGATATTATTTTTTAACGCAACTTATGATTTTTAAGTAAAAACTAATAATATTTAAAATATCTGATATACATGTTATTGATTTTGACACTTGCTACAACTAACACCTAAAACTGCTTAGTTTTTTAAAATATTATTTACTTAGACTAGATCCTCAGATAAACTCTAATTAATTAAGCATGAGTCCACGGGTTTTCAGGAAGTAAACAATATAAATTAGTACCTTTAACGTAATAACTTCAAAATAACAGCAACAGGTTAAACATAATTACAACAATAAAAACTAACCGATGGAGAATGAATTAAAGGAAGTGGGGATGTCAAGTTATTAGCTTTTATAGATATTAAAAAGTTTACTTTTAGTACTTGTAAATTTAATTGCATTGAAATATTTCCCTTTTTAACAAACCCAATATCAGAAGAAACGGATTTAAAACTCGCTAAACATGGTTTGTACTCTGCAATCAGAAACGGTTTAGTGCACTTGCAATTAACTCCTCACGTTCAACATACGCAATGAATATATATTTATATAAACTAAGTTGTAAAACTACTCAAACATATAAATACTCGTACAATATAAGGATGCTAGTGAATTCTGCTTTCGTTCTAAGTTAAAATAAATGGTATCATAAAACTAACACATAAATCAGAAATTATATTTACAATATTTTTGTCGAGTATAAAATACGTTGACACATAAATTATTATTTTTAAATAATTTTTCACCAAAATACTTTTTTGGAGGAAATGCAGAATTACTTTCTACACACTGGGGTTTTAAGGGGGGAAATCTGCCTCCACCCACAGGTCTGTGGTAAGGCAACATATCCTAAATATCCTCATTGGTCGTGATAGCTCAACATACATACCAAGATTTAATAAAATTGATTAGTAAGTAAGAGAGAACTGTAAACTTTTAAGCAATATTTTTTATGGCCATCAATTTTCCCAAAAATACGGTTGATGTTATTTTGTTGAACGACGTTTCTAATTTAAATAGAAGGTACAGCCGCCCTAGTAATAAAATCCCTTAAAATTCTGTCTTCTAAAAACATACAACAAACTAAACGATAAATAAGAACAAAAATTACCTTGAACAGTAAATTAAAATGGCTTATCGTAACACTGAGGTCGCCTATTAGATAACATTTTAATCGGAAAAACTTTACAAAATACGAAAAAGCGAGACTGTTTAGGTAGGCTAGTGTTCCCCTTGAATTATTGGTATTAGTGTGAGTAACCTTTTATATACTATGTGGGACTAATTTCCGCTAAACAGGTTCAAAACAAGGACAAATTAATTACACAGTTAAAGGTTTGGGGAACCAAGTACAAAAGTTTATCCAAGCGCCTGAAGAAAACATGCAGGCAATTCGGTAGCAGTAATCATATTGCATATCTGGCCCCTTATTGGAAAGTGGAAAAGAAATGGCAATACTGTACTCCCTTAATAAGCAATGCATCTTCTTTAGAAGCTCTTGAGACTTTAAAATCGTCATTATGATATTTCTTCATTAGTCATTTGTTTTTTTTAGTTTATATATATATATATATATATATATATATATATATATATATATATATATATATTTATTTTTATATAACATATAACACCCAGTAATAAACATTTAGTCAATAAACTGAAATTCACTAAATATTCAGTCAGTGGAATATATAGTTTTCTGACTCTGTTCATTACCCACCACTGGGGTAATCACATATTAAGTGTACGTTTAAATAGCTTTAGTATATTACGAATTTATTTTAAGTCGTGTGTGCGTTTTAAAATGTTTTAATTAACCTGATTCGTAAAGAAATAAGCTAATGGCAAATTATTGTTTCAGAGTTAAGGTGAAAAGACATGCATTTCCTCCAACTGGTTGAAACAATATTGTCCGTAAACTCGTCTGAACCAGGTCAAGCCTAAAAATGCAACGCGATAAACAAGCGAACCAACAACCGAGGGATCGCATCATCATAAACAATTCCCGGAAAATAATAGCGTTCACTATCGGCCAAACAAATAAAACGGAAGGTATAGTGGAGCTTAAGCGTAATCCTAGCACAATAACAAAGCTAGTTTATGCGATGCGGGAGGCGGACGTGTGGTGTCGTGCGCCACAAACAAACAAGTTTACGTCCAAGGAACTCAGCACGGTGTGGTACAGTGGCGGAGCGGAGCGAAGTGTGAAGAAGACCGAGCTGTCACAGTCGTCACCGCGGGGCCGGGGAGGGGGCTAATGAGGGGAGGGGCTTCTCCCTCTTTGGCGCTTTCTTTTCACCGGATACGCGGCGTCGAGGGAGAGGGAAAAAGGTTTTAGTTCGCCGGTTGGCCGCAAAACGCGGGCGGGTGGTCACGGCACTAACCGCGGGGCCCGGATTGGAGGGGAGAGTTTTCCGTCTCGCTCGCACTCACGGGCGTGCGGAAAAAAATCGGTGGAGGGGGAGAAAGAATATTGACGAAAAAGGAACAGGGGTGGGGAAGCGGGGTGGTGGAAAAAAGTGGCGATTCTGAGCTGTTTTTGAGCGACACTCACAGTAGTGTGTGGATTGGCGACACCGACGCATCGCCCCCCGCGCCCGCCGCCGCGCTACCGTCTTGAGCACCGAACTTGTGCGCAACTACTATAAACAATCGCAATAGTGCCAACATCGTTTAGTTTCCAACTAAATTATCGTATCCACCAAAGTGTTCGATAGTTAATCGGAGTTTTAAGTTTCGTTTTTAATATTCAATAGTTTCTAATAATTTTTTTTAAATCTTAATAATGACTAACCGTTCTTCTTGACGACTCCTAGACATCGCGGTACCGGTGAACTGTTGTGTCGGTGGACATTTCCCTCCTCGGCTCGATGCATCTCCCTTGTTCGGAACTCGGCGGCAAAGGGATGACCACTGATTTGTTCGCCGGGGTGTACGAGGCCCTTCAGGAGTACCACGGGGAACTAGTGCAGACAGGGAGTCCGGCGATCCTCTGTACCGCCCTGCCGACCCACTGGAGGTCCAACAAGAGTCTTCCGATCGCCTTCAAGGTGGTGGCTCTCGACGACGTCGTGGACGGTACCGTGGTCACCGTCAAGGCGGGCAACGACGAGAACTACTGCGCCGAGCTGCGGAACTGCACTGCCGTCATGAAGAGCCAGGTGGCCAAGTTCAACGACCTCAGGTTCGTCGGCAGAAGTGGAAGAGGTAGGTTTGATAAATTAGCAAAGCAAGCAATTAGACTAGATTCCAAACAGAATAAGATCTCAACAACGCGGTTACAAATACCATAGCGAGACAGGAGTTTACTTTATGTAAAAGGGGAGACACCAAATCACGTCAAAGATCAGCCAGAGCTGTACAACGGTAAACGACAGGAGCTACCAATAAGTATAAAAGGATGGTTTTCCCATAACAAACTTACACGGTCAACGACTAAGGAAAAATGTGTCACAAAAACAACATGTGTGACGTTCAAAACTGAGGGTTATATCACTCAAGATTAAGTTTCAATTGAATAAGGATATGAAAACTATTATATAGAGGAATCAAGTTAGAAGCCTACTTGCTTCTTATCTAAATGTGAGTTAATATAACTATATTTCACGTGGCCGAGTAAAAGTGAATTTTTCTGATCAACGTCCAAGACCTATGTAAGTTATGTAGAGTATTTGAATCCAACCCCTTTCCTTATTTTCGGTGGTTAATATGTTGCAAACCTATTCAGGAACAACTGAAATTAAAATAGGTCTCAATATAGCCATACTGAATCAGGGTGAGCAATCTTATCGTGTATATTTATCAAGGACGCTCTCAACCCAAGGATACATATTGAAGTTTGACGTTTCATTAGAGCCTCGGCTTCTTATTGTTGCTTTTACCAGCTAATCCATCGCTAGGCTTTTGTCATAATTGAAAGTCTCTTTCATAATCGCCACAAAGCCCGCCAAATACTAAAGTTACACAGAAGTAAGGTTTGAAAGTTGGGCCCAACTCGGGAAGTTGTTGCGCAACCCGTCCGCGCACCCCACGCTTCCATTGGTCGCATCGATTTTGAGGTGATTTTTAGTGGTTCTTTATTTTACGGTAGCAAAAAATAGGACGGAAGGATGTAAAAAATAACTAAATTTCTCTCTATGAAGGACGAAAGAAATCGTCAATAAGTCCTGTCTGGAGGATAATGGGAAAATATAATCCTTGAGTTATGCTAATCTTGAAATATTGAATTTAAATGTGAATATTATACTTAAAATGTTTTAAGAACAAACGTAGTGAGAGCTTATAATAAGAATAGTTAAAAGATAAAGTAATTCTTGAAGATAGCAATGGTAATAAATCCAAGCATCTTTTGAGATTATTACTGATCGTCTTTGTAACAAAACAAAAACTTAGTTCAGCCCATTATTGGATTTTGTGTGTCAGTAAACTTATAGATAAATCTCCAATTTCTTTTACAACATTTTAAATTGGTCTGGTTATTTTTAACACATTTTCAGACCAACTTGTTCTTTGGAGCTTCCGTATACACAATCTTACGTCAAAGAAGAAGTTAATAATAATAATTATTTAACAATATTAGTAAATTAACTGTACTAAATTAAACTCACCACCAGAAAAGTCATTATTATGGGACAAAATATAGATATATGTTATGAATATATAAGAAAATATAGTCTACATTCTGGTAGGTTTATAGGGACAATAGGTAATTGGCTATATTTTTTGTTTCAAGTACCGAATAATGATAAAAGCACTCATTCAACTTTAAAACAAATATCGCATAAAATGTTATAAAATCATATTTTGATAAAAGTAGTAATATATCAAAGATTAAAAGACTACCTACTTACACCCATACATATTATACTGTTAATGTTTTATTGTACATGGAATAATACCACCCGGCAGTAGTTGAATTTAAATAACTCAAGAAAGCTAATTTTCTTGATATATAAAGGTATATTGGCTAAAGAAATTTGATTTATTTCAGTTCATACGAAGTTATGAAATATTCGAAACTGGAAGCATAATATGTTTGTAATAAAGTAAAAAAAATTTTAAAACTATCAATTAACTTTATATTCTTTGAAATTACTTTTAAAGAATTGAGGCCTAAGAGTACTAAATTGCACATTAATGTCAAATTCTCTACATTTATGTTTAGCAAACTATTCTATTATAGTTTCAACTATGATCGCGTTCTTTAAATATAATAAATAAACTCTTTTCTTCGCGTTATTTTGTTTGTACTTTTTTAATGCACAAACAAATTGTCACGGTCGTTATTACTCAAGCCCAGAAAATACACATAAAGTTGTATAGAAAATATATGCAGATCGTGTTTTTGTATTGATAGAAACTTATGAAATAATTTTACCAATACATTTATGCCGAAATGAAATAACCTTGCACTCTTTAAATATCATGTAATAACAAATAACAAACAACAAATAATCAACTTTGATCAATTATAACATTCTGTTGGAACCCATGATAAAATAATAGTGCTGAGATTGTCATTGAAACGTTAGTTGTTGTAATGGAAAAAAACGCATATATTTTTTCAATAAAATTCAACTCTTTTTTAAGGAATGTTGCACGGTTTGTAATAAATAAAATATATGTATCCCCTCGAAACCGTAAAACTGTTATAAAAGTTAAATATATTGTGTTATCTAAATCACTGGTCCCCAACATTTTAGTACTAGCGTACCACCTGAAGATGTTTCAGTGTCTTGGCGTACCACCAGTTGTAAACATTAATGTTTAGCCATAAAAATAGGGGCTCCTGAGGAGAAACATTTTCACATTTCACAATTTTTTAAATGTTATAAGATATTTTATTTAAAAAATAAACAATAGTTGGTCATACAAAGTAAGCGATATCTGTAATAAATTTGCCAATGTAAATGTAGGCCTGCTTGTTACAAAAAAACTAATCAAGTCAAAGAATATCAATTAATGTTAATACAATTAAATAATTATACATTGATTCATGCTCACAATAGACCTTAGTGAGAAACCTAATGTTGTTAATGTTTTAAGAAAGATTCCATGTTATGGTCAATTGAGCATGTATTTAATCTCAAATTTGTCTCCACAGTTGGTCTATTCCTGTACCAGTTTTTAATATAAACTAACTTTGGAACCCCACGCTTGCACAGATAAGTTAGAAATTGAGCTTTAGCATTGTTGCCAGGTAAAACATAAAATTTACCTACAGAGTAGAACAGATATTCTCCTCTTGGACAAATTATTGTTATAATTAAAACTAAAGTTGAATGTCTGACTTTTAATTTTTTAATTTTCAAAAATCTAGAAATGCTCTCGCTTACCACCAAAATGGCAAAATATTATTACTTTAAGTGATAATAAATAAAGTTTTTAAATAACTCAGGACACAAAGTTTTTACCACATTGCACCAAAAACAGTAGCGTTTTATTGAGTGACAACAAAAAGAATTAAAAAACTGAGGTGACTTTCCATGTTGCGGCATATGGGTGACTAGTGGATGCAGTAGTCCATCCCTATAGCATTACCTGTATCTAGATCTTCTGCGCAACATTTCCCCGTAGGATTTCCACCTTCAATTTTTCCCCCTCTGGGGACACTCTACTGTGCCTTTTCTCAAGTTCTAGGGGGAAGAATCATACGAGAGGAAACCCACGTTGTAGATACTTCATATTGCATTGTTCCTAAATATTGTGGACGTGTGGGCGAATCCATAACTTGAAATGTTTCCTAAATATTAAATATATAAACATTCGGTGTTTTGTCTACGATCTAAAGATAATCGTATATTTCTCGAACCAACGATACTTTACCGATAAGTTACATTAAAAACTTGTATATATGTTAAGAAGACAAAATTTATTACTACAAAATTTCTCGGTAATTAAATCGTACAGTTCAATAACCCTAGAGTAAAATACAGTGACGGAACCCTGCATAATATTTGATAAACCCCTTAAAAAATTATCACCTTAATTTTGTTTCACCCTGTATGCTTATAAACATTCGTTATGCTCAAAGAAATGAATTTTTCAGGGTTGACTCATTTGTTTTTCCTAAAATAAATTAAAAGTAGCCATTCCCACAGTGAAAGCTAACCCCAAAATGGGCGGAATAACAATGAAATTACACAGAATAGAGTGTAAGTTTTGGAGGCTCGCCAACGAGGCACCGCGACGCGCTAACTTGGCCGCCCGCAAGTTAGGCAAATGTGCCAACTAATGTTGGGCCCAACTTGGCCAATTAAACGCCACTAGTATTACAAAAATATATTTACTGCCAAAACTTCAAACATTTTACTTCCTGGGAATTAAAATATGTGTACGTTTACAAGTTTTGTATTTTAGACTATGCAATGTAGATGTTTCAATCTTATCGTAATTGGTTACTTAGTACTGCACATATTTATATTTATATTTTTAAAGCATCCCAATATACACATTGATATAGCGGCTATATTTTAATATGCAAGACGTATATAACGGTGAATTAGTATTCTATAATGACTGATATCGAAATTAAAACACTTTATGTTCTTATTATACACCTGAATGCACAAACATTTGCAATAGCTCCCTTATTATTATTTGTTATTAAACCTTGTTATTCTAATATAACCGCTTTTAATTTATGATCAATATAATATGAGGTTTCCTATTAGGTATGATCAAAAACGAAAACATCATGTTGCTTATATTATAACTTCATAAACTGCTACACAACTTGTAAGTCATGCAAAAAAGATTACGTCAACATTAAATCCAAGGCGCCATGCATTCTTTTCCTCCTAATACATTTAAAATATGTTAAATTATATTGTATTGATTATATTAAATCTAATTAGATGATTACAATGATAAATTCATATACCACTACTTCTCACTAAGTTCTAAAAGCTATTTGCTACTCCGTATTTATTTTATAATATATTAACACAATATAAAATTCAATCCTAATGCATGGACTTTAATTTTTATAACGAGCTTGACGATTATATTGTATAACGCAGGTGGATACGGTTATCTTTTAAATTGTAGCCTATAAGTTAATTTCATTCTATTCTGACCCTTCTCATTTCATTTTCTATATCAAGTTCATCAAATATTATCTTTTACAAATGGTCTCTTGTACAATAATATTCATTCTATGACAATATATCGGAATGTCCAAAAATATTTATGGAAAAATATGTTAATCAGCTAAAGTAGGCATAAGTCCTATCTTCCTTTCCTGGTAGGCCCTTTTTGGGACTTTTCCGGCATTTGCAAAGTGAAATAAGAAACCGTACAAATTCACCTCAGAATGGTCAGCCTGGGATGAAACCCGAGAGCTCCTGAATCTGAGGTGCATAATCAATCATTAGCTATCAGTAGAATGTTTTTTTAACTTTTTTATAATGTTTATATCTTTATGCGTGGATTTCGTAAACATTTTTATTTGTACCCTATATGTTGTTCATTTGTACTCAAAACATATTTTTCCTTTATTTAACTCATACATAATTTGTTTCCAGAAACTGATCACGCTAAAAATTATGACATAACTTATTTTTACCTAATGTCCGCGTGTTGGGAGAAAAGAATATACCAAACTATTAAAAATAGTCTATTCAAGTTGTTTTTGTTATGTTATTTTATCATTTATAAATATATTATTAAATTAAGCCTTAAATGGTTTTATCTTGGAAGGTCTTGCTAATGTTATAGAACTTAAGGTATAAACAAAAATGAACATCAGTTAAGTCCCAAACAATAATAAAATATAAAGTATGAAATTTTCAACAGGCTAAAGTTTACCAAGCATTGTCCATTCAAAGTAGATTCGCTTTGCCACAAAAGGAAATATTAATTTGTATAAATAAATTAAGTTCATAACCTAGAATGGGTTTAGTTGCGTCGTCTTCTTTTCATTACTACACTTCCTCCAACAGGGTTTTCAACTTTTTTAGAGATTTATACAATTTTTTTTGTATGATCCCATAATAATCTATTATTTAAGTCACTAACAATATTGCATTTGTTACGTAATCAATGTTTTTAAACAGTGTAAATGGCAAGCCTAGCAAAAAAAAACAAAAAAAAATAGTACGAGCTATTGGTTTATTTGTTATGTCAGCTGCAATGCGTTACGAATCTCATAGTAGGTAACGTTATGTAAGTTAAAATAACCGTAAAAAATAAAAAAAATTAAATTATACCAATAAATATATGTTGTGAAAGCAAACATAACACAAAAGCAAAACCTTGAGAAAGGTTTTAAGATTTGCTATCCCCGTGAGTGCTTTAAAACACGAAAATTTTCAATTTAATCTTACTGTGAATTCGCTTCTTTCTTTGCTTTTAAGTTTATCCAAAATAAAACACATTAGAAGGAGTATATAATTCTTGTTCTGTAAATTGTTAACCTTTGGAATCAGAGAGAATTTACCTACTGCTTGAGCTTTAACGTCATCGAAATTGTTATGCTTACTTGATTCTAAAGTTAAAACTAAAATTTAATAAGACTGCCTATATTCTGAGTGAAACTCAATAGTTTCAGATTTACAATTCGTTTAAACAAATATTAGAATAATAACAATGAAGGTTAGAGAAATCATTTAAGTTTTCACTTTTGTCTATAAAAATCTCTGCACAAGGTACATCTGGACGAAAATCGCTGAGCTTATATATTTTTGTTTTAGAACTACATTAAAATTCTTGATTTACTGGACTTTTAAGTTAACTTTTTAACAATTAAACAGTCCCTACCACTTTTTAAGTTAAATATTTAAGTATAAGATTCACTGGGACGAACCTCTACGCTGTAACAAGAGGCGGTTTGGCCTGTGGTTAGTGGGCAGATTTTAAACCTTTGCTGCGAAAACGGCCTGCTTTTAACTGAGATTCCACGCTGTGAAGATTTACTCTCTCTTTCGAATGATATATTTCGGGTAAGATCCCTTTACAAAATGATTATTATTGAAGGCGTTTTATTTTAAGTGAATTTTTTTTGTTACACATTATACTAAATTTGATAATTTAGGTAGCACAGTGGTTCATGCCCGCTACACAGTCTGACGTTCGCCAGATCGAACCTTAGCAAAATCCTGAAAAATATTGTGAAGGTTCTATACTGGATCCAGCTCCCATTGGTCATTGGGCTGTTAATTAATGATTCTGGCTAAATAATCAATCGGTCTTAGTCAGTAAGAAGGCTACAAGAGGCTTCTCACCCATTCTAAACTTATCAATCATTGATATTTGTCTTAAAATACGCCCTAGTTGCGTCAGCGTCTTACAGAGAGATTAAGAGAGATTAAAGGTTAAAATCATGACAACCTTACGTTATGTATCTACTAAAGTTGTTTAAGCGTAAATATGTTCATATGTTCCATTCATTAATGTTAAATCGCATTTGTATACATATTTACTCATTGAAGACTCTAAAAATTACTAGTAAATTAGTTTAAAACGTTAACTATTCAAGGCGTTGTACGCTTTTACGCGTTTATCTCTAAAATCGCCGTGCAAACTAAGTTATAAGATCGGTGTCCAATGATTACTTTTATATTTCAAAACCATTTTTACTGTCATTACCTAAAACATCATCGACGCTAAGTATTTTACCGTTAATAGAAAATAAAACCGCCGGAGCCAAAGCCATTACAGTAAAAGGACGCGAGAGCGAGAGCGAGGGCGCCGTGCGTCGGCCGTGACCGCAGCAGGCATTAGCGAGTGCGGGCTAAAAGCTGGGGCGGACGCAAGGGACTGCTGTGTTGTGTCTATCTGGGACGGTAGAGGCTTACGGTCTGGTTGTGGCCTGGGACATCGTCGGGATTATACTTTTACTGGGCTGAGATGAAAATTCTGTTGGTAACATGTAAAAACTGCACTAGGTTTGTTAGGAGGTATGGATAGCGATATCTGCCTTGTGGGTGTTTGGTATTATATATTATAATATAGCCTTTATAACATATTCTTGATTTCTTTATGTGATTATTGAAATAAAGGAACCCATTCGATGGTCTATTATTTAATATTCAAGGGAGGTTAAAAAATATTCCTACAGTAACACCTATTCCCCCGTCTTTCTATCTAAATTATGGGCTGGATGACATCTTGATATGATATCTCCCTTCCGCTAAAACTCTGTTGATTAAATTGAATCATCTTTCTCATCAACATATTGCTACTAGTTTGTCGCTACAGTTTATATGTAAGTAATACAGAATGTAGATGTAGATGTCACATTTGATGCGATTCAAAGATGAACTATAACCTGAGGTCGAATCCCCACTTCAGGGGGGGGGGGGGGCGGAGCCCCAGAGCCAAAGGCTAGTGTTTTTATACAGTAACATAGTGAAGAGTGTTCATCATACAAAGTTTATTTATATATTTTATTTCATGGTTATCATTTTGTTCCAGGAAAGAGTTTCTCGCTAAGCATCGTCCTCAGCACCTCCCCCTACCAAGTGGCCTCCTACTGCAAGGCTATCAAGGTTACCGTCGATGGACCTCGCGAACCTAGGAGTAAGTCGAGTAAGTACTTACTCAAAGTACTTTTCACTTTTAAAATTAAGTTTAGTTTATAACCTCATGTATATTGTCTTTAAGTATAGGACACTTTTAAACATAAAAGTGTATTTAAGGTAGTAAAATATAAAATTAGTAATTATGTCAAAAAATATAATGAATTATACAAAATAAAAATGAAATTATTTTGCATTTAAGAAAATATATACAAGATTCAGCAAGTCGTTTATTTTAGGCTTTCAGTGAATATTTGTTTTTTAATGGACCACACAGAAATAAAAGAACAAGCAAAGGGTACATTGAACTTGGTATAGTATTGCATATAGCCTAATATTAATTTATTATTACATCCAATTCTGATTGAATAGAATGTAATTTACAACTAAATATTGATGCTGTATTACTTATTATGTATTTTACATTAAAATAAAACTTAAAGTAATTTATGTTTTCCCTTTTATTTATAAATTAGGTCAAATATTACATGTTTTACAGTTTCTTTAAATAATTTGTTATAAAACCATATTGTAGGTAATAATTAACTTAATTAATAAATTATAGATGTAAAAATTAAGTACACATTTTAAAATAAACTCAAATTACATAACTACCCTTTGACTAATGATAGTTTTACGTTAGATATGTACGAGTTCAGTTCAGTTTGTAATTACCGTAAATTCAAAATGGGTTTTGACCGTATCTCTTAATAAATTCCTCTTATTTTATTTTAAAATAAACGGTATCAGGAAACTGACACATACTTTCTCCCTTTTAGCCAAACTTTAATGACAAAAATATTTGTTATTTACTAAATATAGAATATGAAGTATAGATAAATGTACAGAAAATTGTCTAAAATAGTTGTTTTCAGAAATATCCACCCAAATTGCTTTTTTGGAGGCACTATAGAGTCCGTTGCTACACACAGTAGTTTTGAGAGGGGAAATGCCCCCTTGCCCCCCCCAGGGTTAAATAGCAACACATTTCGAACATCATCTGTTGGTCAATGCTAACTTGACCTGCATATCAAATGAAATTGATCAGTAAATAAGAGAGAAATAGTTATTTTTGTATTTCCCAAAAGAATAACATTGGACAACGTACTGTGTTTACCGCTAAATGAAAATTTCAATTTTTTTCCGCAACTAGCAATCGTAGAATAGTAATTTAAAATACTAATTTATTTAGTTTTTTGAGCTCTTTTTAATGGTGAATAGTAATCTTTTTTAACATTTATGATTTTTTATGAAAAATCCAAAAAACTGAATTTTTGATGTTTTGAGTCCTGTAATTTCTGAACCCGCATTTTTCCAGAAATGCGGGTGGTGTCATTTTGTTGGAAACCTAAAGTTCTACAAACCACGAAAGTTTAATCAAAATCGTTAGAGCCGTTTTTGAGAAATTTGGATTTTTCATGTTTTTTGGCGGTTTTTGGGGGATAATTACCCTTAAAAATCAAAAATTCAAAAAAATGAAAAAACGCCTGGAGATATCGTGGATTAGTACCTACACGCCAAATTTCATAAAAATCGGCCCATAGGTTAGGGCTCTAGCTCTGTACACATCCACACAGACACACACACACACACACACGGACACACACACACACACACACACAGACAGACATCACGTAAAAACTACTTTTTTGGGTTCAGGGAGCACCAAAACGAATATTTCCACTGACAACTCAAATTCGAAAATTGTAACGAAAACAATACTTTCTCCATATACTATGTATAGGGGGAGAAAGTAAAAAACATACCTAATCGATATTAGTTGAAACATTCTTCAAATATAAATGTACCCCTGATAAATCACTTTTTCATATTTTTTCTATCCTCGTTTTCCTTGCAGGACCTAATATAACGCTTCACCTCGAACGTGTCAAATATTAGGAATTTACATCGCAGCTACATTAACACAACTCAGCCAGGCGTGAGGCGAGGGATGTCGCTGTCGCCGGCGCTGGTGTCGCACACAACGCTGTCTGTATCGCAGTACACTCCGCTCGCACCGGTTTTTGTCGCTAACAATCTCAGTGTGAAAGGAGCGTTCCCGTCTGTTCTGCCCGTGTTTTATGCAAATCCCGGCGGTATCAAAGAGCAGCTGATTGCCCTGCTAATCAGCATCCCAGCCCAATTACGCTATATTGCCGGACCGGGAAAGAACCTCCGATATTGCCGTGTCCCTTTATTGCCGGACATGCTTCATAAAGGCATTGCTCTTGGCCCTTCTGTGTCCGGACCTGTCGCCCTTACACTCCTGTTTTCTGTTTATTAAACCGCGCTAACGCTTTTCTCAACCCATTTCCTCTCTTGTGGGCTTTTTTAAGGGTTCTTTGTGGGTTTGTTTGGACGGCATTGTGAGCGGTTCTAAACTTTGTCTAAACTCGATGACAATAGAATAATAAATAAGTTTGTTTTTGCATTTGGCAAGGAAAATAAATTAAATAGTTCTTAATAAATTTTATTGACTCTTTGAAATGATTCGCAATAAATATTATAACCTATATAATTATTTAATTACTTTACAAATATAAGTTTCAATAGTTTGGGTATAATTTAATTAAATATACCAAGTTTATTTTGTGTATGTAAGATTTAAAATCAAATGACAATTCACAGTGCATCCAATGCTCTAATATAAAACAATTTTAAAGTATGCTATTTTTAGAGACAATCTTTTCTTAATATTATTTTCTTATCAAAACTAACTACTCAGAAAAATAGGATATGGATTAGAAAAATTAAATATTTAAATCATAAATCATAAATTAAATATTTAATCATACAACTTTACTTTGTTTACTATTTTCATTTAGGATATTAGGTAAAATAATAATAAAATGTTTAAAAAGTCGCATGGTTAAAATACCCCCGTTGCAGCAGACCTGCGTACTCAGTGAATTTCCAGTGCACAACATTTGTCTTAATACCACTTAAAGCCACATACCAAGTTTCAAAAAAATATATTCACATATAAGCGATTTTAATTATTCTCGACCAGAATAATATTGGTAATGAGTACGTAGGTTTACTAAAACAGGGGACACAAACAATTGGTTTTTATGCTAATATAAATATAATTTAACTAGGCAAGTTAAACACAAGGCACATACCAAGTTTCATCAATATTCTATCATAAATAAGTGCTATATAACATTTTAGTTATTCTCCATAAGCATAACACGGGGGCTGAGTAAGCAGGTTTGCTGCAACAAGGAACAAAAAATGGGGTTTTATGCAATTTTCAATATAACTCAACCAAGTGAAGCTACATACCAAGTTGTATTAATTTATGTTCATAATTAAGGGAGTTCACTTTACTTATTCTCCATAAGAATAACAGGGGGGCTGAGTTCGCAGGCTTGCTGCTACGGGAATAATCAACAAAAAATTAATTGTTGTGTAAATATCAATATACTAATACTATTTGAAGCCACATAACAAGTTTAATCAACATACATTCATAAATAATCGAGATATCAAATTTGATTTATTATCCATAAGGATAACATTGGTCAACGTACTGTGTTTAGCACTTTGAATATCTCAGCAACGGTTGGGCGTAGAATTACACTTAAACACTAAAATGATTGTTTTGTCGAACTGAACAGATTTTAAAAGCAAATGTGAAGTATACATTGAAATAAACTGAGGAAAAGCCAACAACTTTTTCTCATAAGATTAACATGGGAGATTTTATGGGTAGGTTTTTTGGATTTTCTCCGCAACCACTTAACCTGGTTGACAATTTAAATACTGTATTGTTTTTTTTTTTAAGCTCTATAAAATGGTACAAAACAAAAATTGTGGGTTTTAAAAATTTTGGGGTGAAAAGTGCAAAAATCTGATTTTTGAAAAAATTTAAAACCCCATAAACCCCCTTTCCCATGGTGCGATTTTTCTGGTTTTTGAACTTTAGTCATGATTATCACTTTACACATTTGAGCCCAATTTTATCAAAATCGGACATTTTTTACTCAAGTTATCGCATTCACGGACACATATATAGATATAAATACATCCATATATAGGTATAGATTTGAACGAATAGTGTTTTTGTCATCTGGGGACCTCAAAACAAAAAAATATTATGGTCTCGGGCTTGAGCCTTACCATGAGACCTACGGTAATAGCTTCTTCCCTATAGGGGAAATTCGATAAATCAATTTAGTAAATTTCACACTACGTTAATTTTATTTCTACCGTTGTAATTATATTGTATCTTTTTTTATAAACTGGCAAGCTCTTTTCTCAAGATGTAGATTTTTTAGAGCAGTTAAAAATATTTTTTTCTTAACTCTTTTATCAGTAATGCAATCTCTAAAATAAATTAATCTGTTCAGCTTATTAAATGGAGAAAAACTCTTTACCAAACACGTGTAACTATTCGTGCCCACTCCTGCGTTTGTGTAAGAGGAAGTGGTGGTAGTATAGTGCGGTGTAGTGCCCGTTGGAGCCGATGATCTCCCTAATGTGAAGTCTCGGCCAACAATACGGGTGTTTACGTCTTGAGTCGGCACTTTGAGCCCCCGCCAGATGCTCAAACCGTAAACCAAAAACGTAACCAGCTAGACGGCGGCTCCGGCCCTAAATACGGTCTCCTTAGTAAATAAACACCTACCGCCTCGGTTCATTACTGGCTTCGGCTGATCTTTTAACTCTTCCTGTTCTCTACAAACATTACTTAATCATGTGGATAAAAAGGTAAATTTAGTTAAAAAAATAAGTTATATCAATGTATAATATATGTAAATGAACACAGTAAAAGTGAAAATAGTGAATAACATTATTTTCTCAATTTCTTTGAATTTTTACATTATTAACTTTGTGATGTAGTTTATATAAACATATTTCTACACTTACTTTTATTTGATATATGATAAATTATACCTCTTAATTACACATTTTAACTGCTAGGAATTTTTATCGAAGAATCTAACTGTAAAAAATAGTTGGTTAAACTATAGTTGTATTGCTGTTCTTGAGAACCTAATAATTATGTATTTGAATAGCTCTATTCATTTATTAGGGTGAGTTATATCCATAGCCAAAAACATTTTTAATAATTATTGTTGTATAAAATCTATTTTAAAAGTTGTGAATTGTAACCTAGATCCCTTTCAGATGTCACAAAGCGCACATAAAAAAGAAAAATCGATTTAATGAATTATAATCCCTAATAAATGAACACTATTGACATTAAACATAAATATATTTTCAGATAAATAAAGTGGATATTTTACTATATAAAAACTTCGGGAGGGAAGAAACAAATGGCCGGTGTTATAACCCTTGTTTATGAAAAGCCACCAGAGTGGAGAATGACAACGACTCGCTCTGTGGAAGTGCTTCCCCTCTGTCGGGTTTAAATCGGATAATTTTAACGGCGATGTAAAACACGAGGAAAGGAGGCAAATTACATCCGGACTTTATAAATCCCTCGATAAATCGCGCTCCAATTAGCAAAAGGGGTACGGAAAATGGCGCTTTTTGTCCGTCCAGACCGCGATCGCTTTCTGAAAAACAGCCGCAGTGGAATACACGGTTTATCGATAACAAAGGAATCGGAGAGCTAATATAAGTCTCGAATTGCGAACGGCCGGCGATAAAGGACAAGAGTGTAACGGGAGTGCATTTGGCGAGCGTTTATTTCATCGATCCGAACAAATAAGCAAGCTTTATAAAACTGACAGAAGTCTGGGAGCGATTCAAAGTACACACTCTCTGTTTGTTCCATTCCATTTCAAACAATCCGCCGAATTAATTAAACGAGTTTTGTTTAAAGTCGAATCACTCGCTTTTGGCAAAATCCATAAAAGAGGCCGCGCGTTGGCCGATGCGCTATCATCTGTTCGAGTGGGCGAGTGTTTCGGAAAGTAAGTCACTCTGTTCTGGGGAGAGAGATGGGCAAATGTTGCCAAATCCCTTGTGGCAGTTGTTCGCCCTATCGAACAAAATGGTTCCAAACATTCGCGTTCGAGGACGCTTTTAAACGCTTCGCTCTGTCGGATTTCAAAGGTATAGAGTGACGTTTTAATCGCAAAAAAGTTATCTCCTCCAATTGGTCTTTGCATATTTACCGTAAAAGCCGGTGTGCGTTTTATCTGGGGGAACGCCAACACACAGCGGTATCCGCTTACAGCAATCCGCCGTCAGTGGCGATTACGGGGGCAGAAACAAAGCGGGTCGTAGTGATTTGAATTACTTGCAGGATAAGTGTGTTTTATTGCTTTTAAAAACCTATTTAGCCTGATTCTTTATTTCTTTTATTAACTCCTATTAACTTGAAAACATGCCTATAACTGAAAAACCAGTGTCTACACATCTGTACGGGAATTTTTAGAACATTCGAACAATTCAACTTTATCAATAATCAAATAAAAAATCGTTATTGTAATTCGACTATTCGACCTTTATTCCAACGATGACAAATTCATTGTTTTAGTATACGGTTTCTCAATAAGTTTTTTCTGAAGATAAAAAAAAACTGTCACGCTTACTCGATTCACGTCATTCTCGGGTAACTAAATCATCTCGCCAAATCCCCACTATAAATCTGTGTCTATTAAATTCCGAGCGTTCAATGTGTCATGCCCGGCGAAAAAGATCAACTAAATCCGTGGCGTTTTGTAACCTATGCTGAAAGAACCCTTCTGAGTAGGGTCTTTGAAGGTCTAAGAAAGGAGCGGATGAAAGGGCTTATAAAGAGTTGCATGCGGTAGCCAGAGGTAAACCGGCGGCTTAAACACGAGCTGGCGATATAAAGGGTGGAGGGCTCATTCAAGCCTAGCCACGCCCCCTGTGGTGCAACCTTTTTATCGTGTAAATGCTCCTTGTAGGGTCTTTATGCCCAACGGTCCCAGGCCCCGATTAACTTCATTAATTCCGTGCGGTCCTCGCCGTCTCCCGTGTGAGGTAATTGGGCTCTAATTATCACCTGCCAAACCTCTTCCACTACCAGTTCTCTGCTGGCCCAACTGTCCAGGGGCTTGGTCGTTGCAGTTGTAGCATCTTAAACTGGGATTACAGTAGATACCGTACTGTACTTACTTCTTACTTGTTTTGTATCAGTACTACATCTATACACTATACAGTGACAATCCAAGAAATCTAGAACGGTTTTTAATAAAACGAGTTCGCACCCACACGGTGACGTGAGGGAAGTGAATTTCCACATACAAAAATTTAAAACTCAAAACCAGTGTAAAAACATACATTTATGCAATTTTATTGAAATCTGAAAACATTGATTTTTGGCTGTTCTGATGCTCCTGGTTTAATTTACGTGCAATGTTAGGAATACAATTTTGCGCATTATAAGGTTAGGAGAAGTTACAGTCAGGCTTAAAAGTAGGCGCGAGGTTGCTGGGGATGAAACAAATACACCAATTAATACACCAATACACCAAATAACAAATATAACATACATTAATTGTACATCCGGGGCTTTTCTGACCGTTTTTGGGCCCAAAAACTCGAAATTTGAAAAAATAATCCCCAAAAAAGGGGTTTAGAGTTTTGCTATTGATTTGCCCAACGAACTGGTCCAACTGATTATAGACAGGAACGTCCCTACCAAATTTGAAGTAAATCGGACAAAAAATGCGACCACTAGAGTGCATTCACATATATATATATATATATATATATATATATATATATATATATATATATATATATATATATACAATTTTGAACGACACCCAAAAACGTGTTCAGGGGGTCATGTTAGGAACTTCTATGGTGGTTCCGGGCTTACGTTTCACCGTGCGGGTCATGCTAATAGTTCACTTTCCATAGGAAATTCACTAATAATATAACAAGTACGGGTATCAAAAAAGAAATACAGTATTTCCATTTTTTCGGTTTAACATTCATGAGGAATAACAAACGGAATATTAACAGTAGAAATTTAGACTAATTCGATTTGCTATATTAACATTATAAAATATAACAACGCGTATTATGCTAATCAATAAACTATTTATTTGCTATATACATAATTTAATTTACTGTGCGCAGGTTAATTTTTTTGTAAAAAAACATGTTTAAAATGTAGGCGAGGAATATAAATGTATAAATTATTATGCCATGGAACTGTACATACTTTAAATCTATAATATAGTGAATAACGAAATTTGTTTTTCTTTAAGTTAAAACGTCGATGTCTTTAATTTATCTGTATAAATGCCGGCATAAGCCTCTCAATATATTTGACTGCATCTGTTTTAGCGGAAGGTCCTTGAAGATGCTAAGTATTAAATGAGTTTAGTCGTCGATCCTGGGTCGTCAAATTACAAAACTAGTTTGAAATAGCTGATTTGTTTTCACTAATAGTAAATTTAAAAGATATAAGAAGGTGTTTCACTTTATCGGAGTCCTGTTCTAATTTGCAATTCTGTTTCAGACTTCCACTACCAGCACCCCGGGGGGTTTGGACCGTTCTCCCTGCTGCCTCCTCAGTGGCTGGATGCCACCTACATGAGCTACGCCTGGCCCGAGTACTTCAGGAGGCCCCAGGACCTGTGTAAACTGCCGCCCCCGCCTATCTGTCACATACCCAAAGGTAGGAGAAGGAAAGAGAATTGAGTGGCCTGTCATTACATGTGGTTATTACAGTAATTTATAGTTGCAAGATAAGTCTGCATGGGTTTATAGGTTACGTTAGGGGTAATTTTGTGATCGCTGAAAATTCGGATCCAGGTATTCAAGTGGATATGCATAAATCCTTCAATTATTGAAATGCCGTTGTAGAGTTTTTACATTTTTACTCAAGTAAGATGCAACTTCTCAGGTTATAAGCGGCTCTTTATAGATGTGCATGCATCAAATCCTACTCTTACGATACATTCTTAGTTATCATTGACTGTAAAGTTTCAGTCAATGATCGTGTGAATGTAAAAATTCTAATTGCAGGGTAGTTTTAGAATATTGGGAAATTTTCAAGGTTTCTTAGATATTTTACTTCTAAATGGGGTTTGTATTCAACAATTATAAACTTAAAATTGTTTAAAATATCGTAAAACATTTTAAACAGTTTGATGGATTGTGGTAAAGATCTGTTTATCATGTAGAAGTAACCATCTTTGAAAGTTTATACCCATACTGTATTTTACAAACTTTCACCCCGGAAACACTTCAACCTTACCCCACATTAATCGCTCTACACCTGAACGTTCGCCGAACATTCACCCAAAACATTCGTCAACGCTTATCAACAATGTAAAAATGCAGTATTTGGTATTCGTGAAACTCCCACAACACTCGGAAATACGCCGAACATTCTAAATTTGGCCGAATATTCTGACGTATTCGCCCCTAGTTTGGGACAGAATTAATCAACACTTTCGTACAGACAATCAAAAACATAGCGATTTTTGCCATGTCATGCTAAGCGTGTGTATCCTTAAGCATATCATCTCAGCTACTCGGTTTTAACCAAGCTTTAGTTGTGAATCTAGCAGACGAGGACCACCCCGCGTATGACGGCCGCCAATGTGCCCGGAGGCGATATGTTAATACCGCTGGGGAGATGATGGAGGGGCAGCCATCTTGGCGGTGGTGGCCATTGCGGTATGAGTCATGGTGAAGTGGGAAGACAATGGGAAAGGGGAACCACAATCGATATGGAAAACAACCACTATTGATCCTCGACCCCGCGTCAAGGGTGCGGATGCGGGGAACCCCCGGGTGACCATGGGGTGTCCGGCGGGGGTGTCTGAGGGGTGTGGGATGTAGGGGCGGCTGAACCGGGGGTGGATACTAATGTGACCTAATTATAGAGGCTGTCGTTCTCAGGTAACGGGGATTATTGGCAATACAGCATTGCAGGGTTAATATTTGACCACTTTAAGTGGTGTGTTGGATTAAATTTTAAAATAACACAAACATACAATTTGAAATAGTAAATAAAATGCTACTCTACCTCCGCTATACAATTATTACTGTTGCAATTTTTAAAATAAGAACAGTATAACAAACAATGATGTCACTGAGTCGCCCAAAAATGTTTTGAAAAACGTTATACAAATATCTGTGTTTTATGAACAAACATTTTATCTAAACAACAATTTGTTTGAAATGTTTACGTTGCGTATTTTAATTGATCTAAAAATAGTGATAATAAGTACAGCTATTGTTGTATTCAGTTTTAGTACTTTCGCGTTGATCTTGTTACGTTACTGAATTTATTTACTAAGATAAAACTATGTAGATAAATTTATCTTGCACGAAACGATGAATATTTGAAAAATAATTTTTTTACTATAGCCTATCCCAAATTAGATGTTATGTCTGATTTTATTTGTTATTTTGAAGGAGTATACTTACTATTCTATATCATGAGTGTTTTTCCAACGTTAGGTTTTTCTTTGAATAAGACCTTTATTAACTGAAGTTCTTTGTGACAAACAATCTAATGAAGTATAAGGTAGAAAATTCGTTCATCAAATTCCATTCTCTAAATATCAGCGTTTATTTTTAATGATAAACTCTACAATCAGTATTATTAATCAACACATTAATTTTTACAACACAACAATTTAATACACTTTAAACAAACTATATTATGATATTCTACGCTGATTTCCAATTAAATAATGGAACATAGTTTGTCGCTTGAATCAGCGTTCGGAAACAAATCGAAATAGTTTGTAATAAACATCTCTTAACGTCTGCCAACAAACATTGATGATACTATATCCCCACACTTTCCAGCTCTAAAACGGGCAATCACTATGCATTGAAAATCAGAAGGAAATCCTGTTAGAAATCAAACACTGTTTCTTCCACCCCGCGGCTCAGGGTCGGGGTCGGGTAGCAGAAGCCTACATCGGTAGCCCGGGGCCAGGGGCAATGATTCGGCCAAGGGAGGCTGTGTTGAATTAGCCTTCATCGTTTGAGAATCATCCCTCGCGTAATCCGATTTCACTGCAGCTTACACCCCCGGGGGAGGGGGTCCTGAGGGACCGGGGGTGGTTGGGGTGTACAATTGAATCCGCTTTCATCGTCTTGCTGCTTATATACATACGTTAGATACCTTCAAGTGTCGCCAGAGCCTGTCCCCTGAGAGGCCATCCGTCTTGTGACAATGCCGTCGCCTCCCTGTGTTGCCGTGGGGGTGGTTATTTCGCCAATCACCCCGTAAATCATCGGTTGTAATCAACTGCGAGGCGTCTGTTGCTCGATACAGCTCACAATCGCTTTTTATGAGGGGTTGTTTCTGTTTTTGCGATTTATTGCTATCCGGGAAATGACGGGTTTTAAGTAAGGTTTTAATCGTTGTAATATTATTTTAAATTGTCTAATAGTTATAAGATTGTTAATTGTTCGTTATGTTCTATAAAATAATGAATTATGATAACGGATTAGAAATATAAATGCAAATAAGCTTGTTACTATATTATTCACTTTATATCGACACATATAACATTACAATAGATTTTTAGAAATATTCAAACAATTTAGTTTACTTTTTACCTAAATTTTGTTCTGGTAGTGTTTTAATTTCAAAAAAATCTACATCACAAACTCAAATCTGAATTGAGTTTTTTGTACCTAGTTCGGACTACAGCGCTACGAATTATAAAAAGAAATCTGAATAATTATGGACCAATTTTTTCGTTTAACAGAATAAATAATGTTAACAAGTTTTTCTCTAGTTTATGTTGTAAAGTTGTTTTTTTTAAATACGTCAAACATGTACGCTCTCCTTGTACTATGGTATGCCGTAGCTCGTAGAGCATCGTTGTGGGTCGTACCGTGTCATTATAGTTCAGCAAATTGAGCTTCCATTCTGAATAAGTGGTTTTAACCACTCTAAATATTCCAGCCAGTCACGAAATATTTCGCTTGTCTACCAGTTTCTCCTATAAGATGTTAACTTTAAAATTCCGTCCCTCTCTAACAGATTAACTGGAATCCCAGGCTAGCAATTTCAGTGAGTTAAATTTTGGTATCACAAATAGTTATATAAAAAATAAATAGCAAAATTTTAATATTTTTGAATATTACTAAACTATTATTGCTTGCGATATTGGCATTTGACTCATTGGAACCTTGTTATTAAAATTAATCAACAATCAATGACTGCGGACAATCTCTTCAGGAGGGATATGATGTAAATGTTAACCTAGGTCTTATAAGAGAAACTGGTAGAAATGCGAGTTCTCTCTTAAAGTGAAACACACAGCCCTTCCCCCACCCGTAAAAATACAGCATTCCTCCTGGAGTCCTTCAAATCGTGTTTAATTCTTCCACGGATGACATTGTACACTGTTGACTTCCAGGGTCCGCCACGAGTCCCACGGTGACAGCGATGCCTCCGGAATTCTTCCTGCCGCCGCCGACGCTGGGGCTGACCCCCGCCGCCTACACGCACCTGCTGCACTACCCGGGGATGGACCTTCTGACCCCGGGGTCGCCGCTTAGGAAGCCCTCACCCCCGCCGTCCACGGACACCTCGGAAGCCGAGGATAGAGGTAGGAGTCCAATACTCTCTTTGATTATTTGTTTTTCCCAACAGCTTCGCTTCTTCACCTGATGTCAGTTTAGTCAATGAAATCACACAAGATCAAATTGATTCAATATTTACAAATGTGTATAACTTGAGACTTACATGGTCTTACGAGACGTTGTATCGAAAAACGAATATGTTTCCCAAAGTTAGACTTTCTCAAAGGTTTCTGCTACGGTTTGGCTTATATAGGATTCATAGTATAAAATATACTGAAATTCTTTATTACTGGAAAATACAAAATAATAATAAGTTGTAAAACTTACCATTTATACACGAAGAAATATTCACTGATTTATTAATAAAACATTTCAAATCAGTAATAAAGTTGACATAATATAGACTAATTATTTCATCTAAGTCATAAAGAGTTTTATAAAATAAGATCTAACTATGCTATGCAAAGGTCTTGGAATATATATTGAGTTAGTACTCTAATAAGATAACGATAAATTACACTGTACAAATTATAAACAATTATTCTTTTACACATCGTACGCCCATTTGCAAAAAATTGTTCTAAGACGGCGATAAGTTTGGTATACTTTAATAAAAAAATACCAATTGTTTAAAGCATTGCAAACTTGTACACTTGTAAGTTCGTTTAATTGTTGTTGTGTAATTATTATGTCAGCGATACGTTTGTACTTGTTTTATCCTTCTTGAGAATTAAGAATAAAAATTATAGATCTTACACGATATACAATCATTCATGTAAGTATTATATTCCGTTATTTCAACTGCACGATCATTTTTATTAGTTGTTTCGGTAAAAATCAAATATAATTAATACTGCTTTTTCCGTTTCATACAAACCGCTGCTGTTATTAAATTTGTTTAACTGGTTACGTGTTCGTGTTATATAACTATACCCGAAAAGAATCAGTACCCGATGAATCTGTATTTGTGTTTAACCGCGTTGGATACTGACTTCCAAATATTCACCTCAAACCTGTTTCTCTCCAGGTCCCAGCCCCGGCAGCCTATCCGTTCGCTCCGCCTTCCAGCAGGTCAGGCCCGTCAGGTCTTCGCCCGACACGACCACCACAGGCAGAACCTCCCCCGACATCGTGGTCACGGCGTCGCCTCCCCCCTCGGACACCCCAGCATCACTCTCGCCCCCGGGAAAAGTGCTACCCAAGACGGCTACGTCACAGGCCAAGGCCAATGTGTGGAGGCCGTACTAAGACTAAGGTGAAATAAACACCTCTTCCTCAGTTTGGTGTAATTTGAAGAATGGTTGTTTTCAGAAATGTGTACTTTGTTGAGAGTCTCTTACGTAGAAGAGGCTTTAATTATTCCCAGTGTTTGTCTTTCACACAGTGGTTCTGTTTGAATAAGTCACATCTTTGCCGTAAGATAATTTTTTCAAAAAACTTGTAAAATTTTGACATAACTCGTAATTTTAAAAGATGTTTATATTTCATATGTGTGATTTTTTAAATATAATTTCTTGGTAATTTTTTGTCGAAGTATTTTTCACAAAAGTCACATATTTCATGTTATAAGAATAAACACACATGCTTCTTAGATATTCTCTAACACTCACAAAAAAATATTTACTACGGGCATGATCGATAGACAAATGAAAAATTAGCTCTGATAAGACGCAATAAGCTAATTGGTTACCCAAGTATCCGAACACACGAAGTACTTATTTCCCGAAAATTGCCACTTTTCACCCGCCTTGACTGACACATGATCTCATATATTTTCCCAAAAAGACAATCAGTGCCGTGTACATACTCTAATTCGTTGTTAATATTGTTTATATAGTGAAAAGTTTAAATCTTGTAAATAATAGAGAGATATATGTTAGATTGATATATTGTATTTTACGATGTAAACTAGATGAGCTAAACCATACCATTGATCCCATAGTTTTATTGTTTGAGTTGTTTGTATTTATTTTGTAAATATTTGTGTTTACTTTGAGTACGTAAACAAATTTTTTTAGAGCGATACTTTGAATATTGCTATTTTTACACAAACACCAATAACCTGTAAACAATAAATGCAATTTTTTCACTCTTTTATATTTTTACCAAATTAGTTTGTTTTCAGAATTCGCAAAAACTTTAAAACACTTCAGTGCTATTTTGTGATATTTATTTATAGCACAAGTTACGTGGGTTTCATCTGTAACAGATATTAAGTGGCTTTTTTTCAATCTTCATTATTATTTAGCTATTTCACTGGTGAAATTATTAATTATTTCAGATTTAGAGGTAAAATACAGTTTGCAAAATAATCACATTTGGTAAAATTTAATTTTTATTCGTTAATGATCTCCTTACTATACATTTATTGAAAGTCGAGAACAAATTCCCTTTTAAAAAATTGTGATAAGCTTTGTTCAATGTTTTGTGGTCCTGACTTTAGCTACTTGTAAGATATTGTAATGTGATGTATATATGTACCATTTAACTAGAAAAATAAACAGATTTCTACCAATAGAGTGGTTTTTACTTTCCTAACATCCATATATTTCTGAGTCTTTAAGAGTTGACAAAAGTTTTATGCACTTCTTCATGAGTTCTTTACATTTTAAGAAGATAATGTTAATAGTGCAATAGTAGATTGTGAAACCTACTATGTTAGTTCAGACATGAATTTCAATAAGCAATAAAATGTACACATATAAACATAAACATATTAATATTACAGTACATCGTAAACTATATAATTTATATTTCATTTATATTTGTGAGGTATCAAAACATCCTTGATTTTTGAAGCTACAATATTTAGGATTTATATTATTTTTATAACCCTTTTTATATCGATTTCAAAGTTTTTTTACAGATTTCCTGTTATTTTTAAGTACGTGAATACGATTTTGTGTTTATAATCAGTTTAAAATCATGTGGTATAGTTGTCAAATATTCTCCCTGAAGGTGGGACAAAAATGTTTATACCAACAAAAATATAACTATATTTGGGAGGATTACGGTCCTCTAACAATTATGTAGAAGTCTTCCAATATTTCATTTATCCTCTGTCAGAAGGACAGTAAACAGAACTGTATTTTAATGGAAACCCACCAAAATAATCACTTTGTTAACAGTAACAACTCTAAGAAGTCTAGACTACAGCGCAAATTATAGTCTTGACACCGCACAAGATCGGTCCCGATGCTACAGATTTCTTGTATCGGCAGACTAAAATGCTTTGAATATTGAATAAACCTTTAAAGTTGGTCAAGAAGTGAAGATTATTAATGATATGCTTTAATAATGCAGTATATTAAACACATTAAATTTCGAAACCCCTTTTATATGTACCCCTTTCTTTATTTGGATGGTGTAAGCTAATAAAGTGCCAAGGAATAATTAAATTTTTTAACATAAAAATGAATGCCTGAGCTAAGTTTGAGTGCGATCTACATTGAACCACACAATAAGAAATACATTAAATTTTAATTAATGTTCATAAGAAAGCTTGAGAATTCGCACTTTATTTACAATTTGAATTCATTCACAGTCTTTTGCATCTGCATGTCATGTATGCAAAAGTCCTACAGAAAACTAAACATATCTTGCTAGAGTATTAATTTTTTTACTCAAACGTTGTTGCCAACCATCCCAAAAATTAATTTTTTCCTATTTTAATATTTTAAACCATATGAAATACTAAGTATGGTATTTACTATTAAAAAACTAATTTACGAGGAGATGGTTTTATATTTAGAGATGATTTAGAGTCGTGTTATGTATATTCGATTCGTTCTCATTGTACAAATTGTACAGTACAATAAACCCAGCAATAATGTTACCTTTGATTTTAATATTTACATATTAATAGTGTTTTTATTCAATAGAATAAATATTTTCCAGAAAATAGAATAAATCGGGTCTTCTTCAGAAGTAAATTATTATTAAGGATTTTCAATAAATATTTTAGAGTATTAGTGGCTATCTTATGAATATTTACTACTTGAATCAAATTAAATAATTCTTTATTATTTAAATTAAATGCAGCAATACAATATAAATACACAAAAAGTCCCAGATGGGTCACAAGGACCTGTGCGTGTGACGAGTTCTGATCTAGATGAGTCTGGAAACTGATCAATCTTTATAACATTCATAAAAAACTATATACAACAAAATAACTACTTGAACAGTTCTAAAGCAAAATTAAGGGATAATTTCAGCCATTTGCACCAAAAAATGTCCTTGTCCTTTTTAAATTGAATATTAGGGTTTAAAACGCATTTGCGAGTCCTTCAATGGTGCTAATTTCAATTCTTTGGCAGCCTCATTCTTCTATAATTTCAACCGCTTCGTCAAAAGTGTTAAAGCTTGATTCTCACAAGCTGTTGAAAATAATTAAATTTATCTCACTTTATGGTGGCACGTTTTGCGGAGGTTTCAGCTGTATTAGTTATGCTCGTGGCTTGTACTAGTGTTTCAGTATTTCTGTAGAAAAACGTTTGCAGTAGGTGTTGTTGGTTTTTGTTCCGTCAGGAACTCCTTGCATTGCTGGAGTTTTAATCTATCTCGCCGTTTACCAGAGAGTATAACCATTTACTTGTGTGGGTAGGTGAATCATCCTTCATGATGTCATGATTCATTCATCTGTTTAGTTGTGGTACGTTAATAATACAACTCCTTTTCCTTTTGGGAGAATTGCTAACTCTTCAAACATCCTGGAAATTTTTGTTACTTAGATTGCGAACAAATTCACTTCACTGATTCATAATTCGCTTCGCGGCGTAAGCAAATGTGCATCCCCTATTCGTCTGTTTCTCTACAGTCAACATAAAAAAACTAAAATGGGTTTTCAACCCTACAGTAAGGTTAATACTTAAAACGTTCGTGTTACCTGTTATTGTTTTCTGAAACATTCAAAAGCGTCATGGAAAAACTCGCTTCGAATTTTAATATAGCAATAAATATCTTTACTAAAAATAAAAGAAAAGAAATCGCATCCAAACTTCGCCATTACTTTCATTATCCTATCCGGTTTTTCAAATTTGTTCTGATATAATTTAATAGTCTTATAATTTGTTATTCAACATTGGGATTTTCAATTTTGAAAAGGCTTTACGACGTTGTAAACCCTTGATAAATATATCGAATACAACAAAAGTGGTCAGTTTGTAAAAGCTCATATGACTTATGATAAAGCAATCGAGAAAACATACCGCTCCTAAACAAACACCAGTCCATTAATTCACACCCCCGAACGGCCGAACAATACCCGGGGTAATCGCTTTTCACGCAAGATAAAAGAAAACACGATGAAACAAACGTCGATGTTGTCAAAACAGTCAAAAACGGATGTAAAAAATTGCCGCTGTGAAAAAACATAAAACGGGAGAGGAAACGCGTACGTAATTACGGCGGGGAGGTCGCGACACAGGTGACAGCAGCGCGGGTGTCCTCCAGTGGCGAATAATTGAACTGATATGCCATCAGCTCATGTTCAACAAAGGAGTCACCGTCCATCTAATCCACGAGGTATCGCCCGCGAGTTTGCGAATAAAACCAAAAACAACGGGAATAAAGTTTGTAAACTGGTCGTGAGAACTGCCAGCTGGTCTGTATCGAGCCCTCCCCCCGATCCTTGTCCCACGGGTCATTTTACTATCGGTTCCATTTAAAGTATTTCAACTCAATTCGTCCAAAGCGTTACTTTTATTTAGAGTGGTCGGTCAACGGTCAAAACCCAGCCCGCTTTAATGTTTTAACCTTCCAACAGACTAAGTGGGATTTTCACTGAGTGATTGTGCTCGTTTTGATGCTACTGGGGATAATTACTAAAGTTGAAAGAGAAGGGTGGAATCAACTGTAATGTTTTCAATAATAACACACTGGATAACTGCCCACATCGTTATGAATGATGACGAGTTGTAAATGTGAGATATTATTCATATAATTTATAATTCGTATTGATAATTGCTGTGTTCCAACACAAATGGCATTTTTACTTTTTATTATGAAATGGACAACCCCTAGTCTTGTTACTATTTATAGTTGCATTCGGTTTAGAAAGGATCGTTAAAAACAGCCAAGCACAAATGCCAGGTGTTTTCAGTGTCGAAACATAACAAACTCTTCTGATTTTGCTCGATATCGATCTGACGAACCTCAGATTATGATGCGAGGACCACTGTGCTACGCATGTAGATGCACCTTTTTCTTGGAACCTATATTAAATCTAGCCTGTTTTCTAGATTTAGTATAGGGACCAAGAAAAATATATGTTCATTTAATGTAATGTTTTGGTAATATTTAAGTATAATTAAATTACTTACATCTTGTATTAAACACTATACAGCTGTGTTTACTTTACAGCTTGCAACCATAATGTTTTTTTTAAGTCTTTTGCAACACAATTTGTCACAATCTTAGCTATTTTAGTACTGGATTTATCCCAAGATTCGACCTTATATATTTCCCTTACTTCTTTTACTATCGAAACACCTAATTTCGTATAGGGTCTGAATATTTAAAAAAGTACTATTAATGAATTTGGTACTTATTTTGTCTATGCCTTCCTGTCGAACATATTAAAAGTCCCCTGAAATTGAAACAGTGTTACGGCTATCAACTAGGAAAATGGTGGCCGACTTTAATTTTTTTTCTCATGAAATATTGGAGAAAGAGAAACATGTGTCAACTATACAATGAAGAACAAACCAAAATAGAAAATATTTATATTACAACGTTTTCTCAATATATAATGAATGTTATTAGCAGAGCTTTAGTAAAGTTTGTTGTGCATTCCCAGCAGGAAGGTACAGCAAACTGTCGTACCAAATTCCTAGCTCTTACTAGTTTTTCGAGGTTTATAACTTGTCCTAAATTTTATTGCTTTATTTTTAAAGTAGCTTTACTTCATTCCGGAATTTTAAGGTATTTTACAAAATTAAAAATGTATTTACCCTTATGATGTATTTACATACAAGACGGTAAGTATGTATACAAGTTGGTACACAAGGCTATTGATTTCGATCAGCAGTGCTGATAATACTCAGGCCAAATTCACTCATGAGTAATCCCATTATTGGCTGTCGAACCAAATAAATCATTTCCAAGGATGTACGAGGATTAGTATTAGTAGGGGCAATGTGCTTAATATTTGTTTTCAGCAGCAACCGGACACAAATATTTACTGTTCCGATGAGAAGGAAACGAAAGAAAAAATTCTAACCTTTCATCTCTCCGATACCTCACAGACCGAGTCCCCCTTAAGCAAGACTGACATCGTGTCACAGACGCGGGTGGCGGAAGAATGAGTGTTCCGCGTCATCATGGACACGCGAGGAATATTGCCAAAATTGTGTAGCTAATGGGAAAACCTCAATCAGATTCGATTTTAAAGTACATACAATTTTTAACAGTTTTTAAAATTAGTGTAGCTTCCCCAGGCCAAGCTAAAATTTGACCAGTATTATCAAACTTTATCAAGATTGATCAAACTTGATGCGTTTTTTTAACTTGGTCAGTTGATTATAGAGAGACTTCAGTTACATATATTTTATATAACCAAAATAAAAATAAAAAAGACTTGAAATAACAATTTAAGAATTATTTGATCTCTTTAATTTACATAATGTATTCATTGATATATACAATCTATAACAAAGATGAAGGTGTATCCCAACTACCCCCCGCCCCAATTTGTTTCCTGACATAGTTATGGGAACGTTTAGTTGCATCAGTCCCATTAATGACGCTGATACAATATGCATGTTTATTAGAACAACAAATGCCCATTATCACGACACTTTTTTTACAAAAATAACAAATTCTTACCACCAAACAGTCACAGTAGTCAGGGGGTTTTCAATGCTCCCGCCAAACAGGCAGCTGTAGCCAATCAGGCGGGAATCGTTTGCCGGGAAATTCCTACCGCTCGGCCGCACTCAGCAACCATTCTTCTTTTTCCGCTCTGTCCCGCACTGATAAGCCGGGTCTCTCTTTTTGCTAATTAAATTCACCGAGAATTTTCACGTGTGGCTGAGCCACGGTGCGGGGAGAGGGGAGAGGGGGTGTCAGGGTTAACGAGGGTCGCTCATCTCCCGCGCGACTCGTAATTAAGATCTAGGCGCTTTTTAAGAGTCAAATAAATTGATCCTCCCTTTGTGATTTATTCAAACGTTTCAAGGTAACTTCGTTATAATAATTATTCTGTACATGATTAAAGGTTCTAGTTTCTCTTTTTTTTCTATCAGTAGAATTCTTAAGAAATTGAATGTACCTAAAATTATAATTATTAAGCTTATTTTTGTGCACAGTTCCAATTAATGCATTGCATAAAATGCTTAACCAGGAAATCAGTTGGGGAAGAGGGGTTCAGAACATGGGGTGATAGGAAGTGTGGGAGTGGGTCATTTCCCATAAGCCACATTAATTTAAAAAATGTTGGTTAGCTGTCAACTATGATGAGTTACGTTCCTTTTGACGTAAAGAATTAAATCCCTAAGTGAGCAACATTAGTTTAGGAACACCACGTGTACTATATACCGGGTGTCCCACGAAGAGGTCGTTATTTTTGAATTAATATACCAGACGTATCGAACACGCTACAAACTTGAAACTCTACAGTTATAATAAATACATATGTAAAAATATACCCCGAGTCTCATTTGAGTCGGATTAATCAGAACAAAATGGGGGAACATTAAAATAATGTAATTTTATTTGCAAAACCATTTCAAATTAATTCTTGATTTTTTACGATGTTATTAAAAAAATTAAAGAGATAGCAAAGTGGTAAATCATAAATGAAATTAATTTTATTCATAACCCTTCATTCGAACTGATGTCCATCAATCGCTATGCACTGATGGCAACGAAACAAAAATGAGTCATAAGCGTTTTTGAAAAATTGCCGAGGTAGCAACATAAATTGTCGAAATGTTGTGAGAATAAACCTTTTCCTTCAATAAGCCCCATAGGACATTGCGACAGATGATGAATTAATGAGGTTGATTGAAGAGGAACTGTTGTTGATACCTCGGCAATTTTTCAAAAACATTTATGACTCATTTTTGTTTCGTTGCCATCAGTGCATAGCTATTGATGGACTTCAGTTCGAATGAAGGGTTATGAATCAAATTAATTTCATTTATGATTTACCACTTTCCTATCTCTTTAATTTCTTGAATTTTATTTACTTAATAACATTGTAAAAATCAAGAATTAATTTGAAATGGTTTTGCACATAAAATTACTTAACGAAAACGCACCATTATTTTGATGTTCCGCCATTTTGTTCTGATTAATCAGAATCAAATGAGACTCGGGGTATTTTTTTACATATGTATTTATTATAACTTTAGATTTTCCAGTTTTTAGCGTGTTCGATACGTCTGGTATATTAATTCAAAAATAGCGACCTCTTCGTGGGACACCCGGTATACTATACAACTAATAAATGTACATATACTGTACAAAACAAATGTATAATTTAAAATAAACAGAGTTGTTAAATTTGTAAACTAACCCTGTTCCCTGCCACGACCCAGTAGAGTTCACTAGTTCCACGAGCGGGGAGAGCGCTGCGTTGGGTTCGTCAGCAACAGATTATTCCTCAGCGAGATAGATGTGCTGCAGCTGGCGGGCCGGCGATCAGTCAGCGACACTGTCGTTGTAAACACTGCACTCAGCGCGCTGACCCATATAGATGACCTGATCGAGGGACCGCTTTGCTTTTAATGTCTGGCATCAGCATCAGGAAAGTTCACTTAAAACTTCAGCACACTCGGGCCAGTTATGTTCGATCTGTGTAACTTAGTTTGTAAACCATGTAACAACTTTAAACTGCCTTCACATTTATCGAAAGTACATTCGAAAATATTAATTTAAAAAAAGGATAATTTTTGTTATTAAATAACCTAGAACTTAGAACCTAGAATAATAATAATAAACCTAGAATTTAACAACCTAGAAAATTATTAATAGATATCCGAAGGGGAACACATATTTGTTATATAACAAACCTGTAAATCAATTTCAACGTCATCTATGCAAATCAATACTAACTTACAATTTCCATTGATAAAATCCAAATAAAGAATATTTTAGGTACAATCTCTATAAAGAATTTGTAATTTTTTTTTCATTAAAAGACTTGTGCGAGGTAAAATTTATAAAATTGCTTGTCTTAGCTAAAACTAAAAGTAATCAAGTATAAAAATATAAATAATTTCATAATTAAAAAGATTAATACATTTTACGAATAATAAATCTAATCTTTAAATAATGTTGGTTAAGAATCATTTACGTTTAGAAGTATATATCTGATAAATTAAATATTTATCTATACAAATCTCGGATAACTGTCCAATAGGAAAGGTCCTGCAGACATCTATATCATATCAATGTATTTATACAATATAACAATTTAACAGGAGGCTCCACTGATCTGTTTCTACCTTTCTCCTGTGAGACCGATGTTAATTTTCAAATCCTGTCCCTCCTCCAAACAATTTTTTCTAATTTATGGTCCATAGTTTATAGGAAAAATCTAACGATTTCAGTGGGCAGAATTTTGATATGCGAAAATTTTAAGAAAATTATAAAACTTAATAATTACAGTTTTCAATAAATTAAGATTTAAAGATACAGACAAATTTCTTCCGAACTCCATCAAATTAACCCGAACATAATAAATCTCGTGCATCAACAAAGATAGTTCTACTTGTTTTTTTACGAACATTCACCTTACTCGATCGCAATCAGCGAAAAATAAAAATCTGCTGATTAAAATTTAAGATTATCCGGCCCTGGATGACCAATCAGCATAGGTCTCCGTCACAGCAGTATAAAGGTCGGCGATCTTCGCCTCGCTAATCACATCATCCCTCTGGCCGCCCAATTACGTCGCCAGTTACCGTTGTTCTTTTACCCTCTCTAAGCCTCAGTTCTCTCTTTTTGCTAATTAAATTCTCTGGGAATCCACACGTGCGGCGCCGCTGCGGGTCTGAACCTCTTTGGTCAACCCTTTTATTCTCCGGGGAGGCGAGCGACCGACCTTGTTACGGATAAAACGCCTTTCTGTCGCTTCCACGATCAATTGGTACTGTTAAAAGGGCTTTGGGTTCGGATAAATTGGGGATTTGTATTAACTTACATGCATAAGATTAAAACTCGGTGTTTGACATGAGTTGAGTTTTAATAAGATTTGATTCATTTGAGGATTCGACGTTTTTAAGGTTTGTCCTTAAAATTTAGGACTTATTTCAAACTGAATGGTAAATACTCCATTAAGAATAGTTTATTTTTAAATATTACATTGTGTTATTGAAATTTCATTCAAGTTAGTATTGTTTCACTTTCCTAATTTCAACACCTCAGAAACTATTTCATTAAACGTGGTGTTTTGACAACATGTCTGTTGAATTCCAAAATGTACTTTCCCTTCAAAACACCACGCAAAATTCACGTTCAAAACCACGTTTCACACGAGAATACCTCGTAATGAGTGGAATACCTGGTAATGAGTGGGTTTTACACTCATTGGTCTTAATAAGTGTAAGGTTTTATCACTCATTAGTATGTGATTACTTAGATTTGGTTCATTTAAAACAAATTACAATTCCATCGTAATTTTAAATAATAAGCAGGAATTAATGAATGGAATGCACCTTAAGCTCTCTCCTTTGCCATTTTTGTAATTTCTACGACTGGGGTTTCGACTAATAAGTCATAGTAAATGCATTAACATAATATGGAAGTAAACAAACAAATAATATTCAGGTGGAAATTAAGTAGTCTAACTAATACAGGGACTATGCTAAATTTTTCTTGACTTATAACCATTGTTGTTTCTTTTTCTGTCCATAATTTGAGTTATAGTCGTTAGTTTAAATGAATAACACCTTAAGGATAGCTGAAAAGAAGAAATATTTTAACATAAACAACTTTAAAAGACCACATTTAAAAAAACAGTTATGGTCATATACATCTTAATCCTTTGTTGATTTGATAACAGCGACAACTATTTTGTGATGTGTCTTCAGTCTAGCAGCCGTTACATATCTAGATCGAAGCCAAACCAGGGGAATGATTTTAATTTAGATAAATTTTGATATTAATAAAGAAATAAAAGTAATTTTGTAGTTTTTGATGTTAACAATACAGGGCTAAGTTATTACGTACGTAAATAAATAATATACTGCAGGCTAATGGACCTTTCATTACCATTGCAACAGACAATTACAAACAAAAACGAAACACCAAGTGACTAGAATGTATTTCTCAAAACTTAAACGTTTTGACCTTTCAGAATATTTGTAGGAATACTTTCAATCCTCACCCATTCAGCCTTGACTCTAGCCTAAGATATCGTCGAGTTATTACATTTGTTTGCAGTTCAATCAGCGGTTACAGTGCTATTAAACCTCCCCCTGTTTTATTTGTATATTCAGCTTTAAAATCCGGGTGTTTTAGAAACGCATTGAAACAAACTGCATGTTTTATTTGTCATGAGTACCACTTGTTTGTTCCTACCTTTTTGAGCCACCCTGTAAAAGTAAAACTCCTTCTGATACCTGAACTAAACTTAAACTGATATTTTTTTATAACTGCAATTTTTAAAACATCAAACTAATACCACTCGTCCTAACTTTTAAGATCAAGATTTAATTAAAAGTCCTTACACACCTTTGAGTCATAATTCATACAGTGAGATGTTTTGCATTTAATTGAAATTAATTTGTGAACTTCCTTGATGTTTGTTGTTTTTCGGCATGTTTTGAAGTGTTATTTGGTATAATTTAAAAGAGAATCAGTCCATTGACTGAACATGTGGTTATCGCGGGCTCAGCAGAGCATCAGTCCCACGACGGATGACCGCTGCATTGCTGATGCAACGCTGATGCAACTGATCAGTCTTCAGCTTCACAAACTAATCCTGATTAACATAGTGCAATCACTGTATTACTGAATACGATCATTTGTTTCAACAATGCATGAATTATATCAGTTTTAAACGCGAAATTAAACAACAATACGTTATCCATTAACAAAAATCGTGCTAATAAAGGTTTAAAAACGTAAATTATATAAATAGTGCATTATTATTTGTTAATTTTAGATTTGGATTGAAATAATTAAGAAACCCCTCAAAATTAATTCCTCAGATTAAGTTTTTGCTTACCCTACAAACTACTCAAGTCTAGAAATTTGACAAACAACTGCAAAAGGATTAATATTTAATATAATGAAGAAAAGTGGTTAAAATAAAGTGTATTGCAGTGAGGTTTAAAACGTTATCAGGTCTTAATAATTATTATAAAATTACGAAAAGGTTTATTACGTTAAGAGTTTAGCCCAAACTCTGTAGCTGGAAAAATTTACATAAACTTAACTAAGCTACGCAGCGGACTTGTTAAAAATAGTGTAAATTACATTAAATAATAAGTAAAATATTTTACAAACTCAACTAAAAGTGTTTTATAAAAAGGGCATTTGTTTGTGTTAAAAACAATACATTTTAGTTTTATCTAATTTATGATAACAAACCAAATTTAGAGGCAAAGTAGGTTTGCCATTGAATGTGATTAGAAGCAATGCACACCTAGCCTAATGACTCAGGTTCGTTAGGGAAATCCACGCATACCATAGCGTACAGTGGATGTACCCAGTGTAGGCTGTTCTGGCTGAACGGTGTTACCGCCTAAACTAATAATCTGACTATTATCTAGACTATTTACATAAACGAGAAGAATCAGTTTATCTATAAAATATCTAGCTGGCCCGACAGACGTTGTCCTGTCCTAATGTCATTGAATTTGTTTATGTCAAATACTCGTTCATTTTCAATATGAGCTCGTTCACTTCGCTCATTCGCTTATCGAAAAAAGAATTTGAGTTGCCATTCAAGTAGGTTTTTATTTCCATAATGAACATATATTTATGCTTTTCAAATATGTTTAGATATACTCCTAATAGAAAACAATGATAGTGTAATTTTTTAAATACCATGTTTGGACAAATACACTGTTTACAAAAACAGCTGTTTTATCGAAACATTACCTGTTTATTAATTAAAATGAGAACATTATAAACACATGTTCCCATAAGGAATAACATGTAAACTTTAAAAGCCAAAGGGGCGGAGCCCTTTATATTTTCCGGGGTAAAATGTATCCTATGTGTTAATCCAGGTAATAAACTATCCGTGTGCAAAATTTCATTTAAATCCGCTCAGCCGTTCTTGAGTTATAAAAATTGTAACTAACACTACTTTTTTATATATTAAAATTAATGAGTGGTATCCAAATTTAGAAAGTACGTATTAAGAATGCTATATCATCGTTTTCTAATTCCAGTCAAGAAAATATTGTTCAACAATATTTTAGAGAAACTACCTTAAAGAAAAAGAATTATACAACATAAATTTTTTATTTTAGTATCAACGAGAATTAGGTGTTTTTTTAAGGTACCACGATTAATGATATTCTTTTTTAGGAGCCTTCACTTATAATATTTTGGTGGTGTTAAAATTACAAAATTATAATCATTTCAGAAATGCTTAGGCTAAATAAATTTGTTGCATGTAGTTTTTAAACGGTCTACATGACTTTTGGGGTGTAAATAGGTTGTGTGCCTAAGAGGTTTGGTTCCAGTGGCTTGGTCCTCTTGGTAGTAAATATGAGTGTTTGATTTTTAGTGACTCAAATACCTAATTTTATAAAACAATATAAATAAGTGGAGGCTATCTTAGTAAGAGTAATTGTTCAACTACATTCCAAATATGTCATATATGTTTACATCTTACGATCTAATCCAGCAAATCCGAGCAAATAGTTTTATTTTTTAGTAACTCAGCTTATATACGGACCTATTACTTTATATTGCAATTCCCAAGGTCAGCTTTAAATAACTGTTCTTGCTTCTGTATTGTGTTTTTAGTATCAACAGCTGTTAAACATGCCACTAAATTGCTTTCTCTTGTTCCATAAGATTAACTTTGGACCTTTGAAAGCCCAGGGGATGAAGATGGATGTTTTTGAGAATCCCAAAAGTCACACGTAGACGTTAAGGTCTTTAAAATAATGCATGATCAATAATATAAGAGATATTAGTTCAGTCGATAGCCTTGTCAAAAAATCGCTTCGTTTCTGTATAAATAGTCACTATATCATATAGAATTAAAAACATTTTTTTTAACAAATTCTCTGCTTTCAACACAAATTTTTCTTTCTCTTTACGAAATAGTATGAATTTAAAACTCCCCAGACAATCCAAAAGGTTTTTCAAGAAACATCTTCTGTATAATGGTGTCCGACGTACCATTTGAAAACTGTCAAACCCTGTAATTTTTAAGAGACAACTCAAAGCAATGCTTCTTTAGGTTGCTACTACAGTGTCCGTGGTTTTATTGCTGACGATGTAAAGTAGATTATAAGATCAAATTGTCCACTCTAGAATTTGTATTTTTTTCGTATTGTAAGTTTATCTGTTATTCCTTCTTATTGTATTTTGTGACTTAGCCAATACATTATTTTAATGTCAACTTCTGGACAAATAAATTACTTATAACTTATTAAAATAATTTCCTCGTAGAAATAAACCGTTTAATACAATTAGCACCACTCTTATGCAAAACCAACCACTCGTCTCAACACATTACATATCTAACCCCCAGATCACCCAGGTCCCGCCTCGGCTACCGTCGACGATCGAAGCCTCCTCCAGCAATTACACACCGGAAGTCTCTCCCTGGAGCGCCGACTAGCAATGTCCGTTCCCTCGGTTCCGCGAAATGGAAAAACACTCATAATGAATTTCACCGCGTTGTGAATCCAATTAATTTTTAATTAATTCCACATGCAGAGCTACTATGGTCATTCGCTGCGGGCTGTTTGAGCGCAGTTTCGATAAAATTAATGCGATATTTGCTTTCTTTAATTAGCGCGATTATTGGGAGCTCGCTGTGGGAAAAATCACCGCGGTCCAGTTGCGGACCGATGATTGATATCTTTCACCGATCGGAATTAAATTAATAACCGGCTGCGAACAGTCTGCCGAATCATTATTGTCGACATATTCGTTTTGATGGGATCGCCGGACCGATTTATTATATTTTATGATCTACAGTGTGCATACATGTCGCGCGTGAGTTATTGCCGGCTCTCGCTTGGCTTTCAGTCGCTCTCGGTTACGTTCAGCGTGACATAATTAACGTTAATCCGAAGTAAAATAGGCACTACGATTACATTCTTAGTAGTAGTATCATAGTAGTGTCACTGTAGGTTAATTCCATAGATATTTAATTTTGAGATACGTTTCCAGCTTTCAGTTATATTTTCAGTTAAGAAACTGGCAACACCATCAACTTATTTATTATGCTTGCGTGTTTGGGAGTAAATAATCAAGAAAAGATAGTTAATTAATTCTGGAACAGTAATTGAACAAAGTACGGTTCACACTTCCAGAGTTGATTGTGGCACTCATTGGTCTATTCGGTCAAAGTGTGTTCACCCCTTTAGAATACCAATAGGCTATTGAACATCGATGTCTATTGTAATTGTTTTTGTTTCAATTATTTCAAACATATTAAGAATCAAGTCTTCTTAAAACGTATTATATCAGAAAAGTATTAGGCCTATAATATTTAAAGTACCTTTAATTGATTCTCCCACACCCTTTTTAAAAGCTTTTCTAATTCAGAAAGCGAGGACGATATCCCGAACACCTTTGCTTGTCTAGTGTTTGTTGGTTTTGAAACAAAGGACTCACCGAATCCAGTAATTCTATATTCGGTAAACCGTGAACGCGCCTATAAACTAACAATAGGCTATTTAACACGGATCCCTATGGTTTATGGTAGGTCCAAAAAATAATATTCTACAATTTTTAAAAATACCTCTTCTTGACATAGCGTCTCTTTATGAAATTTAAATCCCATCCCATCCTTTCTTCGAGACCTCAACCTCCAATACTCAGACCTCAGACCCTCCTAATAGACCTTTCATAACCCAGAAACCGACACCGCTATCCCAAACACCACAGACCCGGACGTGACGAGGTTTTTGAAACTGACTCCGCGGGTCGGGGGGGAGGGGGGATATGCAAATATGACTGCTGATCTCTCAATCCGGGGCCGATGACAATGCTGGTCGTGTCTCGGCTAACCGGCTGTTAGGGGCGCCCCTGCGCGCTTTATGCGCACATCTGCCCCGCCGTCTGTCGCCCCTCGGTATACAGTAGGCTGGTTGCGTGGCGATTGTGGATTTATAGCGCGACCGGTGAAAATTAGGTGGTAATGGGGTTTTCACCTTTTAACGGGGTTGAATTGTTGGGACGGTGATGAAAAGGTTTTATTACTCATTAGTATGTGACTAGTTAGTCAGGTTTACTTCTACACCATGAATGAAAACTTCAAAATTTCATCATTATAGCTGAGAAATTTTCAAATTACAAGTGAAAGGTTTAATTTTCTATAGGATCTTGATTTTTTATTTTAATGGGAATAATTGCTTCAAGAGGATCATTTCTTGTTAATAAAAGTGTAGGCCTATACCTAAAATATAGTTTTTCCTTTGTAAACATGTCTTGATCGATTTATAAATTGTGTAGGATGTCAGGCATAGTCTACGATGTAAGCTTACCGTCTTAAAAATAAATAAAACACACTTTAATATTATCCTGGTTCCCAACCGACGCGCGAAGTCACGCGGCGTTCTGAAAATTTGGGTTAAGTCTAAAGATAATTTAAGGGAGACAATAAACCTCAAAAAATTGTTTCATTTCGTAAGTAAACATAACAGAATACAACTTACTACCAAAGCAATATCCGACTTTATATCTTATCAGGAAATTGAATTTTGAAACCAAAATACACACAACTTCAAAAGCACACTAACAATATATCATTAAATGAAATTATATACTCGCGCGTGAACTTGATTAGCAAACTCACATGAACAATATTAGAAATCTTATAAAATATGTCGTTATAAATAAAATATTAGTGAGCGTCTCGAGTATTCTCTAGTAAAATTGTTTTAATTTATTGCCAAGGTTTATTGAAAATTCAGTTTTTATGTATAACATGCTAAAACCGAAAATCTCTGTAAATCTAAATAAAAAAGCTTCGCACGCAGAACGGTGACGTGAGGGAAGTCAATTTCCACATAACAAACTTTAAAAACTCAAAACCAGTGTAAAAACATAATTAATTCAAATTTTTATTGTAATCTGAAAACATTGATTTTTTGGCTGTTCTGTTTCTCCTGGTTTCATTTACCTGCAATGGTGGGAATACAATTTTGCGCATTATAAGGTTAGGAGAAGGTCCAGTCAGGCTTGAAAGTAGGTGTGAGGTGCTGGGGATAATAAAAGTTCGCCAACAAATGAATAACAGGATTTTCTAATGTAAACCACCCATAAGACATCGTACTGTGTATGGTCGATATACTTTTTCTTTAATAACTCTGTAAATATTCATGCTAGAATAACGAGAGAGGGCTTAAAAGTGTCGCCTCACTAATTCCCATCTTTTTAAATGTATTAATTTTATATCCGGGGCTTTTCTGACCCTTTTTGATCAGATAAATCCCAAAAAAGGGGTTTAGAATTTTCCGATTGTTCTGCCCATCGAACTTGTCCAACTGATTATAGAAAGGAATATCCCTACCAAATTTGAAGTAAATTGGACGAAAAATGTGACCGCTAGAGTGCAAACTCGTATATATATATAATTTTGAACGACTCCCCAAAACGTGTTCAGGTGGTCACGTTAGGAACTTCTATGGTGGTCCCGGGCTTAAGTTTACCGTGCGGGTCATGCTAATAGTTTGCTTTCCACAGGAAATTCACTAATAATATTTGTAAAAACGTAAATTTTCCAGAAACCATGTTCACGATGTCTTCAGATTGTGTAGTGCTGACAAAAATATTGGTGTTATAAAATTAAAGTACTACTGTCAGTGTGGTTTTGATAAATTACCTCAAACTTCAATCTCAGTCCAATCACTCAAATGTTTTATTTTTATTTTTACAAGGGTTTAAGTTTTTAAATCGTGTGGTAGACGACCACACTTCAAAATAAAAATGTCCAGAACAATTCTGGAATTGAACAGGTATATTATGTTTCACAAACAATCAAAATTCGGTGTAGTCTCAAAAAAGTCTCTAGCTCTGTCCATCACAGAAAGCCAGCCATCTTTTGAAAAAAGTTTTGAATTTTTATCCAGGAAGCTTCAAAAATAATACTTCCTAAAATAAATCTCAGTCGAAAACGAAAACAATAATTTATCGTTACACTAACTAGGTAAATATAATAACGAGTTTCCATTGAACTTTTTCAACAAGAAACTAACTCCCAAATCTTGAAGAGGGATGTGCAAGGTGTATATTTTAAACATTAAAGATCTTTGAGGAGCTAAATGTTTCTTCAGATTAAGAAGGGTCTATTTCACTTACTATTCAATTATATAGCAAAATAGTGATAACTTATTAGAACACTGGGCAGTTCCCCAGAGTTATAACGTTGAATGCAACCAATAGTAAATTAGTGTTTTGTTTTTGGGGGGGATTAGGAGGCCCCGGCATAGCCGGCTAGGCATGTCTGCCTTTGGGATATTATGCAGAAACCGGAAAGATAGAAAAGAAGGACGGGAAAGGTGGTAGGACGGGGTTAGACTGCCTCGCTCCAGAAAGGGAGAGAGAATCTTACCTATAGCTCCCGGGCTCTGTGGGTGACAACCCTAGGACGATTCGTCCTCTAATCCTACGTCCCCCTTAGTCCATCAGACAGGGACCGCCATTGCACAGAGCCTCCAACCTCTCAGGGTTCAAGCGGCCCCAGGACGTTCGTCCCCCAGCCCGGCAGACAAGAGACCGTCGGGTAAGTGTACTACCTCCCTGGCGTCCCAGGCTGCAAGGAAGATCCACAGCTTCCTAGAAGGACTTGGACTAGACTGAGTATCCCGGTTCAACTGGGAGTCAAGCCCCCATAAAAGACAAGGAGGAACCAAGGAAGGGAAGTTGGCCATACTGAATAACCAAAACCACTCACCAATACTGTGACAGCTTCATTTTGTTGTACCCAATGTTGACCTGTGTACCAGTATAGACCAGTCAGAGAGCCGTCGAGGGCCCGTCAGATTAAGAAGTGCCTATTTCACTTACTATCCAATTATATAGCAAAATAAATAGTGAGAACCTATTAGAACACTGGACAGTTCCCAAAGTTATAACTTTCAATGCAACCAGTAGTAAATGATTACTTTACCAGTTAAATAAACAAACACCAGTTGTAAAATCCACCATTCCCAACTCTATACGAAATTAGGTCATACAAAACCCCTTCGGACATTTACAAAACCCGAGAATAATTCAAAAAATCACCCTCTCATCAAAAAACCGCTAAACACCTCGAAATGCACTTCATAAAGGGGAGGAACGACTAGACGTAAACGCTCTTGAGTAAAACGATCCGATGGAAGTGTCGGAGTCATAATTAAGAATCCGTTAGCAATTAAAGCGGTCTTGTAAAAGAGAGTAGTAAGAGGGTGCAACACTCCGGGGGGAGAAGAGGGGGGTGTAAGAGGGAGGGGGTGTTCAAGGGGAAGCAACAAGTGTCTTCTTGGCCCCCGGTGTTTTATTAAGTGAAGTCAGCCAGACGCCCTCGCTTGGTTGAGAAGTTGTTAGTTACTTTGCCCCGTCAGGACACGCACACCTCCAATCAACTCCTGACGTGTCAATATGGGGATTTCTTCCTTCCTCCCCAACCCCGGTTCGTCTCGTTGTTTCCCGGAATGTTAGGGGTTAACGGTTTCGGAGTTAGAGCGGTCATGGAAGGGGTTGTTCATGACAGCTTTTCGTTGCTCAAATAATACATCGAAAATATGTTCTAGTTACTTTATCATTTAAACCACTTCCACATTTAAGCTTTAAGGTATTTGTTCTGTAAAAAGTATTGATCGCTATTTAATTTACTAAACAGAGAAGTTGTGTTAAAGAAATCCAAAATGAATTTTATTTTGTAGAAATCGCTTCGTTTTATTTGGATTGGCTAAAATATCAAATACAATACTAAATTTTAAGAAACTAGTATAACGAACCTCCTATTGTCAAATAGTTGTTCTTTCCCGGACAATAAATAAGAAATACGTTTTATTATTTTGTTAAAACGTTAAAAACATATGCTGTCTGGTATACATTTTCATTACAATAATGGCCAATGGTTTAACTTATTTAATTAAAATGGTAAAATTTTGTATATGCACAAGGATATTTTGTTCGTTAAGAGATAAAAATAAGTAATTGATTGATTACCACAGCAAAACAAATTATGTTTTTAAATAATATGTGTCTTACACGAGGATATTTATTTTCGTTCAGTGATAAACCCAACCAGTTATTTAATTCATACGAAGATTTTGATTTCATTTGTAAGGAACAATTAATAAAAGTAATGTTTTTATTCGATAACTAATTTTGTTTATATTAGAATCTAAGTTTTAAGGCATAACAAACATGTTTGTTTCCATTCAAATAAAATGATTTGTATGAAAAAGAATTAATGTTTATAGCTGTATTTCAGCTCCAAATTTAAACGTAATTATGGTTTTATAATTGATTATTATTTCTTTAGAGACATTACCCACAGAAATCGATCCACCAACGAGCCTCCGCGCCTGGATCACATCATGCCGTACAAAGGTAATCCCCAATTCCCTAAGACCGCCGCACGGGGATTAATCCGCCGTCAATGTGAAAAATAAAACCGTCCGATCTTTGATAACAAGGGCGGATCCGCGCCGGCAAATCCGAACCCGATCCTTTGAGGGGTCGAAAAATGTTTTATTCGGCAAAGGGGATAAACAAACACATAGAGCCTAAGGTTGATCAAAAGTATGCATATTCGAAGAGGCGAATAAGACCGTGCAGTAATTCACAATCTGCGTTCCCGATGCATAAAGCCGTGTAAGTACGTGCATTACGGGCCGAACAAGGGAAGTGCGAGGAGGGGGCCTTGTAGTGGATTTATTGTAGGGCGCCCTTTGGCCAGCGTCCACTCATTTGCCTAATTGAACGAACGGCAGCGCTCGCCTCGCCTCCTCTCGCCTCGCCTCGGGAATTATGGTCCGAATTCTCACTTCCGCGGACTAATGAATCCTCCGGATTAGATGATTAAGCTGGGCAAATATCCGCTCAATGGGACGCACTTCAAATTGGATGAGAGCAATTTAAAATTCTCTCTCCGAATGTGCTCGTCTCGACGTTCGACGTTCGACGTTCGAAGGTCGATCGCACCGATCGTTATCTCCTTCATATCGCAACACTCTGCATTCTTTTGCATTAATCCGTCTGTCTATGTGAAGCTGTTTTGTTTTCGAGTGTGTTTTAATGGAGTTACCTAGTAGCGCGTGGCCGATGCAACGAGCAATTGAGAAAACGGGGGAGATGGAATGTTTGCGATTCCGTCGATTTAGAAAAATATATAAACAGTAAGGGAGCTTTAGATCACTTTTTTAACTGGTTTTCATTTAAGAGGTACTCCAGTGAAAACTCCAATCCGCTGCTATTCGTGGGAGTTAAAAACATATTTTTAATATCAACAACTAACTCTTTAAGAATACATAAAATTTAGAATCCAATTTTTTCTGATATGAGCTTTACAAATTTTGAAATTTTTAATTCGTCTTAGATCTTAGTACTTGGAAATAAACCAAACCTGAGAATATGTGAATAAAAAGAGTAATACTATTTTAAATTGAAATTAATTTTAAAGTATTAAATCATTAATAAATAGTACGTAGATCACTACCAATACGCTATGGTTATGATTGCCAAGAATATTTTGTACCATCCTGTAGTAACTTTAATTATCATTTCACAAAAATAAATGTAATTAAGTAAATTTTGTTCTCTATTGATTTAATCCAAATTTGGTATAAGGTAATTTCATTTTGATTTTCGTTTGTTTAGATTTAAAAGCATTAATATTATAATTATTAGACACCTTTTTACGCCTTTGCACAGCTTTCTAAGGATTATTATTTCTTATCAAAGATAATGTATTTATTTATTTATTATTAGTAACCTTGAACAAATTTTCACCTTTGTATTTTTTTATTTATGTCAATTCATAAATAATCGTTTTCATCTGTAATTATATCGGAAAGAATGAGACTTTTGATTTGATCTCAAGCAATCATTTGTAACAAAATTTTAGATTAAAAATAATGTATCATAATTTAATTAATTACAGCAAAACGGTTTGGTATGTCTTTAGGAATTTTTTATCAATATAGTTTTAATTGAATTGTTGTAGAATAATTCTAGTTAATGTACGTTATTGTAGTTGTAGTGTGTTATTGTAATAATTGTAGTTAATTGGATAGTGTAGTTGTAAGAACGTGATCTGAATCTTATGTATAATTAATGGCAATTACTTTATCATCTTTAGTCACTCCATTAAGTACTTAAAATTAGTTTATTTATTTAGGTAAAAATACGAGTTTTAAATCATAACTTAGCTCAAAAGTCAATCGATGAATTTATGTCGTATCCTCTACTTTATGGTGCGAGTTCACTCTGAAATAACCTGCACTCATTTTAAAATTGGGATGTTCTAATATTTTCGCCCTAGAATGCTTGCAACGAGCAATCTACAAATAAGAAAGGTTTCATTAAATAGAATAACAAATGACAATAGAACTGGAGCTTATACCATACCAGACATGTCATGCCAACTGGACAGCCACCAAGCATTAACTCCCGGTTAAGTAGACACCAGACGTATCATGTGTATTGTCTCTAGGGCCTGTTTTATTCCAGATGTTAGCGGTCTTAAAGTGGGCCACACCAATGGCCAGACTCTGGAGCAAAGCCAATAGCTTATCTTTCGCCAGATCAGCTGTAGAGTATTTTGTATATATTTGGATGTTAATTTATTCAAACAAGTACATCATGGTGTTGTATAAATCCTATACTAACATCCTATCCTATCTGATCTCATACCCTAAAATGAGTCCGGTTGCTTTTTTTCAACTGTTATCTCAAAAACCACTCCATTTCCTTCAATTTATGAAATGGTCTAATTTCTGGGTTGTAACTGTGATTTATCCAGGTACCGTCCCCGGGAAAAATCAAATTCCGAAAAAATAACCTAGATACTTATGAATTTCAACGTGGAGCTCATGGAATGTTAAGTTAAAACAAACGAGTCATAACAGCTATTCTTAAAAAACTGGCAACTATTAAAGTAACACTCAGTGAAAAAGTAATAACCAATGACTTTCTGAGGACAGTGACTAGAACCATTGAAATAATATTGCATAGAGGGTGGACTTGTCCTAACCTAATCGAGAGCCATGCATTGCTCCTAAAATGCGTAGCTCCGATAAGCATTACTCCGAAAATATTTTTGGAACAGTGTATTTAGGAAGACTGTTTTCGGAGTAGTGCATTTTCCGAGCAATACTTTTCGGAGTTACGCATTTCGGACTAATGCCTTCAAAGCTATGTAATTTTTCGGAGCTACGCATTTTTTGATTAATGTCACACACTTGATTTTATCGCTCCGAAATGAGCTGCTCCGAAAAGCAATACTCCGAATAAAATTCACAACTAATAAAAGCTTTATACACAACTAATAATCAAGACACATATTTTTATATACAAACTGTCACAATCGGTTCAGAATTGTTTTTAAAAAACTTATTAATATGTAAGACTATTTGTTTTTTTTAAATAAGTAACACATGCACACTTAAGAAAGCACAGGAATGGTGCAGGATATTAAAGACAATTAGATATTTATTGGCACCTACATCAGTAAGCCAATTTAGGCCTCATTATGGATATGACGAAGATCCTGCGTGTCAACATTCGTAGGTGGGGCAAGTTAGACTCTTTACATTGGCCAATTTCGCCTTTTAAAATGCTTTTGCCCCCCTTTTGACCCCTCCAAATGAAAATTTACCGCAACATTAACTCTCTGAAAGCATTACTCCGAAAGGCATTACTCCGAAAACATTTTCGGAACAGTGCATTTCGGAAAACTGTTTTAGGAGTAGTGCATTTTCGGAGCAATGCTTTTCGGAGTTATGCTTTTCGAACTAATGCCTTCGAAATTACATATTAATTTCGGAGTACTGCCTTTCGGAGCTGTGTATTTTCGAAACAATGCCACGCACCGAACCTAATCAAATGTGTGTACAACAAAAAAGATCAAATTCATACCAAAACCATTGAAATATTGTTTTGTGTAAAAGCCTAAACCTTAAATGTTTCGAAACCTTAGACTTCAAGACATCATCCAGTAATAGGATCTTCAAATAAGGTTATTACTTAAAAATAACCATTCGTCAACTTTCAATAATGACTCGTAGTCTTAAAATAACCCCCAACGTAAAAAAACAAAAAAAAACTTAAATAATCTTTGGAAGGATTATGAAAAGCTGTGATCAACTGCGACGGTAATATTCGTCCATCAATATTGTTAAAGGCTTGGCATATAAATAAATTTGGTTTGGAAATCCTCAGTCTATCTTCTTCGATCCATTCGAGCACAAACTGAAACAATATAGCATGTTCATAAAAACTGCAAAATATTACGTTTTGTTTTATTATTTTAGTATTTATCCAGCACCTACTATAATTATTTTTACTTTTAAACCATATCCAGCAACGCCCAAACTTTGCACTCCTCCTATAAACACATTATTACGTTCTATTTAAAGATTTCTTTGGACGGATACCAAAGAATGCTTCTGGCTAATTCAGAGAAAAGCACGCCTAATCTCTTGTGATTGCGGCAGCTCTAAAAGTCAGACACACAAACAAAACCTCGCTAAATAGTCGAGTCAGCCTCGTCTTGTCTAAACATCCACCAGATTTGTGGATTTATCCTTGATTTGTGTCTAACTATCTTTGATCGCAGCTCTGAAAAGATTTACTAAGGGTTTGAGCAACGGTTTGAGTATACAATTTATTTGAATATCTAGTTGTTCATCTTTTACTATATAAATGAGGGAAAACGTAATGTATGTAATGAAATAGCAAGAGCAACGTGAAATATAACGTAATTATGTTATTTAGTGAAATAGCATATAGCATTCAGACCGAACATTTTAGTATTAGAGGATTTGATTCTAAGCACGGCGAACAGTATTAGTGTGCTAGTATAATAGTATTATGCTTGCTAGTTGATTATTATTATTTATTGTTTTACTTGCCCTACAGTACAATACAATATATTTATAAGGGCAGAAATAACGTTCTAGTTAAAAATAATATACAAATATTAATCTAATTGTTCACTTTAAAGGAAAGACGCTTTGTTTTTCTTTACAAAAATCTTCAACTTCGTGCAAAAGATTTTCTTTCAATATGATGTTTTTAACTGCTGATACTTTGAAAACTTGCTAAGTCGATACATACATTTACTTAATACAAAATTCATATTCATATAAACATGTTTGTGATTAATTCAGTAATTTAGCAAAATCATCCTTTTAAAATAACAACATATTTTAACTGGATAAACTCCACTATAAATCGTTCGGAAATCCAAATTTAAACATAAAGACGAGTAAAACATCTCTAAATTTCATGAACCGTTAACACCTACTAACAAGATCACATGACCACTTCACTACTGATGGTAGTAGGAATACATATCCTAAACAGTTTAAAATAAAAACAAAAATGAACACAGTCCATAACACATTCCACTTTTCAAAATCCCCTCCCATAGGCTCGTACATCATATCGACTCAGGAGACTTTGTTGGAGGGTTGGTTTGCGAGGGGGAGGGAGAGGGGGGGATCGCGTCGCGGTCAAGCAGCCGCTATATTTTAACTCTTTTAAATGAACCCGTGAAAGAGTGTCAGCTAATTTCCTGGCGCACATGTAAATCAGCCACCTCCTCGACGGCGCCTGTTAATACGACAGCTCGTCCGTGGTCGCTCTTCTAATATCACGAACAACAATATATTTTCGAAAGTCCCCCTCGTTTTATACTAATGTTTTTTCACACTGACAGGAAATAAAACACACGAAGTTATATCTTTCCAGTACTTGTATGTACCATTTACTCTAAAGTAATTAGGAAATAGGAATTTGTAAATGTTAAATGTCATTTTTTTACTTGAGAAGAAAAAATAATTAAAAACATCAGCTAAATTAAAAATATAATTTGTTTGTGCAACTCTTATAGTGGCACGATTGAACTGAACATCACATCATATATAGTAAGAAGGACCTCAGAGGATGTATATATTTCCAGTGGTTGTAAGTAATAAGTTATGGAGAGTTATTAACTAGGATGACTCTCTTTTTCCCTTGAGGAATACTTCCTGATCATTGTTATGTACTAATCCTATACTCTAATATGAGTAAGGTTTGCTTGCGTGCTTGCTTGCGTAGGTCCCGTGGTGCGTTCTTGCAACTCTGATCTCTAAAACGACTCCAACGATTTCCATAAAATGTTGGAAATGACTAATTTCTGGTATAAAATTAAGTTCTAAATGGGTCTCAATCCCAGTAAAAATCAAATAATGTAAAAAAACTAAAATGAAAATTTACAAAAATTAACATTGAGCTTATTATATGGAGTTTAAAATCAAAACAAAATAATTGCAACAGCTGTTAATAATCAACCAGTCAAAGTAATACTCGTGTTTATAATTGGAAACATGTGGTTTCCTGAGTGCAGCGACTAAAACTGTTGAGTGAATATTGCATATCCGAAATAAAGCAAAGGGACATTGAGCTATAAATAACAATTGGAGTGACTTTAAAAATGCATAAAAGAGGCAAATGAGCTATAAAAATCTGATAATCCGTTGGAGAAATTTGTGAAATATTACTCCCAGTCACCTAAACAAACTGACTGACCTTCCCCAAGCAAAGCTTGGCCCCCAGGTACTTTGTAGTTAACTGTTGTAATCTTAATATTTTAAGCTAGTTTTTGTAATACTCACGTAATACTCGTTTTCCTAATTATGTAAAATAATTTAAAAATCTGTATACTTGAATGTCGCATGTTTTATGTTCTTGAATAGAAACAGTAATGGAAAAAAGTAAATACAAAATATAACTTGTATATACAAAGCTAGTAGTGGACACTTGTACACTTGGATATCAAAGGTGGAAATAAAGACAAATATTTTACTGACCCTTTCTTTGAAATTTGGCGGCAAAAGCCTCAACTGTCCCATCATAAATCGGGATGTTTGCAAACGATGCGGAATATAGTGTTCCCGGACCGGCTCGCGGTTACAAAGACCAAGGGATCCCCAGTTTTTGGAATTCGGAGCGCCAATGTTCCATCTGTCACAACGACTGCCTGCCGCGCCGCAGCGCCTGGGCTGGCCGAGTTTTACGCCTCTCGGCAAAAAATCAGTTGTTTTCTTCCGGATATAAACCCTGGTCAACCACCTCGTTTTTAACGTCATCATCCCTTTGGCCTTTTAATCACAAAAAAAACTAAGGATCTCTACAGGTATTTTTTTTTTGTGAAGTTAAAATAAGAGTGGCGACGAAAAGAAAGATTGCCCTCTTAACCATCGTTTTTTAATAGGCCATTTGGGATATACTAATTACAAAAAAAGTTGACAAAAGGTTGAGTCGATTTTGCTACAGTTTGAGAGAAAATTAAAGATCAGGGGCAGTAAACTGACAACTCTTTTTAAAAGGTTCATCGTCCCATTTTTTTACCTCTAAAATCCCGCCCAAGAAAAAAAAACCTCATTTATCAAAAGAGTTTTAAAGTATTTCAACCTCGACAAACTAAAATAAATTTGTCTTATTAAAATCGAATGTCATGATATTAATTATTTTAAAGAGGTTGTCAGCCTTTTTTATTTAACTTTTCCCGTCCACATTGACTATAGATCTGTACGTGGAACGTATCCAGCAAAGCAAGGGGTGAGCCTTACGTACGATTTGAGCAGTTTTAATAATAGTTACATGCCAGGACTGGGATTCGAACCCAAGACAGGGCCACTGCCCTGGTTCCGACTGTCTGCTGCCCTGGTTCCGACTGCCCGCTGCCCTGGTTCCGACTGCCCGCTGCCCTGGTTCCGACTGCCCGCTGCCCTGGTCCCGACTGCTCGCTGCCCTGGTTCCAACTGCCCGCTGCCCTGGTTCTGACTGTCCGCTGCCCTGGTTCCGACTGCCCCCTGCCCTGGTTCCGACTACCCGCTGCCCTGGTTTCGACTTCCCGCTGCCGTGGTTCCGACTGCCCACTGCCCTGGTTCCGACTCACAACGAGGACGAATCATGTCTCTTGCTCTCAGAACTTTACTCAGCTTAGTTTTTATTTAGAATTTATAAAACTTGTGAAATGATTAACTTAGCGCCAATGGTAAAGTGTAAGTTATTATTGATTATTACCATTATTATTATTTGAGTTGTTTGTTGTGTTACACTGTATTAATGTAAATATGGACTTGAGTAGTTTTGAAAAACAATTGTATTGTAGTGAAAACCGCTTGAATAAAAATACATTTCTATTCTATTCTATTATTTTATTTATTATAACTGTAAATGTACCTGGCTCATTTCATAATTGAATAAAGTTATATTTAAAAATCTGAGAAGAAAGGAACTTTTCAAGGTTATGAACCAATATCAAACCTTTCTTGAGCTAAAAACGTTAAATGGACAATTATCTCATAAAAAATATATTTCATTGTTCGTGTTCAGAATTGTGTTTATTGAAATATTGAAATAAAAAATATGCAAACTATACAGATAGTGGAAGAATTTACCACACGAAAGAACTGGACAAAGACTTAATTATGGTATTCAAAATAATAGTTAAAGAAAACTAGTTTTTTTACGAATATTGTTATTTTTTAAGTTCGTAAGCATTTTATACTGCGCTGACCCACGACGAAGCCGCAGTCTGTTGAAACTAAACTATTAATTTACTTTGAACAAGAGGGTGTGACATCCCCAACGCCGGTCGTGTCCCACTTTCTAAGGGCGGCGGCCGTCCCTCCACCCCCAATAAACCGCGACCGAGCCCAAATAAAACTTTTCAAAAACACAAAATACCCACTTTATTGCCCTTATAAACCGACTTTGAGTCCCGCCGCCTGTTATATATCTTGGACACTTTCTACCTGCTTGGACCGCAATATCAAGTCGTGGGCACAATGTGGGGGAAGAAAGCGGCGGGGAAAACCAGACGGCTTTGTCCCCAGTAATGTCTGTGTCAATACGCCTATTTTATAAAATGCTAAAGTCGACGTCATGATTTGCTGTAAATTTAAAGGATTTTATCATTGATGTAAAACTAATAATTGAATTTGTTTTGTAGGTACCAGCGTCAATGTAAGCGAGAAGGTTTTACTTTTATGTTTCACTTAATTTTTATTCAGTAATTTAAATTAATTTCACAACTGTGAGAGTGTTACAAATTTAAGATACCCTTCGTTTTGGAATAGATCTTGTTATTTAATAAATTATTGCAGACATTTAATTTTCCTTCATTCATTTAGAATGTTCACCCAGTTTATAAATGTATGGCAAATTTCCACAACATTTCTTAAATAACATAAACTCACTATCACCAATTATGGATTTCAAACAAAGAGAATAGATCTTATCATAGTTTTCCTAATGGCAATGCACACATTAAAATAACACTCAGGTACATTATATATCTGCACAATCAAAATAATTCACAGAGAACCCAAAAAAATATTAAAATTCACCATCATTGTCATATAAAACTATATATATTAATTTATTCATTGACGAAGTTATGCAGTAACCTTAAGAACCAAAATTTATCTGTTAACATCTACAGTATATAGTCTATAATAGCTTTCTTTCAAAGTATTTAAGAAGGTCTTGTATGTGTACTTATCTTAAAAATACACTACACACACTATTTTTTTTAATATTTACCAATTGCTATTATTAGAATTTTTTTTACAAATATTGAACCATCCTTGTACATATTTCACCCTTATATTTAACCACCCGTCCCTTATCCCCTTCGTCCATCTATACCATCAAGTATAAGAACTGATAATTTCGTGCATCATATGTATTATAATGTGCTTGCAACGCAGTGGTGAAAAGGGTCCTGTTGCTCGAATCCGAGCAAGTTTGTGCCCAACGAAAGGTTTTTTCAGTTGTTAACAGACATAACAAAATATCTGATATTAAAACGGATGATAACAATGTACATTCAATCAACATGGAGTTTAGTCTTCCGCCGTCAGATAGCGCCACTATTCCAAAAATTCAGCCCTTTACTGTGTTCAAGTGATGCCCTTTCGTAAAATGTTGAGACGTTTTGGCAAATCTACGTAACAATACCTTTAATTTGGCATCTCAAACGTTAAAAATGTCCAGCCGTTGTCGAGTTATGACTGTGAAGAAAAACCCCTAGCTATATCTGTATCTATTATATATAGATAATATCATCTCACAGTATCCAAAATTAACAGTTGTGGCAGAATTTAAGTTATGAGACTATGTAATATTGTGGTAAAAAATCTCCTCACTTCCAGTAATCCTGCAAAAATTGAACCAGAGGAGTTTAGGGCTAAAGAGATGATCCTTGGTGAGATAGGGCCGTCGGGTTGCGATCAGGATCAGGATGGCAGAGCGATGCGTTTTACGGGCGATAAACCACCAAAGCGCGATTTCCTTTCAGGGTGAAGTCGGTTGCAACCAGGAAGTGATTCTTCTTCGGCGATAGTGAAGGTTACAAGGACGATTTCCTGGTGCGTCATCAGGGGAAATTGTCCTTATTTTCTTACAATTTTCTATACTTTGCAAAATTCATTGGTGTGTTTTTTATGCTTAGGGATTCGGAACCTCATACTGTCCTCAGGTGCGAAAAAATCTAAGATAATTAGTGGCAACAATCAAGATAAAGCTGGATAAATCACAGAAGCTAAAACAGAGAACTGTTGCAACAGTAAACAAATAAAACTAAAAGTCACGCGTAAAAAACCAAACGTTCAAACGTGACAAGATTGTAACACAAGTGGACACGGCAGGAGCTCACGTGAGACTAATAATCAGCCATGTAAAATATCCGCAATAATTACTTAAGAATCAATTGTCCATACTTTATCTGACATTTATTGTTGGTGATAGTGATTTTATGTTTTATTAAACTAATTTTGGATATTTTCTATAATTGATTAAAGGAAATCAGGTCTTACAACGTGACGTTTCGACAAATGTAATCTGATCTCGTCTTCAGGTTCTCAACAAATATAGAACATAACAAAATTAGTGGCAAAAAAGGTAAATCTGGATAATAATCTCAAAAAAGCAAAAACATACAAAGAAAAGTCATAAAGCGCTCAGGAGGTACAAAAGGTTCAAGAGAAAATCTAATAGACAAAACATAAGAGGCACAGTGAAAATGTTTAAGAGATTGACTATTGAGTTTGAATGTATTCAAAATACTTCTGAAAAGTTAATTATCTTACTGTGCATAGGATTTTCGGGTAAAATACTTTATATGTAGCAGTACTACTAGTCTGTATTTCTAAAAGAGATTTAATAATATTCTAATAATAACGAGTTCGCACGCAGCACGCTGACGTGAGGGAAGTCGATTTTCACATACAAAACTTTTAAACTTCAAAATGAGCGTAAAAACATACATTTATTCCAATTTTTATTGAAATCTGAAAACATTGATTTTTTGGCTATTCTAATGTTCCTGGTTTCATTTACCTGCAATGCTGGGAATAATATTTTGCGCATTAAAAGGTTAGGAGAAGGTCCAGTCAGGCTTGAAAGTAGGCATGAGGTTGCTAGGGATGATAATAGTACACCAACAAATGAATAACAGGTTTTTCTAATGTATAACCCCCAGAAGACAACGTACTGTGTTTGGTTGATAAACCTTTTTTTAATAACTCGGTTCATATTTATGCTACAATGACGAGAGAGGGCTTGAAAGTTTCGCCTCACTAATTTCCATCTTTGTACATCCATAATTTTATATCTGGGGCTTTTCTGACCCTTTTTCGGTCCAAAACCTCGAAATTTCAACGATTAATCACAAAAAGAGGGGTTTAGAGTTTTCCGATTGGTTTACCCACCGAACTTGCCCAGTTGATTATAGAAAGAAACATCTATACCAAATTTGAAGTAAATCGGAAAAACAATGCGACCGCTAGAGTGCAAACACATATTTATATTTATGATATATATACAATTTTGAACGACCCCCCTCCCAAAACGTGACCAAGGGGTCACGTTAGGAACTTCAATGGTGGTCCCGGGCTTAAGTTTCACCGTGCGGGTCATGCTAATAGTTCACTTTCTATAAGAAATTCACTAATAATATTCTAAAAGAGACTGGGATGATTATGGAAGGACTCCATGATAATATTTGACTGACTGCAGTGCTTTCTTTAATGACTGTGCAAAAAAGGTTGATAAAGCCATTATTTTAACGTCTTTGAGTTTTTGACTCAATACAACGTTACAGCGTTGCAACTTTGCATTAGAGAAACAAATACAGACTCACATTTGTAATAAAAAATGTAACAACACAATTTAAGTTGCGTATTTTACCGTAATTTTTTGTCTGCATAAAATAAAAAAAAAGTGTTTTGCAGATTTATACGTTCCAGTTATTGCAATTAAAATTATTATGAGTTTCAGGAGTCTAGGATCTTATTAGCAGGCCTATTACTAATATAATGTTTTAGATTTATGCTCATGTTTTAAATGAATATTTTAGGTGAATCAGAGAGTGTTTTAATACAGTTTTAATACAGAGTGTTTTATATAAAATTTAGTAATCCCAGAAGTTTAAGGGCATGATAGATTTTATTGTACAAAGCGAACGAAAATAGATAAAAGTCTTTTGTACAATTGTAAACAAATATTCATATAAATCACTATATACATTACATGCATGGATGGTATGTGTCTTGCATTCTGTTTATGGTATTTTATAACCATTTTGACAATCCCTGTAACAACCGAAAGTTTCCAAACCTATTGATTACAATAAAAATTGACAGCTTCATAATCTGCACCCCTCCCCAATTTTACTACCCATGACACAGTTGTCGGCACGCAAATGCTTAGCAAATATTGTAATATCTATGCTAATTTTATAGGTTACGAACAACAGTTGCGAATCGAATTTGTCACAGTTTTCGGGGCGCCGATATTGAGGGGTCCCCACACATGTGATCGTGCAGTAAGTCTGTTTGGGGGGGAGGGGGTCGCAGATGCATTTCATAGCAGGTGACGTCACATTGCAAGTGTCGCTGTCATCAATATGAGCCGCAGTTGTAGACGACACTTCAGTTGTCCCTACAAGATCGAAACCTTTGCCAAACACGGACCTCAACAAGGTTAAGGTTTTGTAAGCTTAAACAATCACCGGTAGTGTGGTGTAAACATGGCACTTAATTATTCCCTACGTACATTATCATAAAGTATATTACCAATACATGTCCTTTTACTGTAGTTCCGCTGGCTAACTAAAATCCATAAACCTAAAAACTACTCCAGTATAACATTCTAAAATTTTGAGTTTTAGAAACAGGTAAAAGTTATGTACGTGATGTATTTGAGGAACAGTTTAAATAATTTGATTTTAAAGGTAAACCTTTTTACTTAATTAGGAAACTTTGCATCCTTAAAGTTTAGGTGATAATAAAACGGGTTACAACAAAAACCCTTCTGAATATTCATTATTAGTTTGTCACTCTAACGTAAAAATGCGTGCTACTATTTTGCAATCTGATCACATTAACAATGGTTAATCACGGGATTAAACTAGATACAACTTAAAACATGTAAAAATATATTTCTATTGAGACTATACACACATTCACGAAAGTTTTAATTTTAACAATGTGGTAATTGATTTCAAACGGACACAACGATGTTTTGGTATTCTTTTACATGCTTGTATATGTAAAGCAAATAAAATAAAATACACTTTTATAGAGTATAACTTTATCTATTTCATGTATAAAACTTATCTCATGGCAAATATTATATCCATGCAAATATTATACATGGCAAATATTATAGTAGTAATAATAATAGAAATTAAGATAAAGCCATTTTCTGTCTAGTGTTACCACTTTTTTATACACACATCTTATTATACTCATTTTAAAATTATATTTTTAACTGTGACGATACTTGATTCCTTTGTATACAGATAAAACGCATTAGGCCTTAAACTATATTTGTATAGGATATAGCAGTAAAAAATTTACCTCCTAAAATAACAGTATAATGTTAAAAGTTTAACATTAATGAAACAAGCTGGACCCTCGTTCACCTGATTGCATTGCTAAAATGTCTCAAATGGAACAGCTGATTAAAATAAACATGTTTTAATATTTTTAAAGCTTACACTTCATTATATCTTGTTACCTTAGAAGTATAATTAATCAAATAATAACCTTCCATTCAAGCATATAGTTAGTGGGTGTCAGCATTGGAGTTTTTTCTAAAAGTTTTTAGAGCGGTTTGAAAGGGGGATCCAGTATTCAGTCACGCAACAACTCTCGTTTCTATCTGTTTCTCCCTTAAGGCCCATGTTAATTTTAAAAGCCTGACCCTCTTCAAGGGATTAATCGAAATTAGCTATGGTTCATTTTAAAGATAATTCAAATACCGATTTCACAGAACAGAATTTTGACACTACATATAGTTTATCCATAAAAATTATGGAAATTGAATATTTTGAAATTATATTGAACTTATTATTTGTGATAAGAAAACTCTGCTTACTGAAATCTCAAGGTATGTTGTTATATCTGGTACTCCATTGATGAGGGACGGGGTGTGAAAGTTAGCATTGGACTTATGATAGAAACAGGTAGAAACGCGGAATGTTTCGTGACTGGAGCCTACTCTCAACGTTATATATAGATAATGGTTGAATTAAGACCATCGCTTTTACTGAGTCAGTTTGGAACAAGAGATATCAGACAACTCGCACCCAACGATAGATATCAGACAGACTGCATCCAACAAGAGATATCAGACAGATCGCATTCAACAAAATATATCAGACAGATTCGACCACAAAGAGATATCAGACAGATCGCATCCAACAAGAGATATCACACAGATCGCACCCAACGATAGATATCAGACAGACTGCATCCAACAAGAGATATCAGACAGATCGCATTCAACAAAATATATCAGACAGATTCGACCACAAAGAGATATCAGACAGATCGCATCCAACAAGAGATATCACACAGATCGCACCCAACGATAGATATCAGACAGACTGCATCCAACAAGAGATATCAGACAGATCGCATTCAACAAAATATATCAGACAGATTCGACCACAAAGAGATATCAGACAGATCGCATCCAACAAGAGATATCACACAGATCGCACCCAACGATAGATATCAGACAGATCGCATCCAACAAGAGATATCAGACAGATCGCATTCAACAAAATATATCAGACAGATTCGACCACAAAGAGATATCAGACAGATCGCATCCAACAAGAGATATCACACAGATCGCACCCAACGATAGATATCAGACAGACTGCATCCAACAAGATATATCAGACAGATCGCATTCAACAAAATATATCAGACAGATTCGACCACAAAGAGATATCAGACAGATCGCATCCAACAAGAGATATCACACAGATCGCACCCAACGATAGATATCAGACAGACTGCATCCAACAAGAGATATCAGACAGATCGCATTCAACAAAATATATCAGACAGATTCGACCACAAAGAGATATCAGACAGATCGCATCCAACAAGAGATATCACACAGATCGCACCCAACGATAGATATCAGACAGACTGCATCCAACAAGATATATCAGACAGATCGCATTCAACAAAATATATCAGACAGATTCGACCACAAAGAGATATCAGACAGATCGCATCCAACAAGAGATATTACACAGATTGCATCCAACGATAGATATCAGACAGATCGCATTCAACAAAATATATCAGACAGATTCGACCACAAAGAGATATCAGACAGATCGCATCCAACAAGAGATATTACACAGATTGCATCCAACGATAGATATCAGACAGATCGCATTCAACAAAATATATCAGACAGATTCGACCACAAAGAGATATCAGACAGATCGCATCCAACAAGAGATATTACACAGATTGCATCCAACGATAGATATCAGACAGATCGCATTCAACAAAATATATCAGACAGATTCGACCACAAAGAGATATCAGACAGATCGCATCCAACAAGAGATATTACACAGATTGCATCCAACGATAGATATCAGACAGATCGCATCCAACAAGAGATATCACAGATCGCATTCAACAAAATTTATCAGACAGATTCCACCATCAAGAGATATCAGACAGATCGCTTCCAACAAGAGATATCAGACAGATCGCAACCAACAAGATATAACAGACAGATCATATCCAACGAGATGTATTAGAGAGATCGTATCCAACAAGAGATATAAGACAGATCGCATCCAATGAGATATATCAGGCAGATCACACACAAATATGAGATATAAAACAGATCGCATCCAACGAGAGATATCAGACGGATCGCAACCAACAAGATATAACAGACAGATCATATCCAACGAGATGTATTAGAGAGATCGTGTCCAACAAGAGATATAAGACAGATCGCATCCAATGAGATATATCAGGCAGATCACACACAAACATGAGGTATAAAACAGATCGCATCCAACGAGAGATATCAGACGGATCGCGGCTATACGACACCAATATTCCAGTGCGCCGGGGACAAAGCCGAACGTTGATAATTTTATTTGACCCTCACACATTTAAACAAAGCGATCGAGTTTAAAAACCTGCCATCGCATGATCAATGAGCGACTGCGGTGCCCATGCGGGCGACTCGTTTACTGGCGATAAATCAATTGGGCTATTTAAATACAACAAATAATTGTAACGAGGGCTTATTTAGGGCCTATTCAGTCTTTCTTCCCTGGGGATACTGGGTTTGAATGACGGCTGATGCTTAACATGATAATCAGCCTCGCTGTGATTGTACTTAAAAGCTTAGTATAAATAGTGTAATGTGTGAAGATTTAGAGGCAATTACATTACTAAACTGATATTGCTCCTGAATATATAATGTAACGAAACAATACAGTAAACCATATTCCAAGTTTTAGATGGATTGATAAATATATAAATAGCCTACTTCATTCACTTTTTCCAAACAGTTTGTAAAACATATGAAGAAACGCGAAAGAACATGGTTAAATACGCAATACAGTGTACCCAACGAGCCTATCTCTGAAAAATCAATCCAGATGTAATCTTCATGTGTAATAGAGTGTTTAACAAACTTGAACTTTAGATCTTAAAATATAATATTTATTAAATCCTTATGTTTTTGGCAAACAAAGAGGTACCACATTTAGGATTTAATAGTAAATTAAAATAGTTCAGATGATCAAGGTAAGAGTTGAGCTGTACGAATGAAATGACTATTGTATATAAAAGAGGAAAATGTATTCACTATTCGTTAAATAGCAATTTCAAAACGTTCACACTGCAGTATGTCTCGCACGAATAAGAATTAGAGGCTGGCCTAACCCAACCTGATCTTTGCTTCGTTACAAGCACACTACAGCTGAAGTACTGCGACTCAGCACCATATTGCCTCACTCTGGTCCTCGCTATGACGTACTGCACCCTCCAGCATCACTCTCCCAGCTGCCTGGTGGCCCACGGGCTATCGATCAGTCGCCCGCCGCTCGCCACTCACCGCTCTGCGGAGCGCCGCGTAGTACAGAGAGCGGAGAGTGTGGCTCCCCATTCTATTCTGCAATCTTTTATTTGCAGCGGCATAAAAACTATCCCCGCGCGGCACCCCTAATCCGGCCCGATTCTAAAACACACACGGCGCAGATATTGACAGAGTAATGGGCTCTTTTGTTGTCCGGATGTTAATTCGAGGGGATCGCCCCTCCCCCACCTCTCGCCGCTCCGGTCTCTGATTAAAAGAAATAAGTGTCAAACAATGACTATATATTTGTCGCCGCCCTATAATGTCTTGTTCTGGGCCCGCAGACTTGCATTTACATTTTTATTAAAAGTTCACACCGCTTTGCCCCCGGTCCCGGTCGTTAGGGTGATTTGATTTTTTGGTGATTTTAGTAAGAGAGTTTTGCCCTTGGGGTCGATTTTGGAACCTATCAAAACATTTACGTTTTCCGAACCGAACAGTTTCTTTATCCTGGAAAAACCTTATCTTGTAAATGTGTGTTGTATAATAGGGATTTTACAAAATAAACATACATATAACATTAGTACATTATTTGACCTTAGGTCAAACTTAGATTTGCTGGTTTTGTACTTTAAAAAATAAATTGTTGTTGCATTTCCAAGGTAAAGTGCATTTTCAAAAATAAAAGTCTAAAATCATCCAACCAGCTACTACTTTATCCAAAAGGTCCAATCTGAGAACTAGTAACAGTCAGGACTATAGAGTTTAGGTATTTTAAACTTTAACCTTTTAAATATTTTCTGCATTAGTATTTTCAAATACAGTACTTTATCTTTAGCAGACACTACGCTCTAAAAATCTATGATAGATTTAATTATCGAATTATTGATATCTCATTGTTGCAGGAATCATGGTGAATCTGAGCGAATAAAATTAATACAACTAATACATTCGTCGGCTGGATAGATTAAAAATGGAAGTAAACTGTTATATTGTTTTCGGTTTATTTTGTAACAAGTAGACTCGTTTTTTACGACTTTAAATACCTTTAACGTTTAGATGTAAAATACAATTTTTAATTTCACACAAATGAAAACACTTCCTTTCTTCTAGATTATACACAAACGAAGAAGTAAAACTTCAAATCTTTCGGAGCAAGAAATTCAAAGTGAACCACCGTGTCTTCTCACATTAAGCACTAAGTCACTTTGTCATGTAAAAAGCCACCCTACAGCTCGGCAATATCGCACCCAAACGCGTCTCTTATTAAAACGTCACATGTGGCAGTTATATTGTCACAATGCCGTGACGTGATTCTGCACGGGGGGCGGCGTGACAGGCGTGAGATGAGCGTGACGCTGTGTTAGCGGGATCAACAGGAGCTTGGGGTCGGGCAGGTGACGGGACTGGTTCCGGGGGGTTGTAGGTTGTAGCATAGGTGAGGAGTGAGGAGTTCTGCACGGTGGGATATCGCAGGGAAGAGTAAAGGTGGACTTTTAGGAGTGTTGCACTATAGGTAAATTGCAGTTAAGTGTTTTTAGGTCAAGTTTGTATAAGTACCACGGAAGTAAGAGAATATGGATTCCATGACCTGAGTTTCTAATGCTCTAATGGAAGGAATCAGGGGTTTTTGAGACTTGAGGATTTTGAAACTGTGAGATTTTGAGACGACACGCTTTCGGTAACCAACCTAGATGGACCAATCGCTCGTAGTTAACTTCTATAAGATGTAATTTAAACGAAATGTGACTGCTTGAAATTCGGATACAGATACCAGCCAGAAGTTAGCAAGCATCTTTCATGTGAGGGCGTCTGTAGGTTTGTAGATCATGGACATTGCTTCACTAAGCTGTTGTTTAGAAAATGATTAATGAAGGGCTTTATTTAAAATTTAAAAATATTATTATGTTTGCTATTCTAATAGGGTGTGAGGTGATCCTCTTTGTTGTGAAAAGTTGTTAAGAAACATATGTTTGTGAAAAATGGGCAATTTATGACTACCCGACAAAATATACCCGGAGAGGTTATCTGCAGTTGGCCACTCAAATAGTAGCTATGAAGTAACACCATTAACTTTGTATTCCAGTGTTTAACAAATTGCCTACGGTAATTAGGCAGGAGCAGAATGGGGAGGTCTTTAAATAATATAAAAGTCAAACGTGAATTCCGAACAAAATCTCTTATCAACGAAGTCGTCGGATAATTTAGTTTATCTATTGTATTTGTTGTAATTTGATTTCATGTTTTATTTATTTTATTTATAAATTATTGAAGCTTTAATTTCAGTAACTTTAAGGGTCTCATCGTCCCAAGAAAACATTTAAGCATTTTAACTTAAAATTATAATAAAATATACAGCTCATTTATCCATTTGTAACTGTAATTGATAGTGAAATCTATAAAGAGGGTTATTTTCACAAATGGGATTTTAACATTGTATTGTAAACATTATTATTTTGACGTGTTCAGCACTATAAAATTGTTTAGGAATAACAGAGTTTTATTTTGGTTATTTCAAAGAAAAATTGAGCTTTGGAAAGAAAACCCATAAGGTTGCTAGTTAGCAAAATGAACAATTAATATTAAAGTGAATCAATATACAATTTGAACGTGGTGAGGAATTTGTGTTTAAAATCATACATAACACAGAAGGAAATAATGTTGAACTAAATCAATGTACTAATGTATCAATGTATCAATGTACTCAACTTGAACTTACAACTGAAGTGCGAGTAATTGTAAAAAGGTTTAAATTGTAATAATAGTATTTGTGGTAGACCTAAGACAGAAACTTTATCTTAAGAGGCATTTCAACATTTTAAAGTTAAAACTCTTTCTTTTCTATATCGAATAGCTTCTAAATTATAATTAAATGATAATTATCGAACTTAATGGTCATAAAGTATTCTTTAACAATATATTTAAATGGCGGTGTATTTTTCATCGTAAAAAGAACTGAAAATAAAATTATAAAAGACGCCTTAGCCCTAAAAGTAGAAGGACCACCGCCTTCCCAGTGAAAACTCACTTAAACTCGTTTGTGGGCAGAAAGACACCACTCCGCGACACAATCCCAAGTTTTGCCCACGTCCCGTCAATATTCCCTTAATATTCCACAAAAGGTACAAAAAGCTGTTTGAATAGAAGCAGCTGATTTGCTTCCAACTCGGGTCTGGTCCGCCGATGCATTTTATAATTGACTTATTTCCTTTTAAACCCTCTGAAAAATTGCATTAAATATTTCGAAGCGTTGAGCAACTAGGTTTTTATTCCACACTTTTGAAAGACCTAATACGAAGTAATTAATAACAGCTACTTTTTATACGATGTTATACGAGTAGTCGATTTCCCACGTGTTTATTATTTGGTAAAAATAAATATCTCAAATTATAATAAACGTAAATTAACTAATGCAGCAAATCAATTCGATTCGGTGAAAGAAATCTTATTTGCGAGAATTTAAATCGTCAGTATCACTAAAATACTTTATTGTTTCTTAAAAATCGCGTGTAGTTTTACAACTTGTGTTTTAAAGAGAAAACTTCGGTTTAAGGGTTAAAAATCATACGCTCCACTCGACTTTGAAACACAGCACTAAACAACCCTTGATTGCTGCTTCTGTTTGCGAGCAGAGTTTCCTAGTGTACAGAACCTATTGAAAATCATCGTTTTGCATCCTCCAGTTTTAGTTCACTATAGTGATTTTCAAATCCCTACATTGTTATTAAATACCCTCTATCTAGCCATAGTAAGTTTTAAATTTCATTTACTATTAATTTGTTATGAAATGTAAATGTGCTGATGATAACACAAAGTAAGATATAGGGTGTTACAAGAAAGGTGTACTGACTATATGTTTTTGGATTATAGACCCATGAAGAAACAAAAAATGTAGAGTGACATTTATGTATATTCAGTTCCGTTTAGTGTCATCAGTTTGTGGTTTTACTAAATTAAGCATATATTTTGAACCGTTATTGATATTGATTTTAAACTTGGCGTACATTGTGTCTGTCTATATCAGCTGTTATTTTGATATTGAATTTGAAGTATCCAACTTTTACCGCCTCACAGTGGCGGTCTTTTTTCAAAGCTAAATATATTTGAAACCGTAATGTTTGGGAAAAGCCATAAGAATGCAAAACTGTCTTTTTGTTCCAAAATAAGTTAAATGAATATAACCATGGGATTAAATAACGGAGAATCTGTGATTTTTTAAAACTAAAAACGTAATTATTTTATCTTGGAATGATACAATATCTTGTCTGGATTTGTTAGGCACAAACAGGATCTATTTCGATTAGACGACGTAACCAAACGTGTAGTAAGCAAACGCCTTGGATTTTTGGTCCAGCGTAATTCACTCCTACATGTTTACCTTCCCGAAATCGCCGCGGCTTCAAACACCTCGGATAAATAACACGAATGATCCCGTTATAGTCCGGGAGCGGCGAGGTTCCACGAAGGCGGGTACGGGTTACGGTGGGCGGTTGCGTCAACATCGGCACAATCGGAGGGTTACGGCACGATCGTAAATTCTACAGACAAAAATCCTGACCGTTACGTCGATCAAAGGGAGAACCGTATTTAACGGGACAGAAGGGTTAGTGGGTGACCCTCCGCCCTCGCGCCGCGCTCGCCCCACTGTAAGAGGCGGTTGTCATAGCTCTAATTAGATAGCGCTACCTGCGCCTCTAATGAACGTCGACAACCAAATGAAGTGCCGAGCGACTCGTTATTTATTCGAGTGCGCGAGCGACATCGATTTTTATGCGGTATACCGATTGAATCGGTCCGATATAACTATTATTCGATCACGGTGTTTTTCGCGTCGCCAATTAGCACCGGCCAATCGCGCCGTCCCTTTGTCCGGTTTGCCCCAATTTCGCCGGCGGCCGCAGAAAAAGAGGAAATCGGCGAATTGTCAACAGGTTTAATCAGTGGAACTCGCCAAAAACTAAATGAACGAGTTCCGTCGCCATGATTGGCCGGCCACACCTCTATATTCATTTACCTTCATTTGGACAGTCGCGTTATTGCCTCGCGAAGCCCTACAGCGGAGTGGGCAATTATTTCTTTATTTTGCGCGCGATTCGCGTGTTAATTTGTTTGCTGATCAAATATCCTAGCCCGAATCAAAAATGAAATATGAGGACAATTGGAGAGCTGTGTGATTTAACTGTGCACCGGTTGGATATGAAAGGTTGGTAGTTTCCTCCAAAAATAAAAGTGTTATTTATACATGATCTAAACCAATCAACATCAACAACCGCAAACCTCACGTACTATGTCTTACAATGTTTTTTACTGAATATTACTTTTTTTTTTTTACAAAAGTAGAATTTCTTAAACTCTAGTTTTTTACTATCTAAGTTAGATCTGATTTTAATTAGGGTCGATCTGACGAACTTCGGATTACCTACATTACATATTTTTCTCTACACATGGCAAACTTTGCACAAAAACGTGAGAATGCTCGTTCGAGGAGCGTGAAACGCGCTCGGGTTTCCACAAATGCCTCATTCACACCTGCCAAGACTGCTCAGTGGGAACCGAAGATGTAGTAGAATAGGTGAGACACCGCAATCTCGAGAAAAAACCGCAGCTTTGTGAATCGACAGTGTGAATGAACCGGGGGCGTGGAGGGTGCGGATCTGATGTACGGCTGTGTACCTTGGCTGAATGGATGAAATATTGGCTTGCATTCCGGCCCTGGGCAAAATAAATAAACACGGTATAGAAACGGCTGGAATTAAGACGTCCGCGGGCCAAATGTAGCGGAGGTAATGCGTTTTTGGGTCCAACAGGGGCAGGTATGTTTGAGGTGGGACATGGGATTGTGGCCGATACAATTTGCAGGGCCGTTTAAACGGTTCATCTATCAACGGATTAAAGTCTAGGGATACGCCTCGTTCCGTGTTCAAACCATACTACCAGGTGGAAGAACTGGTCTAAAAAACTGACTGGGAATTTAACAAAGGGTTTTTGGTTAATATGTGTTTTGATTTTGTTTTGTATTTGTTTTTATTGCATCTAGAATCAAAAGTGAGGGGATTTTCATGATGTTTCACCAAATGGCAATGATCTAATATCGTTGTGTATATCTTTATACTTAAAATTGTATTAGTTCCGTCGTTAGTTAGTACGTATTACGATTTGTATAAATTAGTACCACTAATATATTTGTAAATTTGTGTATTTCATTAGTGCCACATTGCTATCTTACAACTCTTCTCATATAATGGTGTAAATATGTAAATATAATTTGCAAAGCTGTCTTTCTTGTTCCGTCAAATAAATAATGACACTTTCTTTTCTATGACATTTTTTATATTTTAAAATATAACAACCCATAATATTTTAAGGATTTTATTTTTTAACTTTAACTATTTCTTCGGAAACAAACAACCAGATCGGGTAATAAATACAGGAAGGTAAGAAAATGATAGTAGCAATTCAGTTGTTGGGGAAAAGATGAAGATGACGTTGTGTAAAGCGCACCTAAGATTTAAAAAACGATTACATCAAAATTACGTGCAAAATATACTATATTACGGTTACGTACTCTTAGTTCGTATAGAGTAAAGATCAACCTATATTCAAAAGTCTAAAATAAACTTATCCTGTTTGATAAAAGCTGATGAAAATTTCAAACTCGATTATACCAACTACTTCACTATCGAAAATCGATAGTGGCCAAGACGGTTTATTGCGATTCGAGAGGAAATAGAGTCCTGGTGGTTACCCCAGATAACTGCGCCGGTCGGGCGGTCAGTCGGTTTTATAGACCATCAGCCGAGTGCGTTGGGGGGGGGGCGAGGGGCAGTTTTATACGTCTGGCACTGGACAACTCGATTGACACTAAACATGAAACTGTGCAAATGCGACACAATAAACTGCCGGTTGGTTTTTGCTGGGAGATATTGTGATAGTTATTAAAACTAAAATATTTCGCTTACCTGCCTGTCCCTCCCGTAAGACCAATAATTACGTCGAAGTCTCAACGGATAATCCGAGTTCATTGATGACTCATTTGACAGAACAAAAAGTTACTTAGTTATTTCAATTAGTATAATTTTGATAGCAAATAATTATCTTACTAAAAAACGTATATATTTTTTGTTTTATTTATTTATTTTTAATTTGGATGTCTAATTTCAGGACAGTGTGGTTCCTAGGTTTTTTTGTTGTCTTAAATTAGTTAATACACATAAAAATCATTTACAATAATAATCAGTTTCGGTTTTAACATCAGTTTCGGTCTTATGGGAGACTCCGCGGCACCGGCCGGTAGGAATACTGTATTCCGTGACAGGCGCTTTTTTGGAAGTAAAACTTGGCCGTGCATTAACTGCGCCAAATAATTCCTTAACTGCGCCAAGCCCTGAAAGGGTACCCAAAAATGTTCCTTAACTGCGCCAAGCCCAGGCTAGGTAGGGTGAGTTGTCGGAAGAAGGAATGTCCTTGTTTTCGTGTCATCATACCACGCGTGCATACTAAAGTCTGATCAAACCCCTGGCTTCGACGCATCAGGAAATTCTTACATACCATAATGCAAGCTTCCAGTTCTGCATATTTTGGGGATAATTTATTTTACAGTAACGGGATTTAATTTTTAAATACGGTTTATTTTTTTCCGTTCAGAGTAGTTTCTTGTGAAAACACTTTCAAATTGTACTTACTGATCCAGCTTTGTCCGGGATATTTATAAGCTTTTCTTCAGTGAATATCAACCTTTTTACTACATTTGATTTTTAGTGTATAAACTACTACCTTATTAAAACCCCTTATTGCTATGTTATTTTTCATGTATGCATTTTAATAATATGCACTTTTGTCACCATCTTGAAGCCAAGATATTTTTCTAATTCCCAAAAGGCGCATTTATTTTAATTTATTATGTTCTGTACATTTTAATTTATTTTCATTAAAAACTTAAATACGCTACCTCAGTTAAAACAATTTGCTGTTGCACACTTTCTCCCTTTTTAATGAATGCATACTCTATAGATGGCTTGGGCTTAAATGCTCACTTCTAAGGATTCTACAGTCAAAGAGGGCCGCCACTTGGCGCAGTAAGGAACGTATCTGGTGGAGTAGTTGGCGCAGTTCAGGATACCCCGGCTACCTGAATCATGTAAATTGGCGCAGTTAATGCCCACCCTAAAACTCTTAGGTGTCAGCTAATAGTTATTGTAAAAATATTTATTTTAAATCAATCTTGTTTATACATTTTTGAAAACTATTTGACACGATCCAGTTGAAAATTTTATTCTCAAGTTGTACTGTCCGTAGCACTGGTAAAGCCATTTTATATCCATATGTTTTTTAACCACACAAAGATAATAACGCTATTGCTGTCGCTGATATTAAAAGAAAATTTAAATATGCATTCTGGGACCCTTAAAATGTATATTGTAATTCTCTTTAGTATACAAATTTAATTATTTTAGTTCCCATTTGATTGAATTACTTCAACAGAACTATAGGCTAGTTAGTTAAAATGTTATGAAAAGTCAAATTGTTATGAAACGTACAATAGAGATGGATGATAGATGATAGATTGTGTGCTCAGAATAGATAAAGGTTAAGACTCAGCAATCAGAATTAGATAGGAAAATGGATTTTATCTTAAAATAAAAAATACATTAATCAATAAATGCAATTCTTTAAATTTAATTGTTCGAGAACATGAAGCTTTGAATATTTTAATTCAAATGTCTCATTTAAAATAAAAATTTAGGCTGATTTCTTGTTGTACATTTTCAGATTCTAAATCCAACAAGATGAATAATTGATCTTATTTACACACGCAACAAATCATTAAACTCTATTACTCGGTAACGGTATAACTGATATTTATCTAGCATTACAATCAGTTCGGTCAGTTCAGAGGTAGTGCACAATGTGTTTAACAGCGGTTCCAACACATGATGGACGCCCGCTACAGTGGGGACTGCGTGCTGATTGTACAGGTCTCCAAAGACCGCCCTATCATCCTGCAGCGCTGTAGGTCAGTAGAAACCTCGTTGTGGATCAAAGTGCATTGGAAACACGCAACAAATCATTAAACTCAATTTACTCGGTAACGGTATAACTGATATTTATCTAGCATTACAATCAGTTCGGTCAGTTCAGAGGTAGTGCACAATGTGTTTAACAGCAGTTCCAACACATGATGGACGCCCGCTACAGTGGGGACTGCGTGCTGATTGTACAGGTCTCCAAAGACCGCCCTATCATCCTGCAGCGCTGTAGGTCAGTAGAAACCTCGTTGTGGATCAAAGTGCATTGGAAACATGCAAAAAATCATTAAACTCAATTTACTCGGTAACGGTATAACTGATATTTATCTAGCATTACAATCAGTTCGGTCAGTTCAGAGGTAGTGCACAATGTGTTTAACAGCAGTTCCAACACATGATGGACGCCCGCTACAGTGGGGACTGCGTGCTGATTGTACAGGTCTCCAAAGACCGCCCTATCATCCTGCAGCGCTGTAGGTCAGTAGAAACCTCGTTGTGGATCAAAGTGCATTGGAAACACGCAACAAATCATTAAACTCAATTTACTCGGTAACGGTATAACTGATATTTATCTAGCATTACAATCAGTTCGGTCAGTTCAGAGGTAGTGCACAATGTGTTTAACAGCAGTTCCAACACATGATGGACGCCCGCTACAGTGGGGACTGCGTGCTGATTGTACAGGTCTCCAAAGACCGCCCTATCATCCTGCAGCGCTGTAGGTCAGTAGAAACCTCGTTGTGGATCAAAGTGCATTGGAAACATGCAACAAATCATTAAACTCAATTTACTCGGTAACGGTATAACTGATATTTATCTAGCATTACAATCAGTTCGGTCAGTTCAGAGGTAGTGCACAATGTGTTTAACAGCAGTTCCAACACATGATGGACGCCCGCTACAGTGGGGACTGCGTGCTGATTGTACAGGTCTCCAAAGACCGCCCTATCATCCTGCAGCGCTGTAGGTCAGTAGAAACCTCGTTGTGGATCAAAGTGCATTGGAAACATGCAACAAATCATTAAACTCAATTTACTCGGTAACGGTATAACTGATATTTATCTAGCATTACAATCAGTTCGGTCAGTTCAGAGGTAGTGCACAATGTGTTTAACAGCGGTTCCAACACATGATGGACGCCCGCTACAGTGGGGACTGCGTGCTGATTGTACAGGTCTCCAAAGACCGCCCTATCATCCTGCAGCGCTGTAGGTCAGTAGAAACCTCGTTGTGGATCAAAGTGCATTGGAAACATGCAACAAATCATTAAACTCAATTTACTCGGTAACGGTATAACTGATATTTATCTAGCATTACAATCAGTTCGGTCAGTTCAGAGGTAGTGCACAATGTGTTTAACAGCAGTTCCAACACATGATGGACGCCCGCTACAGTGGGGACTGCGTGCTGATTGTACAGGTCTCCAAAGACCGCCCTATCATCCTGCAGCGCTGTAGGTCAGTAGAAACCTCGTTGTGGATCAAAGTGCATTGGAAACATGCAACAAATTCGGTGGCAGCTTGTTTGAGCAAATTCGTCGTGAATTTTTATTTATCTTTACAAATATTGTAAAATAACCGGTATCTGGGAACTGAAATACTTTCTCTTTTAACCTTACTTTTTATCAATAAATTACTTTTTACAATAGTACAGAATATAATGTATTGTATCATATATACAAAATCTCTAATGAAATTATTTTCAGAAATATGTCTGTTTTGGGGGCTGTACAGAATCGTTTGATACACAGTGGTTTTAAGAGGAGAAATGTCCCTCCCTCCCCCATAGCCTCCCCCATGGGGCTAGTTGACTATATGTTCCGAATATCCTCTAATAGTCAGTACTAACTTGATATGCATTCGAAGTTTTAATTTGATCAGTAAATAAGAGAGAAATTTTATTTGTTATTCACCATCACATAACGTTGGACGATCCTTACATTCGTCTGTGTATAGGAGGATAAAATAGAAATCGTACGATGAGTTGTTTTTGTTTATTTTTTTACATAAATGTACTAAGGCTGAATTCTTTGTATCTTATCCGGGATGCGAGGAATGACAATTATAGTTATACATTAAATCATAAAAACACTACTAATTAGCCTACTAGTTGAATGTGTACCCGTTCTTCGCACGGGTAACAGCTGTAATAAAAACAAATGTATCAGCTGTTGGAAATTAAATACCTTTATGTGTATTTGAACTTATCCCTTTTCTTTATATTTGTGCCCTTAGAAAAATTTTATCCAAAAACTAATATTTTTACTGTACTTCAATTTGCTCACCGAGACCTTTCATTCAAGTAAAGGGTTGATTGGTGTCAGACTTATAGTTTTCTCAAAATTTCCTGGGTAAATGAGGCTTTATATATAGATTTAGTAAGTGTATACTGATTTTTTTAATTAATTAGTTTTTAATATTTCTTTTCTTTACAACAATCCCAGTTATTGGAAAAAAATGTATTCTTAATTAATAAATGATATATCCAATGTCACTGGGAAATTCCTCTTTACCTCTGCCAGTTATAGCAACAACCCTACGCCCCGGTTCTTACGTCGGTAAACCCTCTAATATCGGTTAGGGTTCAGAGATAAGTCAGCAGCTGTGGTTGAGGCACAATGGACAGGAAATTGGACAGGCTCAAGCAGATTTGAGCCTTGAGGTCAGCCTTTCAGCCGGACTCATTCACGGCTTATGCGACCCTTTCTCTTACTGCCGACCTTTTATTCCGGACTCCGACGAATAAAATCGGATTATTTTAATACAATAGTATGATTTAAAAAAATATTCTTTTCAACTGAGTGTAAGCTTTAACAGCTTTATTGCATAATTCCTTCTGTAGGTTGGTTACACCTGTAATCAGTTAAATAACATATATTAATAACACTCTTCTACCGAGCATGGAAATTTGAAGTACCGGAAGGACAATTTATAGGTATGGGTTTTGTAATAAATTCTTCATCACACTGCAACTAACAATAATAATAACTAAACATCTTATCCAGACATATTGATCAGGTTTGCTGAGTAATATTAGTAATGATAATATATAAGTGGGTTAAGTGGTTATTGAGAAAATAAGTATTTATGAGTTAATTTGACTTACAAATTGCGTTAATATCGCAATTTTTAAGTGAAATCAATCCATAAATATTTATTTTCTCAATAACCACACAACTCACTAGTCGTATTATCACTACTAATATTACTTACATCAAAATGACAACAATAGCGCTATAGTATATTTCATAACAAGAGTGGAAAGTGGCTGTTTTCGGGCCGAGATCGAGGCATGGAATAACACTTTCTACTCGAGTTATGAACGATATTTTTCATCACACTTTAGTTAATTAATAATAATAATGAATGAAATAATATAAGTTTAAGAAATAACCTGTAGGTGCTCAATTGATTTCCGCAGTACAATGAAAACAGTGATACTGTTTACACAGCTGGTTAAGTTATTGAGAACAGCTGATTTATGATAAATATACTCTTGGCGCTACTAGCGCTACTTGTGTTAGGAATCATAACTAAATACTAGCGTGGAAAATCAACAGCTGATTTTCCCGCTCTAGAACGGGAAAACGTTATTTTCTGCACTCGCAACTGATGTTGAAAACAGCTGTTTTCCGTACAGTGTGATGAAAAACGATATTTTCTGTACTCGCAGCTTGAAAACAGCAGTATTCCGTACAGTGTGATGAAAAAATTATTTTTGGATAACTAAAATACGAATTAAGAACAGCTGATTTCGAATGCATCACAACTATTGATAGAAACAACAGGCTACTAGTGCTACTGGTGTCAGGATGCATAAGTAATATCAGTGCGGGAAAAATCACCAGCTGTTTTTTCGTATCCAGATTGGGAAAGCATCACTTTCTGTATTCACAACCAATACAGAAAACTGCAACTGCTACTTTCGGTACATTGTGATGGAAATATAAGTGTTATATGGTGGTTGGGAAAACCAAATATTTTCTAATTTCATTGAGGACAAATATAAGTAAATAAAATCCGTCTTGAATTTTGTATTAGACGAATAGTTTAAAATAATATTTGTACTTTAAAAAGTAACTCATAAATCACTAGGACGGCAGTAGGCCTACATCTTTTGCGTTTCAAGAGGCACTAAATCTCTGATGACCAGCCTTGAAAATCACAGAGACCAGAGGTGGAAATGTAATATATAAAAATCAATGTTTGTACGTCTGTTCGTCTGTCCGTTCGTATTTTATGCGCTGCCATACCGTTCATCCGATTGCTTTGCAATTTTTGCATAGTAACAAAGGCTAGGACACTAGGGCTGTGCTCCACTGGATTTCAAAGTTTCAACGTTAATCTTATGGAAGAAAGATTTCTTTTGATTGTATCAGATGATATCTATAACATAAAATATTGTAAACAGCTGTTTAACATTATGAAAATAAAAAACCTACTTGAATGGCAACTCAAACTCTTTTTTCGATAGGCGAGTGAGCGAAGCGAACGAGCTCATATTGAAAATGAACGAGTATTTGACATAAAACAAATTCAATGCCTCTTCTGCGGCAGCAACGCGCCGGGTACCAGCTAGTTACTTATAAGGTATGATGCCAGTTTTGAATGCTACAGTTTATTTTAGTGAATGCTACAAAAATGTTGAGCTGATTATCAGAGTTCTAAACAGTGACTAAAGTTTACCATACATGATCTAAATAGTCAAGATTACCCTGGGAGAATCCTTACTTCATGAAAGCTGTGGCACCTATTACTCTGTAAAGAACATTACTGACTTCCACCACTAAATCCCCCACTAAATATAATCTCCAACTGTCTATTATGTAGGTGTTCTTAACATGTTATGACAAATATTGATTCAAATAATCAAGAAATAACTATGTGCTGACCCAACTAGTTTTTTCTACTGATTTAAGTTTTATATAGTCAAATCAATTCACACACCCGATCGAATTCAAATATTTAAAAGTGTGTTTAAATTTGGTACTTGTATTTTATTTGTGTGGCCTTACGAGGGATTGTATAAAAAATAATATATTCCTAAAATGTTCTCACCCACACCTTTTATTCAGGTTTATGGTTCAAGGGCATCAGACTTAGGGGTTCCTCAAAGGTTCCTGGTGAAGCTTTTCCCAACAGCTGCCTGTCTACCTGACTTCAGCTATTTAGTCAAATACAAAGCTGATCAAAAACCGGTATTTAAAATTGTGTTTCAACTTGACCCTTACTGTGAGGCCTGAGAAAAGGTTGTGTCTACGAGATAAACAATTATATTTTTACTCGAACTTTTTCATCTAAACTTTTTATTTAAATACAGTTTGTGGGTAAAGACTTCTGGTATTCTTAAGTGTTTCTGAGATGATTTGGCTTAATATATAGATACCGTCTCTCTGAGGGTGTTTGTCTTCACTGACCCAAAACATTAGCCGATAAACTTAGAACTGCTAGCCGAAACACAAATCATAAGATGATTGATTCAAGGATATAATAAAAGTAACTCTAATACCTCAGAGGGTTATAAAAGTTATTGACAGAAGTTACAGAATAAAGAACCTAGCTTAGGAAATAATCAATATACGTTGTGCAATTTATAGTAGTAATTCTTATCAACCGCTAGAGAACCCTGCACAACTACATCTTTCTTCGTACAGTAGTTATGACTCCGACGTAGGCTTCTGGGTTCTTGCTCGTCTAGGTAACTTGATAAATAATACTGGGTCACGAAGGAGATTGGAAGGGGAGGGAGAAAGCAAAGGTTTAAAGTATAAAGTTAGAACTGCCTAGTTGAAATATGTGTGTTATACTTAGACTCACAAATAGGGCTTCTTTGTATTACTTCTTATCCTTTATTAAGATAGAATCATCTATATCTATAAAAGACAAAGTCCTGGCTGACTGACTCACTCATCACTAGCTCTCTACCTTCCCATGAAGGTAGAAAGCTGAAATGTTGTACACTGATCCTTTAGGCATAAAATAGGAAACCTAAATGGTTTTCATCCTGATCTGACCTTAGGGCTTCGCCAGAGACCCCGACAAAGTTACCATGTATTTCTTATGGACATTCATTTTTGTTTGAGCTAATGAAAATACAAACAGCTGATCTTGATTCGTAGTAGTTCCACGGGCTAACCACAGAATGAAGCACTCACAACTTTCATGGTTTTTATAAATTATTTGCGGGGCGAAGCCTGCGGGAACAGCTAGTCATCGATAAGTGTAAATTTGGTAATTAACTTGTTTTATTAAATTGTAAGCAACATGTGGAATGTTTGTTTGATACACCACCTGTGGCGAGGACTCCAAATGACCGAACAGCCAGACCGAGTGAAATACACCAGTGACACATGTCACACTTATTTACAGCGCTCCACTTGGCTTTATAACCGGGGTCTGACCAAACAAAGGGCCACGCGACAAGGCAAAAACCCGCCTTTGTCTTTCAACTGTCAATCGGGACATGGGCGATAATGGTGTGGGTGCGCGGTACTCGCCGTGGCGGGACATGGGCAGAGGAGGGGGCGTTGTGATGTAGGGGTGAAGAAATAGGACGGGGATGAGGATGAGGTCGAGTATATCGTGTACGTGGGGGACATGAAGAAAGACAAATAATTCACCACCGGACTGATAATTACTTTAAACAATTATTGAGACATTTGCCATCAATGAAGGAGAAAAACAAGTTTCACAACGAAATATTTTTGTCATGTTCTAGGTATTTTTCTGACCTGAAGACGGGACCAGACTCTAGATCCCGAAACGTCGTCAAATTTGTTTTGTCATTTAGTGATGGCAAATTTCTACAATAACTTGTAACATAAACTCACTATCACCAACCATGAGTTTTAAACAAAGTACATTTAACTGCTTCCATGTAATTGGTTGTAAATCCTTTGAGCATGTGCATACAAAATGTGAGTTCAGTAGTAATGTTCCAACACTAATATGAGTGTGATCATTAAAACATGCAAATATTTGTAAAACAAAGTTGATCTGCCGAGAATATCAAGTTGGAGAAAGGGTACCTGCAAAACTCGAGATTAAGAAATTGTACATTTAAATTAATTGTTCAGATTCTTTTGTCACGGAGGAATTGAGTTCTCTCCCTTCTTATCTGTAAAACAAAGTTGACCTTTGCGAGATTTTTCTTAATGTATATGCATTACTTTGAATTTGAATTTCAATGTTTAGTAACTTCAAACATTGAGATAACATTAATAGAGGGGCTCACCAGACAAATAACTTAGCCCATTTGTCTCCATCCTCTCGCCATAAAAATGAAATGAGGGGGAGCGAACTGATAAGAAATCTGTTTGGCACGTTAACAGACCGTGATAACAAATTATTTCAAGTCTATTAAATAAACTGATTGATGTTATTTAGTCTTAAACTCTTTTCGAATTTCAAAGGTTTTTTGTTCTAAATATGTTTTGTTTCTGGGACGAGTAATAAAATTAATACATTGGAAGTTCCAGTAAAACACAACTTCTAGTAGTAGTTTTGCTTACTGACACGCTAAAGCAAAAATTCTCGTGTGATTTTGAAGCTAAGATTTAAAAAAATAATTAATAAATAGTATATTGTTTAGCGTATAATTTTAATTAGTTGACAATATAGGTATACAAGTGTTCTTACCGACATCAGTGTTTGATAACATGGTGCTAGTTAAAAAAGGTATTTCTGAGAGACCCATAAATATACCTTGCATTTAAATATTCAACCAATTGACTAACACAGAAAATATACACTGTATGCCTTACAGTACTTTAATCAGGTATTTCAATGCAGAGTATTCAATCATTATGTATGAACTGAGTGGACATTAGCTTTTAGAACCCGGTAAAAATTGTGTGTTACCAAATTAAGTTTACAATTATTTACTTACTACGAATTCTCACGTAGATGTGCCCAACGTAGGGTGTATTTCCAACACATTTATGCCACAATTCGGTCGCTCCGCCGAGGGATTGAGGGCAGCCCCACACCACGCATTTCCGCCCCTGATCATGTTTTGAGTTAACATAACGTTCCGTAACGACAACCCATTTAAATGTGAGATTACGCATATATCAGCTCGTGTATAGTTCATTTTTTAACTAAGAAATACTTCGGGATTTGTTTTTATGAGTATTTTAAAAGAAAAAATAGATTACAAAAATCAATGATCAGTAGAAAAAAATTTATGAGATTATTATGTATCCATCTATGAACCTTTTTCTCACTGATGCATGGTTAAAAAACATTTTAAGGTTTCTTTCAAATATGTTATAAAACTGTTCAAAATTTCCCTTATGTTTTTTTTTTTCTCATGGATAAGTTGTATATTTTCCATAAATCAGTCAAATTGTTTCACTTTCTTTTATAGATCAGACTATATAAAATGTTACTCTTAAAGGTAGCTGTTACGGTAGGTGGTTTTAAAACGTTCTATCCTTCTAACATTTCTGGAAGAATAATTGGTAATTCACCACTCAGACAGTGGTGCAAAACTACTTTTGGGAATTTTGGTATTTTAACCCTACCATGTCTTTAAATATTTCAAACCATATTGTATTCAAAATTTAACTGCATACATATTTTAGGAAAGTATATTAATAATGATTAGACTAGAAAATGTTAAGTCTTACGGCAACAACAATATAGACACATTTTATTTTTAATATTCCTTCACGTGGTGTAACGTTTTTAAACAAATGACCAAAGTATATACAAGGGGAAAACAATTCAAAAAGATTTTTAAAATAACTTAAAATTATTTAATTATAAATGCATTTTATCACTTGTCTGAATACGTAGACCACACTTGATTCTAAAAGAAGTAAATCTCTAAATACTGATTTAAATTTTAGTTTCTTGTACTCAAGACTCTGACGTTTTCTGAGAGTATATTCTTGTTCCTTATACTGTACAGTATCTACATAGTTCATTATGTGTATTACTGTGTAGTTTAAATAATTCTAAATTTCAGTCTTTTAATAAACAACATTTGTAGTTGTTTATATAAATAAACTGTTATTGTTGCTGCGGAAATAACCATTGACAGGAGTGATGAGAGTAAAATTAAAAATAACAATTTTTACATAGTCCAATTTCCATTTATATAAAATAATTATGCTCAAATAGTCCGAAAATCCGGCTTGGAAAGGAGATACGCCAATTTGATCAATTACACACCAGGACAGTGAATACCTTTTAGTCGGTCTGCAGACTGTCCACTCATATTATAAAAACTTTAAATGCAACCGTGCTTTGTTAAAAGGGCAAAAAGTAATTCTGGTCCATCAGAAAGCCTTTACTAAATCTCTTGAGTATTTGGCTTTCATTATAACATGATACACATAAAACAAGTTTAAAGTTGGTTTTAGATTTTCTTACTGTAGTTGAGGGATTGATTCATATTTTATGTTTTAGGGTTAATTTTTCGAATCGAATATCAAAGATAAAATTAAGTTTATTGATACGAATACATAACGTTAGAGACGGTTAGTGCTAATAATGTAATAAATACACAAAAGAAGGTATGTTGTAATGTACAGATTATTGAAAATGAAATATCGTGGTACAAGGGAGGTTCTTAAAAACGGTATAGCGAAATAAAAAGTCCTTACAAACAAATCAAAAATCCAGGTGACATAAACGAGGTGCAAATTTACGAGATTCCCCACTCATTCGGTCGGGCAGAAAAACTTCATGGTTGCAATTTAGTTTATACATTTTATTAGAACTTTAACATTTTCTGACATATCATTATAAAATCTCATGAGTTAAAATATATCGCTTAAATTATACTCCTTTATAATTAAAAACATTAAAATTACAAATATCAGGATACAGTCATTTCCTTCAATTACAATCAGAGACAAAAGGCAGAACCCAAACAATGGAAAGCACCCCAAACTCTCCCCGATTGTCCTATCGCTAAGGGTGACTTTCTCAAACAGGAAGAAAGTCTTTTGTTAAATTATACTCCTTTATAATTATAAACATTAAAATTACAAATACAGCGTATCAGGATACAGTCATTTCCTTCAATTACAATCAGAGACAAAAGGCAGAACCCAAACAATGGAAAGCACCCCAAACTCTCCCCGATTGTCCTTTCGCTAAGGGTGACTTTCTCAAACAGGAAGAAAGTCTTTTGTTAAATTATACTCCTTTATAATTAAAAACATTAAAATTACAAATATCAGGATACAGTCATTTCCTTCAATTACAATCAGAGACAAAAGGCAGAACCCAAACAAAGGAAAGCACCCTAAACTCTCCCCGATTGTCCTTTCGCTAAGGGTGACTTTCTCAAACAGGAAGAAAGTCTTTTGCGGAAATGGGGCTACTTTTACCTTTGTCGCGCTCAAAATCGGGTCAGTAGAGCTGTAAATACGTCGCTAAACAGTGGAGACATCGAACAGTAATTAGTTATGGAGATAGGAGCGATACCATGAAAGTATTGGGAGAAAGCCAAAAGGTAGCAAAAGGTAGTCCTCTGCGGGGGATCGAACCTCGCACATTGCGGCGGGGACACTGACATTGTCTGGTGTTCGGCGAACCACAGTCGATCAACAAGGCTCTGCTGTAATGGGCGTCTTGATGCCTTGGTTTGCCTTCTGAAAGGCCTTGAAAGTTGTTTGGGGCAAGCTGTTTTAAGAGCTTTTCTAGTGGAGAACTCTTGTGTAAAAAAACTGTCATTGTTTAGACCTCCTCTTGTTTTAGAATTTAAATGAATGCTTATATTCCTTTCTTTATAAAACGGGAGCTTTTCAATCGTAATTTAAGTTACTATTTAGCTTCGAAGAAGACAGAAACTTAATTTAAGGTAATCACACCACTTTTCGCGAGAAGATATCATGATCACAGCTACGGTTCATGTTGTGATTCCTTTAATGTTTACAACAGGCACCTTAATGTAATAATATTTGTTTAGGATCTAGAACATTTAAACAGCTATATATTTAAAGTCGTATTAGGTTATGACTCACTGAGTAAAAGGAAACTGAATAACGATTATGTTTTTTTTTTATTTGTTTAAAACAGAAAGGTTTCTTTTTCTTTCGAAACAGTTGGACGGATTAACTTAAGTGGAAGATTTACAAACCAGTTTTAAAAGTTAAATAAACAAAAATGTAGTTCAAAACAAAATACCCCCATTGCAGCAAACCTGCGTACTCAGCGAATTTCCAATGCATATATATATGGAGATAGGAGCGATACCATGAAAGTATTGGGAGAAAGCCAAAAGGTAGCAAAAGGTAGTCCTCTGCGGGGGATCGAACCTCGCACATTGCGGCGGGGACACTGACATTGTCCGGTGTTCGGCGAACCACAGTCGATCAACAAGGCTCTGCTGTAATGGGCGTCCCCCATTACATATATATGTGGGCGTCCCCCACATATATATATATATATATATATGTGTGTGTGTGTGTGTGTGTGTGTGTGTGTGTGTGTGTGTGTGTGTGTGTGTGTGTATGTATCTTAATACCACATAAAGCCACATACCAAGTTTCATCAATGCACATTCATAAATCAACGATTTATGACGTTTTAATTATTCTCCATATGAATAACATGGCGGCTGAGTATGCAGGTTTGCTGAAGCAAGGAATACAAAAAATAGGTTTTATACAAATATCAATATAACTCAAGTAGGTAAAGCCACATACCAAATGTTATTAATTTATGTTCACAATTAAGGGAGATAACACATTACTTATTCTCCATAAGAATAACATGGGGGCTGAATACGGAGGATTGCTGCTACGGGAACTATCGACCAAAAAGTTCTTTTTGTGCAAATATCAATAGACCACAACGATATGTAGCAATATACCAAGTTTCATCAGGATAAGTTGATAAATAAGCAAGATATACAATTTTTCTTTTCTCCGTAAGAATAACATTGTACAACGTACTGTGTTTTTTTTTGCACTTTCAATATCTATGTAACCATTTTACGTACAGCAATGATCAAAACACCAAATTGTGCGTCTTTTTAAGCTGATTCCAATGGAAAAAACTAAAATTTGACTTTTTCAAAAATTATTGTTCGTAAATAAATAGTAAAAAAAACATTTTTGGGGTTCAAAACCCCCCAAAAATACCCCTTCAGATAAGTCGATCTGACTGGTTTTCGAACTTAAAGTCATAAATGCTGCTTTACTCGTTTGCAGCAAATTTCGTCAAAATCGGATTATTTTTACAAGAGTTATCGAGCTCACGGACACACACACATATACAATGTATATATATATATGTATGTATATGTGTTTGTCCGTGAGCCATACAACCATGTGATATATGTATACAGTTTTGAACGAATGGTGTTTTTGGCATCTGGGGGCTTTAAAATGAAAAGTTATCAGGGTCCCGGGCCTAGGCCTTACCATGCCGACTACGGTAATAGCTTCTTCCCTATAGGGGAAATTCGCTAAAGCCGCCTTCACAGGAAAATACATTTTTTAACTCGGACACTAACTAAGGATTTCCGAAGAGCTGCAAGCTTTAAATCCGTATTTCCTGCTAAAAAATCAGGTAAAGAACTAAAAATTCTAATATAATTTTACAACCAAAACTGATTTCCTGTGACGGTGATTCCTCAAGTTTTCGTGTTATTCCAAGGTACAACAGTTTTGCAAGTTAGACACCGCGGCGTCTACGGCAGGATCTCGGTTATCCATAAAAGCGTAATACTCTCTATTCGATCCGCTGTTTTATTGTTATCTCTTGGGGCTTTGGTTTTCCATTCGTCTGCTCTATAAAGTGTGTCGCATATCTCTCGGTAAGCCGGGATCCCCTTCCCCCTCCCCCTCCCCCCCCCACTGCCGCTGATCCCCGCCTGATAGTAACACTTATTTTACACCGATAGTTCCGGGTTAAGCATTTTACGGAAATGCGACCCTAACTCCTAACCCTAACCCGCCCCATCGCTTTTTTATTCCCTATCCTTTTATACGGAAGCCATGTGATTTGATATCCCGGATATCTGTTTTACCACTGGGAAAAGTGTATGTGTTTGAGGAAAACGAGAGTTTGCTCTAAGATAAACTTATTGCAGTGATATTAATAAACTAATGTAACCAAGGTCAAATATGTTAGAATGACTTTTTTTTTATCGATCATTTACAAGTTTTATCAATTCGATCGGAATATCTTTCTATTATAGATGTTTTACAAACACGTCTCAAACGTTTTAAAATTACAAACCTTTCGTTGTAATTGTCGAATCGTACAATTAAATACCATTAACCATTAACCCAAGAAATTATTGTTACAGTACGGTATATATTTATTTCGGTAATGTAGTCTGTAGTTGTAAGTTTGGAGGTATTACAGCACTTCAAACGCCACACACTATAAAAATAATAAGCTAACCAAATAGAATTTATGATAAATTACGTTAAAAGTAAAATAATAAAAATGGCAAGCAATTAGTCTAAACTTAAACATCGGAAAATTCTCAATGAAATATTTACTATATAAAATAATCCATATTAATGAACACATAACGCAAACTATATACTGGTTTCCCTTTTATAAAAGGTGTCTCTTACATAATATGGTTGAAAGTTAAAAAGGTGTTTTTAGCGAATTTCCCCTATAGGTAAGAAGCTATTACCGTAGTCGGCATGGTAAGATAAAGGCCCGGGACCATGATAACTTTTCGTTTTGATGTCCCCAGATGCCAAAAACACCATTCGTTCAAAACTCTATATATATTTATATATGTCCGAGAGGACGGTAACTCTCGTAAAAATAATCCGATTTTAACGAAATTTGGTATAAACATGTAAAGCAGCATTTATGACTTTAAGTTCGAAAACCAGACAGATCGAGTTATCCGAAGGGGTATTTTGGTGGGGTTTTATACCCCAAAAATGTTTTTTTTTTGAGTTTTTACATATAATTTTTGATAAAGTTAAATTTTACTTTTCCCATTGGAATCAGCTTAAAAATACGCACAATTGTGTGTGTTGATCATTGCTCTACGTCAAATGGTTACAGAGTTATTGAAAGTGCTAGACACAGTACGTTGTCCAATGTTATTCTTATGGAGAATAATAAAAATTGTATATCTCGCTTATTTATCAGCTTATTCTGATGGAACTTGGTATACGGCTTCATATCGTTGTGGTCTATTGATATTTGCACTCAAAAAATGTGTGCCCGACAGTTCCCGTGCAGCAAACCTGCGTACTCAGCCGCCATGTTATTCTTATGGAGAATAAATCAAATGTCATAAATAGTTTATTTATAAATGTATATTGATGGAAACTTGGTATGTGGCTTTATGTGGTATTAAGACATATCTTATGCATTGTAAATTCGCTGAGTAAGCAGGTTTGCTGTGACGGGGGTATTTTATGTTTATTTTTAAGCGCAAAGAACCCCCAAATTGTTCGTACATGATGAATGCAGCAGTCCCCCATCATATTCCGAAATGACCGTTACTAAGACGGGGCTGTCTCACGAACGGATTAGTATTTCAAGATACTTCCCCCATAGAACAAGAAGTAGTTGATTTTCAAATGGTTACAACAACATAGGAACCATAAAAAATACTTAGTGAGAAGAATGGTGACATGGGAAGTAATGGTCGGATCAATACCATTTCAAAATTGTTAACACTTAAATGATTATAGGATTTAATTTATAACTTTGCTTGTATCGTCCTCCGTCGATCAACTCCACTGCACGCCCAATACATTACATATAAATCTAATATATAACTATGTGTCACGAGAATCGTTATGTATATTTTTGCGAGTCAAAAAATTAATATTTTAGATAACCTGAGAAATCAGTTATTTTTTTCTTTACTCATATGAAATGAGGTACGATCGTTATACTGATATAGTAAATAGCAGCCAATGACCGTGCCAGCCGAGCAGCTACGATAACATCAGCACTGACGCCACGACGCGGACGCTACTCACCCGACGCCCGACGCCGACGCCGCCTCATCTGATAAGACCCGGCCGGCCGTCGCGTACCGCCTGGACAATGCTTTTATTACCTTATCTTTTATATTTGTCCTCCTTTTTTAGGGATATTTCTGATAAAATTCGTTTTACCCCTCCATCACGATTTATTAATCCTAAAATGAGGGTTTTGTAACATTTCCATTTCTATTGTGTGATCTGACAGCAGTTATTTACTATTTTCAGCCCTTTGGGAGGATAATCAGTTGGCCAGCAAGCCTCTTTTGGATGCAAATTTAATTTCGTGTATTATGAAACATTTACTTAAGAAAGTATCGATGTATTATTTTTGATAAAGGTATAACTCCTTCTTATATTTTATCCAAGATTTATCCATTATTACTACAAACACAACATACATAGTTAGCAAAATTTAAAATATTTAAACTTAGGGAGTTTATCCATATTCAGTCACTGTTAACATCGTCTAGGTAATGTTTCAATCAGGAATAAGATTTTTTTAAATGTGTATATTGAATAGCAATTATGTTAGCTCAGGTTTTATTTATTTTAAGAGAAGGCTAATTAATGAAGATCATTAAAAATTAACTTATGTTATTACATCATACTTTATTTTACTACACTGAAAGGTTTTTTAAAATTTTCGTTTTAAAGAATCTCTTCAAAATAACTCTGAAACAATCTCAAAACGTTTTTCCCCCCTATGTTTGGGCGAGCGCCCTTACGCCCCAGTAAGTTTTTGTTTCTCATTTACTTGTTTATTAGAAGCCCTGCTGTAAATCCATCCGCATTGTCCCCCCCGACTCCCGATGGTCCCCACCCTTGCAGCGGCGGGGGGTTGTTCCTGGTAGCACCACGGAAGCCCTCCATTAAACACCCTGAATACACGTAGCAGCTAAAAGTCGAAAAACGCTTTTGTCTAGAGCTTTCTTCATTACTTACCAGTGTTTTGGACAGGTTTATTAGTTAGTGGGAATTTCCTTGGTACAGGACAATCATTCGTTGTAATTTGATGATAAGTTTTATATACGTTTATAAGTTTCATTCATTGGTAGGTTTTTTAGTAATTATATTAGTAGTGCAGCTGCGTCGATTTATAGATTCAAAACATTTAAATGTACTTTTAATCCGAAATACACCTCAAAAACACGTAAACGAACGAACGCTGGAACGATTTACACCACATTTAAAATTATTGAGTTTGTAAGTCGATTTTAACGTAACCGGAACCACAAGTCACTTAGGATGCTTTCTGCAATACGTACAGTGCGTTGCTAGATTGAAAACCAGGCCGTCCTTAATCCCAATGTTTAAATTACGTTAGTCTTATGGGTTCGGGCTGCCTGTTTTTCACTCGAGCAACGCACTTACACGCCAAATAATTTTGGAATAATGATTTTTCAGATGTAAACAACTTGTAATGACGGTTGAAAATCCGTGGTATAGTAAAATTCACCGTAATAATTAGGAACCCAAAATATAATCTTAAGAATCGCACAGGCTCAACCAATGCAATTATTGAAAGAATCATAACGTTATACATATTATTTTGTTAATGGTCTGCATAACGGTTGATTAGTACTATGCTATTAAATAAAAGGGAAAATTTCCCGTATATGTTATTTTATTATTAATTTCCTCCACTGTATAAACTCTTCAACTTAGAAAGGATTATTAGTAAATTTTCATTGGAAAGTGAAATATTAGCTTGACCCGCACGGTGAAACTTAAGGCCGGTACCACCATAGAAGTTCCTAACGTGACCCCCTGAACACGTTTTGGGGGGTCATTCAAAATTGTATATATATATGTGTGTGTGTGTTTGTGTGTGTGTGTGTGTGTGTGTGTGTGTGTGTGTGTTTGCACTCTAGCGGTCGCATTTTTTGTCCGATCAACTTCAAATTTGGTAGGGACGTTCCTTTCTGAAATCAGTTGGACAATTTCGTTGGGCAAAACAATCGTAAATCTCCAAACCCCTTTTTTGGGGATTAATCTTCCAAATTTCAAGTTTTTGGGCCCAAAAAGGGTCTAAAAAGCCCCAAATGTAAAGTTAATGCATGTAAAAAGATGGGAATTAGTGAGACGAAAGTTTTAAGCCCTCTCTCGTAATCCTAGCATAAATATTTACCTAGTTATTAAAGAAAATGTGTTTAGACTAAACACAGTACGTTGTCTTATGGGGGTTTTACACTAGAAAAGCCTGCTACTCCTTTGTTAGAATACATTTATCATCCCCAGCAACCTCACGCCTACTTTCAAGCCTGACTGGACCTTCTCCTAACATTATAATGTGCAAAATTGTATTCCCAGCTTTGCAGGTAAATGAAACCAGGAGCATCAGAACAGCCAAAAAATCAGTGTTTTCAATTTCAATAAAAATTGGAATACAAGTATGTGTTTACACTAATTTTAAGTTTTAAAAGTTGTTATGTGGAAATTCACTTTCCCTCACGTCAGCGTGCTGCGTGCGAACTCGTTTTCATTTAAGATATTAATTAATCACTCGAATTGCAAATAACACAATATTACGCTTATCAAAAGTACCCCAACGAGGCAGGAGGCGAACAAAATCCAAGTTTGAGATTAGCCCCGACCACATCAACTTGGATCGGGCGACCGCAGAGCTTTTAAATACTTGGAACCCAGTCGCCCGGCCACAATAAAGTCGAAACAAGCAAAACTCACTGGTTCACTTTTTAATTAATTGTTTAAAGCAGCGAGTAAAGTTGGAGGGCTGAGACGAAAATAAAAGGTAACAATGGCAGACACAAATTCGGGTTCTAATGAGTCGGGCGGATAGGTTTATGAATTGAGCGTGCTCCAAGGGTCCGCGCCGGGATCGCGCGACGCGCGGTGAACGTAAGTGCCATCGTTTTGGTTTCCCGCTAGCAATAAAATGCGCGCCTTGCATCGTCTCTACAGTATAAAACGTGGCCCGAGTCAAAATATCCATTATGTAGGGGCTTAATGGAACGGCACTATTTCTGTACCAGCTGTCGTTAGCCGCACGCGGGCTATCTTCACATTTGGTCTCTTCTATTCAGTGTCTTCCCTATCGCTGTGCTAAGGATGTGTTAGAAACTGGTTGGGTTCTTGTGGATTGTTTTTACTCATAATTAATTCCCTTATCAATTGAAATTACAAAGAGTATTTTAAATAGTTATATTACAACACAGTATTTTTTGGAATTTTTGTATTATAATAATTACTATTATTGCTTCTAGGACGAGCAAAATGAAAATGAGCTTTATTTTCCTCAATCAAATAATTATTCCTTTTAGATTTTAAAACATTTAGAATATACTTTATACATTGAGAAGGTACTATTGTTCATACAGGAGTTATAAGGTTATTAGTCCCCTAAATCATTTTATTAACTTATATGTAATTTAACTCAGTGACTAAACCTTATTCATGGGTAAAACCATTCTGACAAACAATCGTAAGATGTAAAATTCGTTGAAAAAAATAACAGAGTTAAATCAAATTCATTGCATGTGTTTCCATGTCGACCCTGTAACATACCAATACGTAGGTATAAACCTAAAATATATGGTTTATCAATTTGGTCATTATTTGTTTTCTAGCAGAAATTCAGTTTTTACTAACTAGGAAGGGGCAACGTATGCAATATCGATACAGCTATTAATTAGTCTGAAAATTATTGAAGGCGTTGCTCATGGGCCATGTCAAAGCCGCCTTTAAAGAGTGGTATCTATACTTGTTGCTATATTAAGATCACTATGTATTTATATAAAAGGTTGTATGTCGTTGTTTTAAATATTGTTTAATATGTTCTTTTGAAGTATACTGTACTTTATTAGCACTTATTAAATGGTGTATTGTCTATTGGTATTTAAAAACAAAACTAAAGATAAAAGGTAATTGTAATTACTGTAATACTTAACTAATAAAAACATAACTTGCCTGTGATATGGACTAACAACTTTAAAAATGCCAGATTACGGCAAAAAGAAATGTATACTCTTTAGTAAACAAATTTTGAACGTATTAAATAACTTGAATTTAAATTCAATATCTGAGTGGATTTTTTGTTACGGGGGCATTTAATTAATTAAAATTATTAAGTTCCAAGCACATTATTGAATTAACGATGCAATGCATTATAGTTTACCATGCCTACGTGTAAAACCCATCAACACTGACTATAAACACGCTTAACTTTACTCTCAGTTTAAATTCGAAACTTTTTGGGCTCACAACAGGGTAAGACACTCGTTAGCAAAACGATAAACATAACGTACTCTTTATTTTCTAACTTTAAGAGTAAAAAACGAGATCGCACACAGCACGCTGACGTGAGGGAAGTGAATTTCCACATAAAAACTTTTAAAACTCAAAATCAATACATTTGTCAAATTTTTATTGAAATCTGAAAACACTGATTTTGTGGCTGTTCTGATACTCCTGTTTTCATTTACTTGCAAAGCTGGGAATACAGTTTTGCACATTATAAGGTCAGGAGAAGGTCCAGACAGGCTTGAAAGTAAACGTGAGGTTGCTGGGGATGGTAAAAGTACTCTAACAAAGGAATAACAGGCTTTTCTAGTGTAAAACCCCCATAAGACAACGTACTGTGTTTGGTCGATACACATTTTCTTTAATAACTCGGCAAATATTTATGCTAGAATGACGAGACAGGGCTTAAAACTTTCGCCTCTCTAATTGCCATCTTTTTCCATGCTTTTATTTTACATCTGGGGCTTTTCTGACCCTTTTTGGGCCCAAAAACTCGAAATTTGAAAGATTAATCCCCCAAAAAAGGGCTTTAAAGTTTTCCGATTGTTTTGCCCAACGAACTTGTCCAACTGATTACAGAAAGGAACGTCCCTACCAAATTTGAAGTTAATCGGACAAAAAATGCGACCGCTAGAGTGCAAACACATATATATATATATATATATATATATATATATATATATATATATGTCTATATATATATATATGTGTGTTTGCACTCTAGCGGTCGCATTTTTTGTTATATATATATACATACAATTTTGAACGACCCCCCAAAACGTGTTCAGGGGGTCACGATAGGAACTTCTATGGTGGTCCCGGGCTTAAGTTTCACCGTGCGGGTCATGCTAATAGTTCACTTTCCAAAAGAAATTCACTAATAACGATTTTAGTTGGCGGAGTCTCATTTTCCCCATGCTAGTATACGGGCGGCGAGGCACGCGGTAACTCCTCTTGCGGCGTTACCAATTCTACGACGCCGCGGCCTTCTTTAAAGCGGCTATGGCCAAATACTTCGAAATTAACTTTGTGTTAGGACTTGCATGTCCATGTGCCTACTAAATCTAAATCTTGTTCTAATATATTCTAAAACTTGTTAAAACGAGTTGTATTATGATTATATTTAGATAATGGTTGTAGAAACGACGTGACGTCTGAAAAATAATTTTAAATAAGTTGGTGGCAACTGAAAACATGGATTTAAACAATTTTATAATTGTGATTCTTTAAACACGTGACTGACTCATGTGACTCATGTCAATTATACCGTCATAAAACATTGTTGCGGTTTCATCCGCGAAAATTAAACGTAAAAAGCTAAAGAAGGAATATAAACCAGTGAGCATATTTGTAGTACAAGCTTGGGGTGAATTTAATTCTCTCAATCATTCATAGACTTTCAAAAATTCATGTGGAATTCATATACATAATCTACACAATTTGTTATTAAGTGAATGTTATAAGTGAATTTCCTTTGGAAAAGTGATGACCCGCACGGTGAAGCTTAAGCCCGGGACCACCATGGAAGTTCCTAACGTAACCCCCTGCACACGTTTTGGGGGGTCGATAACAACTTTGTATATGTATTCGCACTCTAGCGGTCACAATTTTTGTCCGATTTACTTCAAATTTGGTAGAGACATTCCTTTTTATAATAAATTGGACAAGTTCGTATGGAAAAACAATCGAAAAACTCTAACCCCCTTTTTTGGGGATTTCAAGTTTTCAAATTTTGAGTTTCTGGGCCCAAAAAGGGTCAGAAAAGCCCCGAATGTTCACGTATTGCACATTGAATTATTGTACGTAAAAAGCCAAAGATTTTAATCCCTCCCTCTTCAGTTTAGCATAAGTGCTTACCGAGTTATTAAAGAAACTGTTAATTGTCAAAATACAGGACGTTGTCTTATGGGGATTTTACACTGGCAAAGGCTGTTTTTCATATCTTAACATCGTTTTATCACCCCCAATACCCCTATACCAACTTGTTATCCTGAATATACCTCCTACTAACTTTATAATGCACAACATTGACATCCTATTTGTGAATTTAAATATAACAAGGAACATCAGAACAGCCAAAAAATAACAATTTTCAATTTTAAAAATAAATGTAACCAGTGTCAGTTTAAACCCTTTATTTGATCTTTTTAAGGTTTTAATGCATACATTCACTTCCCTCACGTCAGCGTGCTGCGTGCGATTTCGTTATTAGTTGAACGTTTTCATTAAAACTGGTTTGTGAGCAATTGAACTGACAAACTGGCTACCCCTGAAGAATTGGAAAAATTATTCGTAAAAAGAATGGACTAAAACGAATTAAATTATTGAAAAAAGACTCAGCAACATGTTGGTGCATATTTCAAGACGATATATGTAGGATTCGTTTTTTTTTGTATCGCAGAAGCAAAGAGTGTTTCTTAATTTCTTTGAATCATTCATTGCTTGTCAGACATTATGTCAGAGTATTTATTTTTGTGCAGCACTCATGATAATCGTTATTCTTCACATATTACCGAGCTATTTTCCGTATCAGCTAGGAATACTTTTCCACTCCACATCCGGAAAACCGCTGGAAATTTTTCCCTCACTGATAATCAGCTTTTCTTATTAATTAAACTATAGCGGTACGGTAAAAACGGAAATGAAATGCGTGCCTTAGAAATCAGCTGTTTTTAATACAGCTACGGTTACACGGTAAAACGATGTAACCTAAACATTATTGCTGTAATTTTGTTTTCCGAAACATTAATAGAGAACCTGATAAAAATGTCTGAAAAAGATGTTTTATATTTGCAGTGAGATGGAAAGAATCGTTTATAACTTGCACCTAAAGTGTTATCCTGGTACTTCATCCAATTATTGTTTACTAGTGATGAAACATACTCTTACGTAACATTCACCTAAACCAAACAGCTGAGTGGTCCCCCGCCGTGAATGCAGTCATAATCTGAGGCAGCGTGGACCACTGCCGGTAGGCCACTCAACACGGGGTGATTTAAAGCCCGGCATTGATTATACAGAGGGCTCACTACTAACAAAGGGCCGGTCACAAGGGCCGCTGGCTATCTCGCGATCTCTCAGATAAGTCCTGAAGGACGGTTTCCGGCGGTCCATTCAGATCCTGAGGGATGATATTAATATCTGCAGGTCAGAAGATCCGTCTACGTCTGTAGTACAACTTGTAGGGATCTCTCATTCAAGAAATACATCGTAAAGGACTCATATGAAAAATGCAGGGAAAACCCCCTAGCCCTATAACTTGACCTGTAGGAAACAAAAATTCATACACTGCATTTAATGTTGTATAACTTATCTATGTAAGTCGGTTTGATAAATAATCGCTAAAAGCCCGTTATAACTGGGTTACATTTTGTAATTAAAGATTTATAAATTACTCGTTGCAAAAAATCGTATTTACTGATAAAAATTGTAAAAGATTATTTAAACAATTTTCTGAACAAAATAAACAATAAATTGTGTTGTAAAAAGACAATATTTGATCTAAGAAAAAGAGGAACAGTATTTTTTTATTATTATTTGGGTGGGCTTTGCTTCCTGGGAATTCTTATAAACGTTCCCAGACAAAGAAATTAGTACCTTCAAAATGTTTGACTGAGTAACAACATTTCAAAATGAGCTAGATTTCAAATACCATTCTAAAACACTTAACAATTTGTAATTGGAAGAAAAACCCCATAAATTGAAAATAGCACGAAACTATCATCTTTCTCTAAAATATTTCACACACGTCTCGTCTTATGTTTAATCTATTTCCCGGAATCCGGCCGCCGCGGTATTGTCGCGGGAGGCGTGAACCTATAATTTATCCGCAGCGAGTGTATGGTTCCGCCGCGCCCCCTGGAGGGACAATAGGGGATCGTCATCACCTAGAGGATTAATGTAGCCCGATGTTTGACAGAACTATTGTATACCGGCCCAGCTGTGCCGATTCATACAAGCCATTGATTCCGACACGGGAATTCGGCTCATTGTGCTTTATTGATTTCCAAAAATATCGCAAAGCAAGCACCCTCCTCAAGGATCACGGAACCCTTGGCGAAGCCCTGCTCAGCTTACGAGCTCCTTTATTTGGTCTGGGATGTCGTTTATTCTGCGTTTTCAATATAAGCGCTTGCAAAATGAATGGTTGAGGTATGAAATTTATCTTCCTGAAACTTTCTATTTTAGTTTAGTTTTGCTGTGTGAACCAAAAAACGTCTTAGGGTCTTGAGAGTTTGAGCTGTAATGTGCTCCATAAAATTGTTAATGAAAATTAGGCTTCAGAGCGTAATGGTTAGAGTCCTCGCCTTATATTCATAGGTTTTATAAATCGATCCTGATTAAAATGTGAACATTTTGGTCCACATTGAAACCAATTGTAATCTGCCATTGATGATTTCTAAGAACCTCTTGACCTTAAGTAGTAACAAGACTAGGGATTGAACCGCAAACATTCAAGAAAGACATTGAATCAAATGAAAAACTTCCTTATTGTAAATAGAATAAATTATTGACTAATATCAACACAGCAATCTAGGCAAATAAATTCAGTTGTCCGGGTGGATTATATATACATCGTTGTGGTAAATTAAACTTACAGATAACTGATTAAGTTTTCATCAGAATAAAATCAGTAGGGCAACATTATATAAATAAACTTCTAATGTGTTTCGGACAGTAAACACAAAAGCAGTCTAAATGGAATATTTTGTTTTACGCTTCCACATCTTTAAGGTACACGTATTTTGAGATGTTGTATAAGACAAACATTTATGGTATAAGCAATTAACAATTCTAAGTCAAGGTTATAACTCTTGATACAACGTGTATAAATAGAAACCTTTGCCTAACGATAAGAGCAGTCGACAACAAATTTGATTTGATTTGATCCACACATTTGGTTTTTAAATTGCTTCGCAACATCGGTATCTCTCTTAAATGGTTTTGATATTAATCCATGGTCTGACCGCAGTTGGCGCACTATAGGCGTGCGGCCGTGGCTTGCTGTGCAATCTGCGGTTTATGCGATTTTATATTGAATTCCCCAAAACTAAATCTATCGCGTTAGATAGCAAATATCTTTTCTTCAACACCTCACTTTGCAGGTCGTTTTGGGTATAAATAAGCCAGCGGTATTTTGTAACGCTTTGAAAGGGAATGATCCAAATCCTGGTCTTGTTACTAACAGGATGTCGTTGTTAAGATTGTTTAATCATCTAAAACTTAATCGAAGGTATATTCTTTAACCCATAAAACCCTTAAATATTTTTAAGGCAAACCAATTTTGATCCACAGTCTTTGTTTTACTATGAAGAATGTCAAGCCCCAACCTTGACAACCTTGACATTGTTCTTTGTCATTGAAGAATGTCAAGCCCCAACCTTGACAACCTTGACATTGTTCTTTGTCATTGAAGAATGTCAAGCCCCAACCTTGACAACCTTGACATTGTTCTTTGTCACTGAAGAATGTCAATTCGCAGTACTTAAGAATTTAGACAATATTCATGGTAATGTTATCCAGAACTAACATAAAATGGGGCTCCAGTGACGTAAAAATTGTCGTTTCTGCCTGCTTCTCTCATGATGACAATTTGCAAAGCTTGTCCCTCCTCAATAGCTTATTCAAAATTGTTAGTGTATGGTAGACTTTGAAGAGGAAAAATACCTATAGTCACTTAATAGTAATTTAAATTAGCAGGATTGTGATATCACAAATAGTCCGCCCATTCAAAACTCGTAAATACTGAATATTTTGGAATTTTATTGATCGAATAATGTGTGATATTGAATTTTGTATCGCTGAAGTCGCTAGATATTGTTCTTACCTTTAAAATGAGCCATACATTAACTATATATGATAACCCATTGAGGAGGGACGGGCTTTGAAAATTATTTCTATTATTTATGTATACAACATTATTTTACATTAGCTGGTCTTACTAAGTAATCTATACTACTTATCAGTAAGGTCTAATTATTCCACGGTCATAGTTGGAAAACATAATAGTTAGGAAAGCAAGTGGAAACTACTGATGTTTCCTGATCCTAGCCTACTCTTAATCAGTTCATATATTTTTGCCTGACTACGTTTGCCTCAGTCAAGTCCAAAAAGACTTTAAGAATAGGGTAAGCCGTCAACTGAACCTTATAACGACAGTTGCGTTTTTCGAATGATTACTTGATCTCTTTGCGTAGAACAGATTACACCACTCACTAGTGCAAATAGAGTCTCGATTATCCGACCTTCGGTTATCCGACCTTCCGTGTTATCCGACCGCCCCCGTGCATGATCGAACAATCGATTTCCGCGCGCCTACAAAAAAACAGCGCCTAAAAATAAAAATAAAAGTTTTGTAGCATCATTTTTATTATTTTCCGTGCTATCCGACCGTCCCCGTGCACAATTTAACCACGCAATCAAACAATCGGTTTCCGCGCACCTAAAAGAAAAAATCTAAATTTTTAACATTGTTTTTATTATTTTTCGTGTTATCCGACCTTGCCGCGGCCGGTTTAGGTAGGGTAATCGAGACTCTACTAATGCAAATGCTGTACGTATCACAACCGGCGCGGCGCCCGCTCACCCATCCGCGCCCAAGAGCCCAACGACGGTCGCCCTATTACTGATACTATCGGGTATCCCAAATTTCATTCTTGATCCTATCACGGCCCAAACTTTCATTGATGGCCCCCGACACAAACTCGAGAGCTCTAATTTGTATCCATCAGATCCAAACACAATATCGCCCTGATAGCTATCTCTGGGGCGGCAACGGAAGCTAAATGCTAAACTGCCCCATTCAAAACGCAGTTTTTACAGTGCCGAATGTAATTGTGAGGTTTTTGTGGCCAGTTGGTATGAGGATGCGGAAAATTACATGCAAGGCTGTTAAATTTTTTATTTAAAGAGAAAAATAAAGAAAATTTCCTAAATTACTTATACACTAACGAATATAAATAAATCCGTTGCCAAGCGGTATTAAAAAATTTTGTATTGCTTGTTCTAAAAACATATATGTGTTCGCATTGTATTTATCTAAACAGGATAGACCAAACCACGTCTCACAACACTACGAAATATACGTATACTTACTCTGTACTTACATAGAAATATATAGGGGCCGAGCTTTGCTTGGGGAAGGTCTGACAGTTTGTTTAGATGTATTGTCATTGTCCTTCATTCAATGATTTTAGTCATTGTTCTCAGGAAATCACATTTTACTACTTCAACTACATGAGTATTACTTTGACATTTAAATTAATAATTATAAACAGCTGTTATAATGCTTTTGGTTTAATTTAAACTCCATAAGCCTAATATTTTTTTACTTTTACTTTTAGTTTTTTAATATTATTTTATTTTTCTGCGGATGAGAACTGTCTGGAACTTATTTTTACTATCAGCGAAAAAACAGCCACCGTTGAAATCGATTGCTGTTCCATCTATTATGTATGCTAACCGTATTTTATGTAAATACAGTATAAGTGTAAATATATTTTGCAGTGTTGTGAGACGTAGGTTATGTTTAATGGTAAACACGTATCATGACACTCAATAAATTGTGTATGCTAACAAACACATTTTTCATAAGTTATTTAATAGGTGGTTTTAAAGGTTTTTTGTCAATCGTAAGTAGGACTATATTGACTAGGAATGTACACCACTAGAATTGACCTATGACAAACACAGCTGTACTACTACAATATTTAACTGACTGTAATTTAGTATACTTTAAATGGATGTACAAACGTAATTTCATCACTTGTAATCAAAGTTTTTAATTTTGATTTGAACCAATTTTTAAAAGATGTCTATTATGTGTTGTCCATGTAATAAATAAAGTAATTTCAATTAAATAACTCACTTTGTAGGGAGTGATTATACTAACCCTAGCGCCGGGTCAGAAAGTACATCACTAACCAACCAGAATTGCCAACCAAACAACACAGTATAAACCTTATTTTAAATGTAAAATAGTAAGAAAACTTCCAATTAGTTAATTTTGGAAGTATTTTGTATTTTGAAGGTAATTTTGAACCTACCTTGGTAACCACGCAATAACTTTGTAATATTTGTAGTACTCTATGTTAGCCTTGATATTATAGAAAAATCAGTCATCTTTTAAATTAAAATATCCTGTAATTATTTACATATTCAAATATTCTTTGTGTGTTATTGTGTATGTAATACTAACATATACAGTTGTGTATTGATATTATGTTGTCGTAGGTACACAATCAATATTTATTTAGATTAAATACATTTTCAATGAGTTTTGTATTGAAAAAAATTTGCTTGTTGCTGTTTTTTATGACCAAAGAAATAAATAGTTTTCACAGTTTAGTTTAAATAATTTACACCAATTATCGATATATTTACACGCCAAGATTATTTACCAGATTGAATGAGTTAAAAAATATTTAGTCAAATGAACGCGAGAATATTTTGTGCAAAAATCGCATATTTAAGGCATTGCTAATACGGAACAGTGGCTTCGAAGAATTCCTGGAGGAATGTCAATTATTGAAGTGTGAATTATTTCAGGAATTCTTTTGGCCTTGGGAATTTCACGATTACATTATTGGCGCTCCGTTTGCGTTTGGCCAAAGTGTTTGATATGAAATTTTATACTGTGGTAATTATGACTTCAAGATGGAAAATAGCTGCAGGGACTACTCGATACTCCAGGAACTATCAAATATAGTTCAACCAATCAAATCGTAAATATTGAATATTTTGGAATTTTACCAAGCGATAAAATTGTTATAAATGTAATCTTTATGTATTTACTTTATATTTAAAATTAGTCATACATCGACGTTTTCGGATAATCCGTTAAGTCGGGCTTTGAAAGTTAACATTGGTTAACATAGGGGGGGGGGGAAGCAGGTAGAAACGCCAAATCTTTCGTGATTGGAGTCCAGCACCCTTCCCGTCTAGTACTGCAGTAACAATGTCATAAGTAAGATTCATTGTTTTAGGCACTACACTTATTTCGATAGTTGTTTTGCTTTTTGATACCTGGGAGGCGACCTTTGCATGGAGGAAATTGATTCTTTATTGATACTCTTACAGATACTTTATTGATACTGTTATTGATACTCTTATTGATATTTTATTGATACTCTTATTGATATTTTATTTATACTCTTATTGATAGTCTTATTTATATTTTATTGATACTCTTGTTGATATTTTATTGATACTCTTATCGATACTTTATTGATTATCTTATTGATACTTTATTGATACTCTTATTCACACATTATCTCGTAAGTGTTACTTTGACTGCCCACCGGTTGTTTTGTCAGCTGTTTGATTATTTTGTTATGATCCACAATCCAAATGATAACATTATAAAGTTAGTTTTAAATGAGTTTCCCTGGGGTTAGGGCTTTTTTCAATCGACTGCTTGGCCCACAAACCCTATTTTCGAAGCTGAACCAACATTTTTCCGCGAAATTCCGAAAGCGATTTTTTCCTAAATAAATTGTTTGATTAGCTTGTTGTTTGTTATGCTTGTTGTTTGTATTAGCTTTTTAATTACGAACTTTAACTGGCCTTGCAGTACAAACAAATGCATAGTTACCAACAAGTAATGTGAAGTTGTAAGAGGTAACTAAACAAAACTACTACAAAACCATCAGCACATTTAACTGGGAGAGTGAAGATATACCAGTTTACAATAATAATGTAGCAAACGGTACAAGGCTAATAAAGATTAGCTGAATATTATTACATTTTGAATAACTTGTATGTATCTTAAATCTTTATGAAAACCTTTTAATGACAACAAAATTGAACTTGAGTGTCAAAATTACATCTGTGGTCGTTGTATTTATGAAGTTTATTGTTTGGTCAGGGTTAATTATCAAAGGAATCTTTGAATAATCCTTGATTTTGCACTTTGTAAGCGGTGTATGGCTTTGTAATGGAGCTCAATGGTATTATTATCTTTATAATCAACATTTCTAAACCTAAGCGATAGGTCTATAAAATAATAGGCTATGTAAACTGAGTAAATAGGTACCAGTAATTTTTTTTATTTATCTGTGTTGTTTCCGTCTTTTAGTAAACTTTAATTGAACTTTCTCACGGTTTGGAAAACGCAAAACAAAAGACAAAGAAAAGTAACTTTAGAATTTTGTTTTAAATAGCTTTATTTCAGCAGAAAAGTATAAAAATCATACTTTATTAGAAATCATGCAATGGGATGTTGTTCCTGTCAAGTCCATGATCTTGTATAATTTGAAACCAGATAAAAAACAGCTTTTTCGCTGATAAAAAAAAATTCACAAACTGTAATGGCGTATAACTATCGTCATTGATGTGACCATGAGTGAACTTCTAAGAAAAATATATAATTTTCATCGTTTTCCTTTTACAGTTTATATAAGGCACAACCCACAAACATTGCATTTTTAAAATGTATCGTTTTTCAGTAAATGAATTTTCAAGCAAATTTTTCAAGTCCTTGGACATAATTTACAAGCTACAGTCGTAGGGCGGGTACGGTGTTATTCCCCAGTGGACCCAGAAGGGGTGTAATAAATTCTGGTTAAGGGCTCTGCCTGACTGCCTAACTGATTTCAGACCACTTTCTCTTCCAGTTTAACTATATTGCATCAGTAGTCATATTTGGAACTTCTATTAAACGTGGCTTCTATTTTCAGGTTCATAACTGATATACATAATACATGGACGTGATTAACCTTAGAACCAATGTGTCGCCAGATCGTAGAGGGAACATCTGAAAATGTTGTTAGGGTTCGAAACTGCATGCAGCTGTGATTTGTCACTGGGCAATAAATGAATTATGTTTTCTGGAACTGGTTAAGCTTAGGTAGTAGCGGTTAAACCGTTCCTTTTAAATACAAAAGCAAACAAACACAAAATAATAACGCCGATACAAAAATGAAATCATATAAATGTTTAGTATACTTTATGGGGTTTTCTGAAACATAAATATACAAAATAATCAACGAGTTCGTACGCAGCACGCTGACGTGAGGGAAGTCAATTTCCACATAAAACAGGTTTTTAAACTCAAAGTCAGTGTAAAAACATACATTTATTCCAATTTGTATTGAAATCTGAAAACATTGATTTTTTTTGCTGTTCTGATGCTCCTGGCTTCATTTTCCTGCAATGCTGGGAAAACGATTATAAGGTTAGGAGAAGGTCCAGTCAGGCTTGAAAGGGGACTGAAAGGCGTGACTGGGGATGATAAAAGTACACCAACAAATGAATAACAGGCTTTTCTAATGTAAAACCCCCATATGAGTGTTTAGTCAATATAAATTTTCTTTAATAACTTGGTAAATATTTATGCTAGAATGACGAGAGAGGGCTTAAAAATTTTGCCTCACTAATTCCCATCTTTTTACATCGGGGCTTTTCCGACCCCGGGCCCAAAAACCCGAAATTTGAAAGATTAATCCCCCAAAAAGGGTTTACATTTTCTGATTGTTTTGCCCAAAGAACTTGTCCAACTGATTATAGAAAGGAACGTCTCTACCTAATTTGAAGTAAATCGGACAAAAAATGCGACCGCATTTTGAACGACCCCTCAAAACGTGTTCAGGGGTCACGTTAGGAACTTCAATGGTGGTCCCGGGCTTAAGTTTCACCGTTTGGGTCATGCTAATAGTTCACTTTCCACAGTAAATTCACTAATAACAAATCATTATAGTTTACATTAAACAAGGTTGTATTACAACCACTTTTTTATACACTTTGCGTGATTCTCACAAGAAGCAATGCCTGAATAACATTTCCAAGAATGTGAAGATATATCATAGAAGCCAGGGACATAATGAGTAAATTTACAATCAAACTATCAGTTTTTAATTTCCCAGGTGCACGTTTTCTTAAGAAAGTGGGCAGCAACTTCTTTGTATTCTTGCTTTTTTACCATAAGGAACATGTATTACTCATTTTTAGAATGACCTATACTATACTACAAGATTCTTGGGATGACCAAATAAAACAAAATGTTTAAGGCGCTTGATTGTGAATTAGTATGAAGTACTTCGTTGCTTCTGCCTCACACTCTAGGCAATGATGCTTGTTTGAAATGACACAACCCACTGAATTGACGTTAGATAGTAAAACTTTCCAAAACTGACAACTAAAGTCGACTTTTAATTTTTGATTCCTCTTTTAACAGTTTATAAGGTCCCCATTTCACCCGGGACATAAATATGCCCGTGGGGGGTGGGTGCTGCACTCTGCAATTAACTTTTTGAACTACTTCGAATAAATCGTATTATGTTTAAGGTATGATTTGATAACCTAAAATGAATACCCATAAGAATAGCAGTCGAAGTTGGAAGTCGAGAGCTGAAGCACTGAATAGACAGATAAGCACAATTAGTGCATGTATACTCAATGGATGAAAGAATTTTGCATTCCCGTTTTTAGCCACCAACATGTACGTGACGAACATTGCATGCCTTATGGTTATGGGAATTGTTTTATGAGTCAGAGGAAATTATTTGGATAAAATATGTAGGTTTCTCTGAATAAATTGAATTTTCAAGAATAAGTAAGCCTTTAATTTTAATAGCCCTATAGAGGTTAGAAGTATAAATTTAAAATACATTTTAATATGTTTCCGCCAGTCAGTACGGGGGTGAGATTCATTTGGACATGTTTGAACAATTGTTTGATTGATTTACTTGCATCCAAGGTAATTTTATAGGTATTACTCTGCCCCTTCCACCGACACATGCAACCCGTGACACTCCCCTGTATTTCAACTGACACCTCTTTCTCGCAGGCTGACGTAAATTTGCTGTTGCGGATCGTGCACGAAACGTAGTTCGGGTTAAATCGTTTTTCAAGTAATGTATCTTTAAAATTGTTTTGTTATTTTATTCATTAACATTTTCTGCCTAACCGTTACTTGGAAAATGCAATATTTAAAAACAAATTTAAAATAAATTACAGTAAAATATTAAATAACGAGTTTTAAAATACTGGGAATAAATAAAAAACTTCATTGTGAAAATATCATAATTAATATGATTATAAGACCGATTTTTCAGGCTTTTTAAAAACAACTTTAAATAATAAAATTTTTATTTTTGTATTTTAGAATCTACTCAATTCAGGAGCAGTCGAATAAATTGTAACGTATTATAAGTATATGATATCAGGTGTTTTCTTCGTCATTTGACATTTCGCCTTGACGAACATTATAAAATGTTTAAATTTCACATTTTGTCAGAGGTAAACGCGATGTATCACCAGTTGCAATTGGGTTTAGAGAATGTAAATGAGGGTTTCAATTGTATAATTCGCTGTATTATTTCAACACCATGTTCATAATAAACCTATTTTGAAAAAGGTTCATCAAGAACCAAAGATTTATAAAAGTGTTGGAAATCATAATGTAATGCGCTTTTAATAGCTTAATAGATACAAGATATTTGCTATTCTCCTCACTAAAATTGTATTGTTTGCGCTTTACAATGATTCATTAATAAGCAATTTTGGATGATCGATGAGCAGGGACGAGATTTGTAAAAAAATTCTCCTCTCATAAAAAACCCTTCTTATAGCTTAGCTCAGCCCCTTCTAGATCGTCGTCTGATAATCTCTTCTCAAGAAAAGCTCATTCTCTTACAAGTCCTCCTCCACTACAGCTCCTCTGTTTTAAGGTTTACTCTAGCTAACGTTAGTGTCGACGAAACACTTGGACATGCCACATGCACTACTTTAATTTGTATCCCGTATATCATCGTATATTCATCGTATCTCGTCGAATATATTGTTGTACCTTTTAAACAATGCACAAAATTATTAAACTAGGTAGTATTTATTTTTCTTTACGATAAAAATACCATTCTTTTTGGACCTTGTTCAAAAACCATATTTCGACCCCACCCTAACATGACTTATGCTGCAGTGAAGAATATACAACATAATTATTGGCGGTTCTAAACACGCTTGTAAAGATATAATGTATGTTGAATATTTACTTGAATCACGAAGTGTGTTTTAAACATAAACTACTACTGTAGTTCATGGCGTAGACTAGATTACGTTGTAAGATTGGTAATGGATCATATAATAAACATATATTTTTAAAGAGACTTCCAAAATATATTTGCTGTGATTTTAAGCAGTAAGCAACGTCGATATGCTAGTGCAATCACTAAATTAAATAAATAAATAAATAAATTCAACAATAAGATTGCTGTGAAATGTTACTTCTCTGTGGTTTTATTTAATATCAACAATACAGCTTTTAGGAGTTTTCAGGTATGAATATTCGTTGTAGAGAAATATCCAATTTTTTCTTATTTCAACTTGTTTACGGCTATCATCTTTAACAGCCAGGTGACGGTAAGGTGTTTTGTAGCTAGGGGACAAAATAGCCGTCAGTTAAAAGGCAAGTGTATTTCTTCAATCAAAACCTCCGCGCTACCTATTGAATTATTACTCAACTATTCTACACCAATAGAGCTCTCTGCGCTACCTACCGAGAATCGCTTGAACTAACAGCGCCGTTGCTGGTAACTGTATGTGCTGCTTTTAGCGGCAAACGCTAGAACTACTTGTGGACTGTTATCTGACAGGATATCACCGCCAAGCGGGAATTTTCTCCGTACAATCAAGGTGTTTGAAGAGGTTCAAAGTTGGCGATGATGTCAATATTTGCTGCTGGACACGGGACTGTTTGTCCTGTCTTATGTCACTGACATTTGTGTTTGATCCTGCTCCCTTTGGCCATGGTAAAGGCAAGGGGTTTTCTCTTTCATTTTGTACTTGACAAATAATTACATTACTTCTGAACCGACGGGTTATCGATTTCCTCTATGAGTATTATTCGAGAAAAATGTAGTCAAAACGAATTCGTTTTACTAGTTTATTGATGTCTTGTTATGTTATAATGGTATTACAACTATCAACCACTACACTTGTATCTAAGGATTTGTCAAATTAAACTGTAACAACAGCTTCGTAATTCGACTATGAATAATTTTTACAAGCGTTTTAATCATTGTGCACAATGTATTAGCATGATTGATTTTTTTGTTTGAAAAATATTTAACATTGAAATAGTTTTAAAATATTATACAAATTATGAAATGCAATTCTATTTAAAACCCTGGAATTAATATAAACTGAAATTATTCAACCGTAATTAAGTCGTAGATAAAAACTCCGTATTTTGAAAGTAATCATACGTAACTCAAATGATGTTGTTTTCTTATCCTAGGAAAAATACCTTTTATACCCAGCCGCCAGTACCCTCCGCGGGATTACAACAGTTGTGTGTGTTACATTCTTTGGTTTACCATATACATTTTACGAACAATGTATCTGTTAATGTTATCATCTTGTCAAATAAAATTGATAAAGGAGAAAAATATACATTTAAAGACCCTTATTTGGAACGGATTCCTATACGGTGAAATCGGGGTAAAACCATAAAACCCTTTACCGTTCCTATATTAGACATCATAAAGAATCAGTGAACCAAATTTCACATTTCTAGAAGCTGAAGAAGTAGTGATGAATTATCCTGGGCTTTCAGTTGTATAAATTAATATAATAAAGTTCAGCTTACTTTATATATGTAACACTTCTGAAATAAAATAAAACTTAAATTTCTTTACAGATATTGTAAATAGATTTGTGACTGCATTTTTTAAACCTCATAATAGCGATGGATTTTAATTTATTATTGATTTATTTGATCTTCACCTATCGCTTCTGGTGTTAAAAACTACACTACGTTTCGGGAGGTAAGGAAACTCCTCCCGTTATCAAGTGAACACTACTTGCATATAAATATCAAGTTCTTAAACCTTACGAACCTAAATAGTTTAGATTTGTTTACATTTTCTAAATGGACAAATTAAAAAAATGTAGATTAGTTAGGTGTAAGAACTTGATATTTAGATGCGAAGTGTTCACTTGATAACGGGAGGAGTGTCCTGGTTAATTATTTTGTTGCCTTATTAAAATGTGAATGAAAAAATAATTAGTGTCCCACTTTTATTCCAAGGTTTGGGGAGTTTAACTCGAAGCATTTTAAACCATGGAATCACTTGTGTCCGTATTTCAAACATCAAATGCAACTCCTAATACGCGTAAATGAGCCAGGCATGATAAATTTGTTTATATATATATATATATCGATTTTTAAATACTCGAAAGGCCAGCCAGCTACGAGAACCCAACTTTTATAACATTTGTGGTAAAATAATTTAAACTAAAATCAAATAAAAAGTATATTTTTTCAACAGCACAATTTTGGACTTAAAAGTTTAGTTTGGAAAAAGGCTTTCCTCGAATTGTATTGATAACAGGATTTCAGCTTATATTATTTGAAATCTTGATACAAATTTCATACTCAATAACAAATTGTATTGCAAAATTAAATGTCTGCGAGCTGGTAGCGTTTCAGTTCAACAAAGTAATCCCCTCTGACCTCGCAGTTAAAAATATTGTCAAGCAAAAATGAAATTCAAATATATTAAATCAGACAGGTAAAACTACAAATATCTCTTAAACAAATGTATTATTTTTGCACATGCATTATATTTTATCATATTTTTCAAACAGAGGTCCATATCTTTCAAGTGCGTGTGTGAGTGCACTGCGGATTGTGCCACCCCATACCGAACATTGGTTCTGTCATATTTTATTCAAGGCCAATTTACCACATGTTTGTTCTGTTGTTGCTTCCATAGTTTCCAGCCAACTGGATTTTCAGTTGTCACACAAGTTGATACTGCAGATATTTTTCACAATTACTAATATTTTTAATATTTTATTCCATAGCCATTGGTACCTCTGAGGTACCATTTTATTATTTATTATTTTTTCGTATTGTTTTTAAGGCTAGTAGGTCACGTTTACATAAATATTTTATTTGCCTTAGAGATCCATAAATGGTTTTCTAGATAAGATAAGGCGTACTTAAGGTGAGTACAGCTTAAGTTGGGTTCCAAACCCCCTAGTCACTATTTTTTTAAACCGATCCCGGGACCTTCCCAACAAATTTCTCGCTTTTCACTAAGCTGCTCTAATAGCTTTCATTTTTATATTTAAATTGATGAGTTTTTTCACATTGTAATTTTATGGCTCTCTCAAATGTTTCTTGATGCTCCTTCCATAGAAGGCAGGGAATTATAATGTTACCTGTAAGTTTATTCCACAATATAAGCCCCATAAATATTGAAAAATGCTATGGATTTCAGATGTCAATGAATTATAGGAAATCAGTGTCATTAGCGTTTGTTCGTATGGCTATTTGGAAACCTAACTATGCATTAGAAGCAAATAAAATATCAAACCGGAGATTAAACTAAATATTTGAAAGACAAATTTATTTCCAAAAACGTTAACTATTTATAGTAGTTTAATAAAACTAAAATGTATTTTTTGAGATGATTGTTATTAAATATTAATACATAAAAATATATATACATTATATATAGGATTTTTTCTAATAAGTTTTTCCTTTTCGAAAACAATGTTGCCGAATTTTGTTACCTATGTAACATTTTATTTTTCACCATTAACAATTTAAAATTTCGTTATCTTACAAATATTTAACGAGAAGCAACCAATAAGTAACCAAGGTGCGCTAATAAACCCCTAGTTATAAACTTGTAAACTCCGATTTAAACATACCACTAGTTAGAAACCGACAGCAAAGGAGAGCACCGAGCTTTGGTAAAGAGAAAGCCACAAGTGTATCGCTATCGCACCAGCTGATCGACCGCGGACGGGTCTGACGGATTCTTTGAGACCTTTGAGCTGACGTCATCAAAGAACTGTTGCTAATGAATGGCGTCCGACTCCTCTCCCTTTACCTCCATTAGAGATGAACACAACGATTGCAACCCGTGCACAATTAGTACTGAGTACTGAATGCCTATTACAAGCGATACTAAAATATCGGATACAGATTACAACCGTTACAAAGTACTGAGTACCGATTGCAACCGTTGCAAGGTACTGAATACTGATTACAATCGTTAACAAGGGTTGAGTACTGTTTCTGTTATTAAATCCTAAGTGCTGATTACAACCGTGGAAAAATACCGACAACTGATTACAATCGTTAAAAAGTGATGAGTACTGCTTCTACCAGAGAAAAAGATACCAAGGCCCGATTATAAACGTACCAAGTACTTACTGACAACTGATTACAATCGTTAAAAAGTGTTGAGTACTGCTTCTACCAGAGAAAAAGATACCAAGGCCCGATTATAAACGTACCAAGTACTGACTGACAACTGATAACAATCGTTACCAAGTATCGAGTTTTCCGAACATTCATCAAATAGTCACTGCCGATTACAACCGTTACAAAGTACTGAAAAACTTAAACAAATGTTTTTTCCTATTACTGTTAATTCCCAACGTACTAACGGTAAAACATATTAACGTTGTCTAATATTATTCTTATTATAAATTTTGTTTAAATCACTTCTCTCTCATTTACAGATCAATTTAATTCAAACTTGGTATTTAGTATTTAAGTTAAGTTAGCATTAACCTACAGAGGAAATTCGGAATACAGTGCCTCCTAGTCCGGGGGGGGGGGATTCCCCCTTTTAAAACTACTGTGGTGCCTCCGGTAAAAATATTTGGGTAGACGTTTGTAAACAAAGTTTACTTAACGACTTTTTATTCATGCTACCGTACTTTATATTTTATATGTTGGAATTATAAAGGAATTTATTATAAAAGGGTTAAAAGGAAGAAGGTGTGTGTCAGTTTTATTATACAGTTTTTTTGTATTGAGGGTCAGTAAATAATATCACAATTAACTACTTCCTGAACGAACTTGCTAACCCATTTACCAATCAAATCAACTTACTATCTCAAGCATGCATCTACTAAGTACTATGTACTAAGTACTGTGTACTAAGTACTATGTACTAAGTACTATGTACTAAGTACTATGCACCAAGTACTATGGAACAAATCTAACATGCAATAGAAATGTTTATACACATCTTCGAAAACTATTTATTTTCGTGATTAATTAATTAGCTAATTCCGGATTTCAAAGTAGTAATTTACACTGTATTTACCACTTTTTAATAACCCATTTTGAACTTTAAGTTTTTTTTATAATTTTGATAAATGCATAACAAACATCCGTAGTTGCCTATACAAAATTGAAGTTTGAAAAAGTCTGAATAAAGAGATATGACCTTAATACTCGATGGATGATGCGGCGGCAGTTTGTTTTCGGTAATTTGGTGGATACATTTAAGGATTATTTGAAATGTTTGGCATGAATCAACGGTGACCACAACGAGAAACGGGTATCGTAAAAGTGAAACGAAAATGTAAAATCACTGCTAATAAAGCCGAAAGATTTTTTTTATATTTTGAAATTGATATTGGACATTTGTTTAATTCGCTTTACTTATTAAATTAAATAGTTTCTTGAGTAGCATAATACGTGTTAGTACAATTAACAGGATAAAATAAAACTACGTATCACAACATTACAAAATATATTTACACTTATACTGTAAAAGACGGTAAATATACAAAAGATGGTACAAGGCGATCGATTTCAACCAGTCACACCGGTCATCATCAGACACAACAGTGAAATGTTTTGGCCTGATTATATCGAACATTTCGCTGATTGGGCCTGATGATGACCGGGGTAACTGGTTGAAAAAGATCGCCTTGTAATATCTTTTGTGTATATTTCACTTTCAAAATAAGTTCTAGACAGGCCTCATCCCCAGGAAAAATCAAATAATGTAAAAAACCTAAAATGAAAAGTTAAAAAATCAACATTGGGCTTATGGATTTTCAAATCAAAACAAAAGAATTGTAACAGCTGTTCATAATCAACCAGGGAACTGTCAAAGTAATACTCATGTTGTTTATGATTATTAACATGTGGTTTCCTGAGGGAAGAGATTAAAAGATTTGAGTGAAGATTACATATATAGAGTTGTAAAAGAAATCAAAGGGACATTGAGCTTTAAATAACAACTGGAGTGACCTTTAAAATTTAAAAAGAGGCAAATGAGTTATACAAATCTGATTATCAGAAGGGGGAACTGGTGAAATATTACTCCAAGACATCTAAATAAACTGTCTGGCCTTCCCCGAGCAAAGCTCGGCCCCCAGGTACTATTTTATTAATTAAATACGCATAAAAACAAATAGACGGGTGTCAGAGCGAGACATGTTCTATTTTTATATAACATTTGTTGTTTGGTTTCACCTCAAGAATGTAAGTTCCTGAAGTTTATGTAGAGTTTGGAAACACCTGTAGAGTTTTTCTATCACTCTTAGGGACACCTGTATCGAGCAACTCTAAATGACTGAAAGATTATCCCTTATCACAACCCTCCTCGCAGCTATATCAGTTTTCCCACGCGATATCAGGCACCCTCGGCATCTCCTATCATTGACCGCTTATCAGTGGCAAGTGTGGTGGTATCGTTAATTGCCTCAGAACTTCCTCTGGAAACCCTCTAGACCGGACACACATCTCGAATATCGATGTTTACTTGGAAACGTCGCGTCAACCGCGTTCTTATCTTTTACGTAAGCAGAGTTGGCAAAGATATCAGATTGATAATTTATAAATAATACGTCGATGACGAGTTAAGTTCTCGAGAATCTATGGCTAAAACAAGGACGCCTCGTTTTAAGTTCGGGTGGGAGTGAGACAATCCCCATGGAAAATTGATTTAGAAGTCCTTCTAAACTCCTAAGAAGAGATTTTTTCGTTTTGAACCATGTGACCACACGAAAGTTCCTCTCGAATAATACCTATTTGCATTTCCAGTTTTTAGTTACGAAACAGATGTTATAGTCATGGTAAAAGTTTGAGTTTGTATGAGTACTATAGTTTAGAAACTCATAATGCTGTTTTCCTTTACAATATTACTAGGCAATAACCCCTTCACCTTAAGTTGCATTGAAATGCTTGTTATTATTATGTCTTATTTGTAAACCAATAGAACTTGATTTATAAAACTTTAGTTCAATTAAAAAACTAGGTAATAAATACAATTTGAGCGCGTGTGCCTCTTTGTTTGAAGTACTACTTTAGTATTTAAAGATATGTGGCAAATTTATGTAAAGTTAAGTTAGACTGTATGATTTTCGAGGTGATTTCAATTGAAATCGAACACAGCTGGTAAAATTTCTGACAGTGCAAGGTAGTAATTAATAAAGAGTTAAACTAAAATTTTATTTTAAATTTGAACCAATCTGTGCTGGTATATGAAAACCACGCACAGAATACTCTAGTTTATTATTGAGTATTTAGTTAATTATTGAGTATTTGTTAATTTATTTTAAGGGGAAAAATTGCAGGTAAACCAAATGCAAAATGTATATGTATATAATAATAATTTATGCAAATAACTCTGAGAGAACAAGAGAACTTATTTTGATCTTTTGACAACTACAGAGTATTTATGAAATACATTGTACGCTTTATTGTCAAACTATCAACCTTAATTGGTTGCCTTGTTTGTCAATCTGTCAAAGCCCCAGCTCGCCATTGCAGTTTGTCTAGGCCACGTTACAATCCGTATCTTTTTTCTATAGGCTACACAATCATGGTCCCTCTGGCCCCAATTTTTCCACGTTCGCTTTCCAAACCCATTACACTCTGCGGTCACGCTCGATCCGGTTTATAAAAATTTCAATAATCTCTGCAAAATATTGTCAGGACAAACAAACTGCAGGATCTGCTTGTTCAATTAACCCGCTCGCCCCGCGTAATCCGTCGCTTTGTCTGATGTTTCCTCCGATTTTTGTACGTAAATGTTTTGCTCCACCGCCATCACAGATTTATTTTAGTTTTTTTTACTTCAAAGCGGAAGTGCAGAGAGATCGTTTGTCGGCGTGGGACTGTTTCTGTGTATGTGCGCGGCTTATACGGGTTCCATACCGATGTTTGTTTGTTCAGGTTAGTATTTTTTGTTCGTGTATACAAGGTTTGATATTTTAATCTTTTGAAACAATTGTTCTCTACATTTTATTAAATTACTCGATCATTTAAGGCAAATCAATTGTTAGAAATGCTGCTTTTTATTTCCATATTTTTTCTGCCCCATGAAAACAGTAACTGAGTATAGAATTTCACAAAGCAATTTAATTTTATGAAGTAAAACAAGGCGATTAATTATGTTCTAGTGTTAAAAAGACGATTTTTGTAAGGATACTTTTTTTTCTTAAAGTAGGTAACTTCTGAGATTTGAAAAATTCCCATAGGGCTCTGCCCCGACCATTTTCAAATTATTTGGTCTCTCACTTTTAGTTGTCTTGATGATGACTTGAACCACTTAAACAGATGTTCATAAAATAGTTGGAAAGGTTGCCACAGAATGCGGCTCTCAAAAATGTTGTTCCCCCATGTGCTGCCCCAGTTAGAGTATAAATAGAAGGCAAACTGTTTTAATAATATGTGATAATTGGTTATTAGCTGCCTAATATTCCACAGATATTAAAAAATCACAAGGTAAATTTCACGCTTGTAGTCTAATTTCGTAATTTCACAGATCTAGTACGAGGCCAGAAGCGAACGTGGTCAAATGCGCCTCTTTTGTACCACTTCTGTCCTGTCTAAGTGACTTCTCATTATTATTTCTCTAAATTTCCGTTCTGTCTTTTATCATAGGGTTAATATTCACTTTACTTTGGCACATTTAAATACCCCCGTCTCAGCAAACCTGCGTACTCAGCGAATTCCCAATGCATAATATATGTCTTAATACCACACAAAGCCGCATACCAAGTTTCATAAAAATATATTCATAAATAAGCGATATATACAAATTTAATTATTCTCCATAAGAATAATAATTTCTCCATTGGGGATGAGTACATAGGTTTGTTGAAACAAGGAACATAAACAATTGGTTTCTATGCAAATATCAATATAACTCAACTTGGTGAAGCCGCATACGTTTCATCAATATACTTAAATAAATAAGCGATATATCCCATTTTGATTAATCTCCATAGGAATAACATGGGGAATGACTACGCAGGTTTGCTGCAATAAGGAACGAAAAAAAAGTGTTTAGGCAAATATCAATACAACTCAACTAGGTGAAGTCATATACAAGGTTTTATTAATTTATGTTCATAATTAAGGGAGACATAGCATTTTAATTTTTCTCCATAAGAACAACATGGGGGCTGAGTACGCAGATTTGCTGCTAGGGGCACCTTTAGTAACAAATTGTTTTTTGAGCAAATATCAATAGACCACAACCAGATAAAGCCGTATACCAAGTTTCGTCAGTATACGTTCATAAAGAAGCGAGATATAATTATTATCTTAATCTCCATAAGAATAGCATTAGACAACGTACTGTGTTTAGCACTTTCAATATCTCGGTAACCGATTGACGTAGAGGAATGATGAAAATACAAAATTGTTTTTTAAGCTGAATCTAATGGTGAAGATTAAAATTTGATTATTTCAAAAATTATATGTAAAAAGTTTAAAAACCCAGTTTTGGGGTACAAACCCCCCCACAAAATAAACATACCCCTTTAGATAGAGCGATATGGCTGGTTTTCGAACTTAAAGTCATAAATGTTGCTTTACACGTCATCATAATCTTTACACCAAATCATCTTTGCTTTACACCAAATTGCATCATAATCTGACCTTTTTTACGAGAGTTATCGCACCCACGGACACATTATATATATATATATATATAATGGCCTGGGGACCTCAAAACGAAGATTTATCATGGTCCCGGGCCTAGGTCGTACCACGCCGACTACGGCAATAGCTTCTTCCCTATAGGGGAAATTTGCTAAAAGTTTCCATCATTTAAAATTGTTTAGTAATTTAGGATTTTAAATTTTAAAATCTAAATTTCAATACCTAAATATGGAGTTAGAGAATTTCCACGAACATCTCATATAAAAGTATCCTGGGCAGCAAAGTTATGGCCAATCATTACACTTTACACTATAACCTTTAACTGAATAAACATAACACACATCAGTGAAATAGGCCTAAACGGTAGAGTCAGTTTTTTTATAACTGCTGGTTTCCAATGGTTTTCTGAAAATTAAAATTGAATAAACAATTTGCTCAGCAAATTAATTATTTCTCTATAACTTCTCGCTTGTTAACTTAAATTGCAGTTATAGATCGTGGAATTGATAATGTTGTCATATAGCGACATATGTAAAGACATTCAAATTTACAATCTCAATGGGCCAGAAGCAATAAGATCAGATGTAGGGTTTAAGTCAGATCCTTTAGGCTTTGGAGGGATCATCTTCGATGTACTGACGCTCTCTGATGTCTTTGAGTTCTGAGGTGATAGTTATCATTAGTGGCATTGGTCGATGCTACAAGCTACAAGCGTCCGTTACAACTGTATTAGTCCCAGTAACCGTGGTTGATATGGTTTTGTCCGACATCATTCATTACTTTGAGATGGGTATTTAGTATTATTAGTGGATTTCCACGTTAGTCAGTAAACACAGATTATCTACATTATTAAAAGAACTTCTTGGTTTTTGTTCGGCGATTTTCGACCCCCAAAACTATTATTTTAAATTTATATTTGGTATCAATCGAAAGCTCTTATCCTCTAGATGTGCCTTTTAGGGGTTTGAAAAACATTCATCTTTAGGGCTCTGCCTCAATTTCTTTTAAAGTTTCAATGTTAATCTTATGGAGTTACATTTTATTTAGAAAAACAGCTGATTATAATGTAAACAGTTCAAAACAGTTAAAAACATAATTTACAATGTGAAATGTATTCAGGACTTATGCAGTTAAAGTTACAATGTATTTAAAATGAAAAATTACAATTGGTAATGTTTATCTGCCCCATGTAGTAGTCAATTAAATTGCCAGTTGAGGGCGTGGTTTGCCGGGCTATCAACCAAGATCAGCCAATAGTAGACGTGCTGCATTGCCAAAACTCCACACCAGCTGATCGGAATAACTTTCGAGTGTTATTTTTCTATGGCAAAATAGCAACAGTGACAGCGTACAACATGAAATTGGCTACAGCCCAACTGTCAATTAAAGTTGTCATATAACGACATATGTAAAGACATATTCAAATTTATTATCGCAATGGGCCAGAAGCGACCCCATTGCTATTATAAATGTGTGCATTTTAGTAATAAACGTTGTACGTAACCTCTAGATTGTATAATTATACTACTTCAAGGCTAACCTAACAATCCCTTAAGTCAATAGCAATCCAATCAATTTAAGTTCAAAGACCTATTACCAGTAGATGTAAAGGAAACAAAGTCATGTTAAACGTTACCATCCTTCCCTGGATTTCGTCAAGCACTGATTGATTTACACACAAATACATATACAAACACAATTTTAAACACTGAATAACCTTCAAAAGACATCACGATGTTGAACTAATTTCATTAAAAACCTATTTAATTACAAATAGATTGATTCAAAGAAATAGTACAGCCATAATAATCATATTTTGATAAAACATTGCAAACTATAGTTTTATGCCACATCAACTATTGTCTTTGATGAAAGATTACACCAGGATCACATCGTCCCCTCGCCTTGCCGCTTATCGTCTTTGATGACCACTTATCGCCTCAGAGTCCTCTAATGAAGTCGTCAGTCCGATTGGCCGATCATTGGTCCTTAGGACCTCTCGACAGTCAGATTACCATTACTGATGGTTATTAAGCGTCCTTAATCCATCCTTAATTTCACAGCTAAACAGTCAATTAGAGAAGATAACGAATATGTTTTCCTTTTGCTTAGAAAGAAACATATTTTAAAGTAGATAACCATACGTTAACATAAAACCAAGCTTACAGTTTATTTTAGAAGAATAAATCCTATATATTAAAATGAACTTTTGGGTTTCCTGACGAAGATGGTGAGTTTTTCACTTGATAGATTTTCATAATTTTTTATTGAAGGAAAGACAATTTTAGGTAAAAAGGAAACCATGTTTTCCAGAGTTTTAACTTGGATTTAAATGTTGAAAAAGTCTAGCATCCAACGTAAACGTTTTTAGTTTGTTTTAAAAAAAAACTCTAAATTCAAATGGAGTAAACCTTTATCAGCCAATAATTCGATTAATAGAATATGTTTTAGAGTGATGTAAACTTAACTATATAAAGAAAACATCGCCTGTCATAGAAGAAAGCATCAAAGGAGTTGTAGATACGAAAGAAGTCTTTGCTTTAAAACTTAAACTTAATAGTTCCTAATCGAATACAACATTTCTAATTATTTATTAACCAGCCAATTAATAAATTTATTCCATAAAAGTCAAAAGTTAAGTGTCATTCAAACCAAACTTTTCATAGCTGAAGAAGCAAAAGTTTACTATTTTAATCAAAGTATTTAAATTGTATCTATGAGTCAGGAACCTATTTTGTATATACTTGTTTCGAACCTTCCATATACTTAATTATAATTACCATTATAGATGAAGTATCGGTTTTGTTATTGTAATTTAGTATTTGCCAACAAGTCATTATCGTCATAGAAGCGTGAACGGGTATTAATACATACATTATTTTAGTCGTGATGAAATACTAATCCATATCTCTCAGGAGTAAACTACGTTCTTTAAGTAGTTTTACTCCTGTTAAGTTAATTAGTACATTCCTTAGACAGATAACGGAACTGTAATTTATTAATTTACAAAGACAATGCATTGTCAGTATGCGAATACTTAAATCGATAAAAATGCCCAAGTCCTCTAAGGACATTCGGAGTTAATTCTGTCAAAGTCCCGTCCTGCCAAATCTGTGCTTAATTACGCTGTCAAAAGGTCTTACTTGTGAGGCGGGACGACAAACGGATTTAAATCGCTGTTTAAATCTTCAAAACAATGTTCTGTTCATTATTGTCCATCATCCTTCCCCAAAATTGTCCATAAGCTGTTTTACAGATACAGATTACTATTGTTTAATTACCATGCTTGTAGAATGCAAGCACAATAAAGAGATTTGTTAGAAATAATAAAATCTAAAACGGCCATAATAGAAGATAGAATGCTATAATAGATGATAAAGGCTATAATAGAAGATAAAAGGCTATAATAGAAGATAAAAGGCTATAATAGAAGATAAAATGCTATAATAGAATATAAAAGGCTATAGAAGATAAAAGGCTATAGAATATAAAAGGCTATAATAGAAGATAAAATGCTATAATAGAAGTTAAAGGCTATAATAGCCTTTTCTCACATTTATTGTATAATGTAAAGTGGTTGGCACATTCCTTCTTAAAGAGAATAGTTTTTACAATAAACTAAAATTCATTAAAGAAATACTTACTAATTTAAATGTATGCGGAAGTGATGTGTTTGTAATATTACTAGAGCGTTTTTAATACTTTGTGGTAAAATTGTATATAGTTATTAAGAGTTAGTCTTAAGTTTAGTTATACTTAATAGGTTGAGTTTTTAATTTGTAAAAGACACCATTACCAAAAACATATCTAATACCAAATAGTGCATATTCTATGACAAATGCAAGAAATTTATACAATATTCCAAATCTATTTGTTTATAACATTGGATTTATGATCTACGTGTTTCTTAATGTTCAGTCTTTTATAGCCTCATAACCGATAGTTGTAGAGGTAGGAGGTAGTATAGTCATCATCCTTCTTTGAATTCTTACTTTTAAAATAATTGACCTTACTCTTGTAAGAGGACCTATTTCAATTAAGATTTCACATAACTTATTTGAATAAAACTCGTCATAGTTGTAAAGAAATTGTTAAATTTCATTCTTACTTCGGATCAATTATATTAAAAGGCAGTTTTTAAGCCTTATACTCCATTACTATAAAATAAAATTGTACTTTAATCAGTTTAAGTTCTAATTCAATTAATTTATTGTCATGAATACTTTACAAGATAGCATTAAAAAACGTTACATGCTGCTTAAAATTAAAATCATAAGAAAAGTACCGCTAAATTGTTAATACATAATCATTACTCTTTGTAACATAATATTTGACGCTGTAGAAACCATTTGCTATCAGAAGAATTTGGTTTTCCTGAAAATATCCACACTAGTCTGTTTCTAGTTTGGATTTAAAAGGAAATGGAGGCAGAGCATTGAACAGACTGTTAAAGAATAGTATTCCTGATGTTCAAGACACGAAGTTTTGGTCTTTAAATAGTAACAGGAACAGGGTTTCGACCGTTTCCTATCAAAACGTAAACTCCTTTTCAGATAAAAACGAAATAACAAAAGTCCATGCACGTTAAAGACCTTAAATTCTTCTCAAAGCTATCCCATGTATCGAAGAACCATAGGTGCATAAGCTTAGTTCCTCTTTAACTTTAATAATATCATTGTGAATCATGTAATTTCAATTAGTTATCAGCAAAACAACTTACAGTTGCATTTACCACGATTCTAGGAACATGTTTATAATTATTTCCTTCATTATCCAAATGAAAAAACTTGTCAGTAAAGTTGTATAAATGCTATCGTAACATTGAATACAACCGATTGAACGACTGATCCTGATTCTGAGGACTGATCCCTCCATCGGCCAATCGGACTGAGGACTTCATTAGAGGACTTTGAGGTGATAAGCGGTCATTAAAGATGGTGAGTGGTCAGAGGAACTAGGCTGCAGTGAGACCATGCGGTTCGTGTGCATCAAACGTGTTTTGCACTTTATCTTAACTCAACGGAAAATATAAAACATTTACTGAAAATGTTGATAAGTGAGTTTTTATATTATATTTTTGTGGTGTCCTTTAGAAAGGACTGTTTTATTATTTTTAACTGGAATTTTTGTTAGCCTGTTCTTGCCATAAACCTTTTAGTGTTGTAAAAGAATAGTTTGAACGGAATTACAAAAGAAAAGACTTATTATAAAAAAATATTGCGGGCATTTTCCATCAGTGATAAGAATAAAAAAGGTTTCATGAAGTTTCCGGATCTGGAATCTGATCCCGTCTTCAGGTGAGGATATTACCTAGAACAAAACAGAATTAGTGGCAGATTCATCTAAAGTTTTCAATTTTTTACAAATAAGTAAAGGATTTGTTTAAAAACATACTATATTTTTAAAGTAGTTTTTTGATAATTTATTTATCATTAAATGGGTTTTATTCCCTTATATTAGATGACCACCCTATATTTATGCGTGTATCACTTTGTTTATCAATTATATAGTTTGAGCGGAATTATATTTTTTTTTTGTCTTTCACTAAATCAATTTTTTCACAAAATACTAGTTAAATAGTTTATTTTTTATTATGAAAGATAAATATACAAATTCTAAATACTACTTTAATAATAGTTTATGCTACAAATAAAAATATATGGAAGACGATGAAGTGTTTTTTTGTAATTTTTGGGGCCTTAAATAAATTGCTCATCCGAACTACCAGATATTTCGGTTCTATAATTATGTTTGGGAACTTTAGCCCAATAATGTACCAAATTTAAACGTTTTATTATTATTTCTTATCGCTCGCATCTGTAACCTAAACAAGAAGAGTCCTCTCGATAGTGAAAACAAATGCAGTCACTCATTCGAACTTTAAAGTGAGGATACAATTTCACTACTTGCTACATTAGACAATACCTTAATATTACAGCAGGAAAATAAATGAAATTATAGTTTAGTCTGATAAGCTACAATATTAAAGCACATTAATATAGTACACAGGTTTTGTTGGAGAATGTTATTTGAATAAGTAATAATATCTAATGTAAAAGATCAAATGCTTCTAATAAATCAATCGTTTATTACACTTTCTGGGAATCAAATTCGCGACAGAAGCAACCACAAATCAACCGAAGGTGGCCCGGTTGATCGAATGAACCGCAAGAGTTGACATCAACAGTCGGCCTTATCGCTAATGGGTGCTTATCACTTGGGGATGTCTGATCAACCACGGCCGATCGATTCTTTGAGACCTCACAGAAGGGTTGATGTAGATCCCATCAAAGAACCGATGCTAATGAACTGCTTGTCCGCTCTGGTCAAACGTCGTTCACTTCCATCTAAATTTAAGGTTAATTGGAGTACGTTTCAACGAATATATCGCTAACAAGTATTAAACAGTGATTAAACATCCGATTGAAGGCTTTTAGCGAATTTCCCCTATGGGGAAGAAGCTATTACCGTAAGAGTAAGACTTAAGCCTGAGACCATGATAACTTTTAATTTTGAGGTTCTCAGATGCCAAAAACACCATTCGTTCAAATTAATGTGTGTGTGTGTGTGTGTGTGTGTGTGTGTGTGTGTGTGTGTGTGTGTGTGTGTGTGTGTGTGTGTGTGTGTGTGTGTGTGTGTGTGTGTGTGTGTGTGTGTGTGTGTGTGTGTGTGTGTCCGTAAGCACGATAACTCTCGTAAAAAAGGTCCGATCTTAATTAAATTTGGTATAATTGAGTAAAGTACCATTTATTTGAACGAGTTTGAAAACCAAGCGAATCACACCATCGGGAAGTGAGTTTTAGGGGGTTTTTGTAGCCCAAATCTTGTTGGGTTTCCACATGTAATTTTTATTTTAATCAAATTGTATTTTTCACCATTGAATTTAGCATAAAAAACAATTTGGTATTTTTATCATTGCTCTACGTCAATTGGTTACTGAGATATTCAAAGTGCTAAAACACAGTACGTTGTCTAGTGTTATTCTTATGGATAAAAATAAAAATTGTATATCTCGCTTATTTATGTACATAAACTGACGAAATTTGATATATGGCTTCATCTGGTTGTGGGTTATTGTTGTTTGCACAAAAAAATTTTCGCCTATGGTTCCCGTAGCAGGAAACCTAGGTACTCGGACCCCATGTTATTCTTATGGAAAATAATTCAAATGTTATATATTGCTTATTTATGAAAGCATATGGATGAAACTTGGTATGTGACTTCATTTAGATAAGTTCTATTGATATTTTTATAAAAACCCATTATTTTGTGTTTCTTGTTGCAGAAAACCTGTGTACTCATCCCCAATGTTATTCTTATGGAGAATAATTAATATTTTAAATATCGCTTGTTTGTGAATATATTTATTATGAATCCTGTTAAGTGGCTTAGTGTTTTATGTTATATATTCATTGGAAATTCGCTGAGTATACAGGTTTGCTGTGACGGGGGTATTTTAATTCACTATCTATGTGTTATGAATTCCTGTAGGGAAAATATAAATCAACATCAGCGTAGATGGTAAAATTTAAAAGTATTAACTTAATACACTTTGAACATGTTGAAAAAATCCTACGAAGTTTGACAATTAAATAGTACGCCATAAATGGGCTTTTCCTCTCATTTCTGACATTACAACTGTCTACTTATTATAATGCTGCTATAATTATACCACTTCAATACTATGTTATGTTGCGAAATTATAGCATTTAAGATAAGGTTAAAATAAAAAGTATAAAAAACAGTCACATACGATTTATTTTTTCAAATCCCAAGTCACCTTATAGTACCTTTTTTCCTTGGAAGGCGAATCAGCTGTCGTTCACTCTGCCCAGTAAACTGTAAGCGAATCTACACCGCTCGTCTTGCATCCTCGCAATCAAGTGCGAATTCGCCTTTTCCATTCGCTCTTTGTCAACCACATAAATTCACTATAAATAAAACCTATCAATCAATTGCCTTATAATATATATTGCCTTCTGATAAACTATTCTTCTACGAAGTTAAATCGCAATACATGCGTTGGTGTAAATATTGATCCATATAGGAAGATTTTGTGGGGGGGGAATCCTCCATCCTTCCCCCCGGGTTTAAGGGGAAACGTATTATCAGGTGATCAGTACTAGGTTTTCTCACTTAGGAAAATGTGTTGGAAATAGTGAGTAAAATAGGGAGATATTGTAATTTAATGTTGTTGCTAACAAATCAAAACCTCTACTTTATGTAACTCGGCAACTGTTGTTGAAATAAAAACCTAGATAAAATTAAAAATCAACTTTACATTCATTGAAACTGTGATAAAGTCTACTATATTCTTGAAATTTTGGGTGTTCCTCATTAAATAAAACAATCTGTAAATCCTTTTTTATATATTTTAACTTATTGCACTTACTTTAACTTATAGTATAGTGAATTATTTTCTTTTGTAGTTTATTGTTATAGTTATTCATATGAACATTTATACGATTACCTACACCATAGCTATTCACATATCTGCACCTTAATAGGCTAAAGTTTTTTCAAGAATGCATGGATGTAACTGTGTGTATGGATGTGTATGTGTGTGTATGCATGGATGTAACTGTGTGTATGGATGTGTATGTGTGTGTATGCATGGATGTAACTGTGCTAGCCTTATCATCCTCTGGGGTATCACATTTGCTTTTATTTTAGTCTCTTTTGAATAATGTAATATTTATTGCTATATTATTACAATTTTCTCTTACTAATTATCCATTGTAAATTAGTGTATGTATGGATTACCCGTATTGTTGAACTTTAACAAGTTGAGCTGCTACTTATGTATTCGTTATTACTTGTATTATATTGTGAATAATGTTGTATTAATGCTAATATGTAATTGGCATCTTGCTGTTTAGTAGCAATTCAAAAAAGAATTTTCAATTTGAGTTTTTAATTATATTAAGCTGGTGTACTTGTTCTAAATGGAGAAAAGTTGACCGTCATGTAACTTACTGAAAGAGGTAGAATATGATAAGTAGGAAGTGTTGGAATTTAAGTATTGGTTTGTATTTTATAACTCAGCTCATGATGTACGTTAATGCTGGGTCATGATGTGATTCATTATATGAATATCTTTAGAACTGCTTTAGAATAAAACTAAATTAGTATTAATCTCCACATTGTCCTTACTAGCAAAAGTGAACTTTGAGGACCGCTTGAGTACTTCAGATTGGAATTATCGAAAATTAAAATACATTTTTGAATATCGACAGTTGGTTTTGTGCCTCAATTATCGAAATCGGTGTCAAAAATAACGAAGGTGTTGGGTTTACATAAATCGCCTTCGTGTATTATAGACTAATTATAGACTTAGTGTATTATAGACTTAGTGTATTATAGGTACAGAGGTAAAAGTTGTAGGGACCGTACAAAAGCCACTTGCATTTTTAAAGCTTACTATAATTTATGCATCTAAGTTTTCCAGTCATGTGGATGAGACGATTTTATTTCCATTGACAATCCATGGAACTGAATTCACTGTGATCTACCAGATTTGGTTCAAAATCGTTATAGTAATTTTATTTTTTTATAGTAATGACAGGTATTAGATCCGATATTTAGACTTAATTAAAAGAGAGAAACAATTTGTAAGATTATTTTTACCGTCGGGTGAAAGATGAATAAATATCTAAAGACAAGAAGTTCCATATATAAAATTCACATGACATTTTAATCTCCCCATTGCCAGTTAATGATAAGAATTGGTGGGTGTTCCAATATATGTTATTCTACGTTTGAAACCTAATAACACACGTAAAACAAATCAAAAAAACCTTTCAAATTTTTTACCACCACCCGGACTTCACTCCTTTTCTAAAACAATATCACCACTATAAAAAACTAATGACACGTCCGTGCGCGCGCGTGCGTATGCGATAACGGCCGACCAATGGAAAGACGTGAGATCGAGTCAATGAAGCAGGACGAGGAAAAGAGCGGAGAGGAGTGAAGAAGGGGGCGGGGGGAGATCGCCCATGAAATTATGACAGGAGGCGGTGGCGGCGGCGTCGGGGGCAGGGGGGAGACCGCGGCGGTTAGCAGAGACCAGTCCGTATCCCACTGGCGTCGAGAGAGGCTGTGAGCGCGCGTGCGAGAATCACATGTCGTACACGCGGCTCCAACAAGTGGCTCCAGCTGATACCGGCGTCACCGCGTGCTCCGAGTTGTGTCGTTTCAACTGCACACGATTTGGTGTTTGAGTTTCAAATTATTTCTCTAAGTTTTTCAAAGTTAGTTTAGTCTATAATGTTCGCGAAGAAGTCCCCCGGAGTGTCGAAGAGGACTGACAAGTGCTAGGGGTGGAAGGACCGCAGGGAGTGGATGTCGAGGGAGGTTGGGCGTGTGGAGGCTCCATGCATCTGCCGGGGATCATGACTTCAGACCCATCTGGAGGCCACGGGTACCAAGGGGGCAAGAAGTCCCGGGTGGGTCGGCGGGGCGAGGGCCAGGGGGAGGCTTGTGCGGGGGACCACGAACTGTGGTGGACGGAGAGAGTGCTGTGCGAGATACAGGCGGAACACCCCGGGGAACTGGTGAGGACCGGGAGTCCGTACTTCATGTGTTCCGCGCTACCCTCCCACTGGAGGTCCAACAAGACTCTGCCCGTGGCCTTCAAGGTGGTGGCTCTAGGGGATGTGATGGACGGGACTCTGGTGACCGTGAGGGCGGGAAACGACGAGAACTACTGCGCTGAGCTGCGGAACTGCACCGCCGTCATGAAGGGGCAGGTCGCCAAGTTCAACGATCTCAGATTTGTCGGGAGAAGCGGAAGAGGTGAGCAAAGTTTTGATATACAACTTGATGTAAAAGGTTATGTTATGCCTTGTGAAAACTTGTAAAGGATTGGCGATGAGGAGAATCGACCACCAAAACTGAAGAAAAACTTCTTTTGGCTAATGTCTGGGTCTGAACGATTTTCTTAGGTAAATCATGTTCAGTAAGATAAGGGATTTTAGATCAAATGAACTTAATTGACTACTAAGTATTTGAGAAAGTGCCATAGGCTTCCAACCGAATTTCAATTTCTTCGATGATGCTGATAAACCCCCTACCCCCAAACTATTACCCCAGGTTAAGATACCGGTACCAAATAGATCATGGTATTCAACTTTATAACTGTAATATTAAAATAACGAGTTCGCAAGCAGCACGCTGACGTGAGGGAAGTGAATTTCTACATAACAAACTTTAAAACTCAAAATCAGTGTAAAAACATGCATTTATTCCAATTGTTATTGAAATATGAAAACATTGATTTTTTGGATGTTCTGATGCTCCTGGTTTCATTTACCTGTAATGCTGGGAATTCAATTTTGCGCATTATAAGGTTTGAGAAGTTCCTTTCAGGCTTGAAAGTAGGCGTGAGGTTGCTGGGGATGATAAAAGTAGACCATCTAATGCATAACAGGCTTTTCTAATGTAAAACCCCCATTAGACACCGTACTGTGTTTGGTTGATACACGTTTTCTTTAATAACTCGGTAAATATTTATGCTATAATGACAAGGGAGAGCTTACAAGTTTTTCCTCACTAATTCCATCTTTTTACATGCATTAATTTTTCATCCGGGGCTTTTCTGACCCTTTTTGGGCCCAAAAACTCGAAATGAAAGATTAATCCCCAAAAAAGGTGTTCAGAGTTTTCACATTCTTTTTCCCAATGAACTTGTCCAACTTATTATAGAAAGGAATCTCCCCACCAAATTTGAAGTAAATCGGACTAAAAATGCGACCGCTAGAATGCAAACACACACACATATTATGTTTATTATATTATATTTGAATGTATTATATTATATACAACTATATATATACAACTTTGAACGACCCCCCAAAACGTGTTCAGGGGGTCACGTTAGGAACTTCTATGGTGGTCCTGGGCTTAAGTTTCATCGTGCGGGTCATGCTAATAATTCTGTGCGGGTCCATAGGAAATTCACAAACAAACGTTTGAAACAAGTACACCAGTTTTGAAAACCCATTTGTCTTATACTGAAGCGGTTAACATCGTCTGCCTTTTTATTTTTACATGCCTTTGTTCCTGCAGTCCTATGACTAGCGCTGCTGGGACCGCAACTTTCTATGTTGTCGTTTGATTGTTATTACGGCTTAACTCTGGAATCGCACAATGAAATAAAGTAGAAGTCAACCCAACGAGAAATTAAATTACTGTCTAATTCAAAAACGCTGTTCGAATTACAATAGAAATATCTTCAGGTATTTTCATACATTTGTCTAACGTTTTCGTAATTTGCACTATTTGCCATTTTATTCATATAATTTCGTTGATTTCCATAACTTCTATTCCTAACCTTTCATTTTTCCCAACAGTTAGCATCCCACTAACTCTGAATATCTGCATATTGTTATCAGCCAGACCTTACGGTCGATATTAATATTTGAGATCTTAAAGGTTTATGGAATTCGTCAACATAAAAAAAATGTTGAAGACTTCTCAAAGAAAAAAATCTGCGCGTAAATCTGTTGATGTCATTTAGTTGGATCTGCCTCATAGATGTAGACATGTTCCAAGTTAAATTATTCAAGTCATTTAAACTCAAAGAGTCTAAATAAATCATTTACGTTCTGAAAATATGATTAAACTTTGTGATCCCAACAGGGCTCACCTTTGGGATCCATTATATTTAATTCATGTAAATATGGTGTTTCAAAGACAAATATGCAAGTAACTATTCGGATAATATAACAATTTTGTTTACAAATATTGTCTCTACAATTCCATATATTTTCAGTTATTATAAATAACTAACTATTACCATTAACTTAAGAGTAATAATTTACAAGCCAACCCGAATAAAAATCATTTGTAATAACCAATCCTTTGATCCTTGAATTATTTTGAGATTCCACTGTCTTGAAATTAATATCAAGGATTGATTTTTGGTGAAAATGTATCGTGGACCTAATACATAAACGCGCTATGTACTAAATTATCGACAAAACTATTGTTATTTTTAAAATGTCATAAAACTATTCGTAAGATTTTGATCCACATCTCGATTATAGAGTTGAGACATACGGTGTTGTGCTCTGGGGTTTTGTGACTTATGCTTTCACGACCTTTTACATAGACTTTGTACATAGGCGAAGCTTTGCCGAACGTAGTTTCATTAAATATTTTAACTTTTTAATCTTATCACATATACGCAAAATTGTCTTTTAACAATTCAAATAAATAAATTTAAACCGACACTGACGTGTTTACATACGGCAGAACACTAGAAATATCAACAACAGAGACGCTGGTGTTAGGTTCAAACACAATAAAATACACGGTATAAATAAAGGTTATTCATCCTAATATTTACAAATGAATCCCTATTTCCCTTGGTCACGCCATAACTTAAGAATGGGTGCACCAAATTAAATAATTCTTTTTTTGTTGTGTTCGTTATTGTCAGGACAAGGTTTTTATTGAAAGGACATTTTTAATCCGACCTAAGGGCTCTGTCCCACTGGCCTTCAAAGTTCCCATTGATTTCATCAAAGTTAAGTTAATTACACCAAACAGCTGTTAACAAGTATTACATCTAAACATACTTGAAAGGCATAAACATATGTTCATTACGGAAATAACAAATCTACTTGAATGGCAACTCAAATTCTTTTTTCGATGACGAAGTTAGCACAGTATAAAAATAGGCAAGTGAGCGAAGCGAACGAGCTCATCTTGAAAATGAACGAGTATTTGACAAAAACAAATTCAATGAAATTAGGACAGGACAACGTCTGTCGGGCCAGCTAGTATTTTAATAACTAAGAAATAACAATCACTATTGTAATACGAGGTTGTCATATGTAGGCTCGCCTTCCTGTCTGATTCGCCACCTCACCCCACTACAAGTTATCAATGGATTACATGAAATCGATGATAAATGTAGAGTAGAACAAAACATTTTATAGAGCAAAAAACTTGAAAATTCAGTGAGCAAAATTTGGATAGCAAACATAGTTAATCCACAAAAAACTTTGCAAATATTTAATATTATGGAAATTGAACGATGATTATTTGTGACTTGGCAATTTTGGTTACGAAGTTTTTTATGTTAAAGTAGCTAGGTATTTTTTTTCTTTAAAATGAGCCAGAAATCGGATAGTCGGGTTTTGGAAGTTGACATTGACCTAATAGGAGAAGCAGGTACAAACGCAAAATATTACCTGACTGGAGCCTCCTCTTAGTTTGTAAAGCTCTCAGCTGTTCAGCCTAAATGTCATACAAATACCACAATTGTAGTCAGTAATTCATTGGAGGCAGGCGCCACCCTTGCAAGACGCACCCCGGAGCTACTATTCTAACATAAAGTTAAGTTGACAAAGACACAGGGACCTTTAAATGGAATACAGTATAGGCATACAAAAATAAAATTTGCAATTTGAGAAAAATTAAAATTCTGTTTTAGTTAACTAACCAATATGACTTAAACTATTAATAAAATAGGTGCTGGTGTAAGACATTTTTGGATAATCTCCATCAGAAGGTGATACAGAGGATCTTGTTTGACCAATATAAATAGGTGGCAATTAGGTTTGCCAACACTCGAGTATTTAGCTTTATACAAAATGTTGACTGTTTTATCTGTGCAATTAGTTATTGTGTTTCTCTTCCGCTTTAAAATCCCACACTCAACAAATTTGGTTGCTTGTTTTTTCGTTTTCTATATTTTCCCAGATTTATGATCCCAATAATTCCCTCTGGGTACGACCCTAACCATAATTTTAGTTATGGACGTCTTTGTTTAACATTTTAAGGAATATTTCCCGACTCGTTTTGTACGCGTACAGAAACGAGCATAAATTACTAATTGGCAATCAATTTTTTATGTGTAACGTATGTTTTTTTTTTAAGAGTGACAGTCACTAACAAACATTTACGGAAACAAGATCAACAATATGTCACATAAACAATATTTTTACATTTTAATTTTGCTAAAGTAGCTTTCATCACGGGAAACTGTTTATAATTAGAATAGTTATAGTGGAATAGTTTTAATTAGACTCTTTAAACATAAATTTTATATGATACAGTAGGGCAATTCATTCGTTTTATTATGTTAAGAATATAAACTATTTTGTGTATTTAAATATTGTTCTTGTCAAAATGTTTAGATAAATGCCCGAACCATAAATAAGTTTGTTCAGTTACTCGTATCCGTACGTTGTGTTATTCTTGATTATTGTAATATTCAAGTGCATATCATTTTAGATAATTAGCCGGCTGCTTGGCGTGGCATCACAAGGATAAATGATGAAATGTAATTCATTAGATATATCCTCATAGCGGTGGTCAAATTCACCCTCACATATAACAAACAGGCCTTTTTGGCAAGTGAATTCAACTTGATGGTGGAAAAAGGTTGAATATTCTAAACACATTTCCAAAACACGCAAAAGTGGTGCGAATTCGAAATGCTTATTAGCTTTCAAGCTAAACTCATTCACCGACAATTTTACTATTTAAAAGGTTCAATTGTCCGCTAACTTGAACCTCAAAAGAACAATAAAACACTTAATAAGTACTTCATAAAGCTATTGTCAGCGACATTTGAACCTTTAAAAAATATCAAATAAGTTTTCCATTTTACCATGGTCCCAGTTAAATATTTCGCTTGATTGATAGATATAGGCATACGCAATACTGAGCAGCATACCGTCTAAATCAATAAACTTAGTAAATAAACAGTTCCCGTATGCATAAATCCCTTTCAATCATCCTTAACATATTTTATATAATATAAATTGTAATAAACGTCAAATTAAAATAAGACATGTTTCTTATTTGTTGGTTACACTAACTCTAGAAGTAAAACCAATAAATTAAATAAACTTAACATTGTTAATTATAATTTCAGCTACATCTTTTAAAAATTAATGTTATTCAGCCCTAATACTTTTCTTATGGAGAGTAAGTATATCTCCCTTCATTCATAAAACTTGGAATGTAGCTTCATCTAGTCAGCTGGAATTATATTGATGGTTGCATGAAAAAACATTTCTTACCTTTCTTGTCACCAAACCTGCGTACTCAGCCCTAATGGTATTCTTATGGAGAATAAATAAAATGTTATTTATCACTTATTTATAAATGTATTTAATGACACTTGGTTAATGGCTTTATTTTGTAGTGAGAAATATATGCAGGCATTGGAAATTCGCTGATAACGCAGGTTTGCTGCGACACGGGTATTTACCAGGTTTATCTGTGACGGGGGGACTTCAATTAGATACTTTAAATGAAACGCTGCTTCCTTCTACTTAAGTAGAAGTATTTTGATTTCCCCTACAAATAATAATTTAAATCTGTCTAGTGGTTGAATTAAAAGACACCAGTCTATTTTAGTATACATATATATTAATGTTCATTCTATATCATTATATTTATAAACTACTAGCTGTTACTCGCAGGCTTCGCCCCGCGAATTATTTATAAAAACTATGATAGTTTTGTTTGCTGCATTCTGTGGTTAGCCTGTGGAACTACTACGAATCAAGATCAGCTGTTTGTATTTTCACCAGCTCAAACAAAAATTAATATCCATAAGGAATACATGGGAACTCTGAACCCCCGTGGGGCATAACCCTAGTGGTTTCAAAATAAAAATAGGCCCATGTCCATCTCTGGTATATTGGCTCTATTCCTGCAAAATTTCAGCGCAATCGGTCCAGTAGTTGTCACGTGATGGAACTTCAGAGTTACGCACAAACATCCATACTTTCACATTATAATATTAGTATGATAATCCATTCTCATTCGGCTACATCTCATGGGTAGAACTTTTTACAACTGATCGCTTAGTCCTTATAATTTGAAATTCCTTCTTTAAAATAAACTTAAAACATTAGCATCTGTGCTAAAGATTTTATAAATTAAAATTAAGTTTGTAAAAAAGCAAAAACACTAACTGCAATTCTGGCTTCCACATTCCCTTCTACTCTAAATTATTTTGTCTTCATAAAAAATCATTAAAATCCTTCAAGAGGTTGGCTTGGAATCATAAAAAGTCACCCCTTTTCTCTTAATATATATGGTTGTCATTCTTTTAACTTAAACTTCTCCCAACATTTTCCCGAGCTAGCAGTTATTCAATGTTAATTAGGATAGATATTCGAGTGCTTTTTGCTTTAAATAATTCCCTCTAGTCTAGGGATGGTTAGGTAAAAATATGTAATTAAAATATTGAATGTTTTTAATACCATATGCGCACAAATAAATGGATTAAAATAAAAACATATAACAACTCTGACGTCCTTGTAAAAGTAAATATGTTTGGGCATAAAAAAGCATACAATATTGATGGAGTCACTTTAAATTATGGTGGTGATTTACTAAAAATGGTGATTAACATAGAAAATTTACACTATCTTAAAAGACATTAAATCTCTGACTATTTGGTAAAGACAATTTTTATTTTAAATGGGCAAAACCTAATCACCCTTGGTGCGAAAAATTAAAGTCATTTTGACACTCAAAATGAATAAGAGCTGTATCGTAATTTTAAAGAAATATATATTTTTGCTACCCATTTAAAATTATTATTCAATAAGGCCAAAATAAAAATGTCCTGCTTTGTATTTTTTTGGAACTGCAATCAGATTTATCTTAGCCAATGAAGATAATTTTACCGTTTCATTTTAATATACTTGTATTGAATTACATAATGACGTACATGTTCCAGTTTTAAAAGAGAATTTTTCAGTTTGTTTGTGTATTTCTTAAAGCCTACCTTGAAATTTCTAAAGTTAAGTTGGTGAGCAGAGTGATACATTTTATTCTAGTTTAAAATAATTACCAAAAGTTGTTATAGTGGGGCAGCTTGGCACAAAAAAGTGCTATAATTCTGCACTTCCGGCTACCAGCATGAAACTTGGTATGTTTGCTACTTATGACGTACCTAATAGAAATATGCCGGGACACAAACTGTACGAATATCTGGGAATGAGTAATTCAAGATGGCGGCCAAAATGATATGTTTGTATGTTAGTTACACTATAACTATCATAAAAATGGTCCGATCTTTATGAGATTTAGTACAGATATGTAAAACAGCATTACGTTTATCAAGTTCGAAAACAAGAAAAATCGATACATCCTAAATGGCATTTTGAAAGTATATAGAATATGAAAGACGTACTGGAGTTGACCATTTAAATATTGATAAAATCTATGAAAGAATATTATCTCCACTTTCTACCATACATAAAAATGAATACCCCCGTTGCAGCTAACCTGCATACTCAGCGTATTTCAAATAGTACTTCACTAACTCATGAAGCCACTTAACCAACTTTAATCAAAGCATATTAACAAATAAGCGAGATATGACATTTCATTTATTCCCCATAGGAAAAAAAATATGACTGAGTATGCGGGTTTGCTGCATCAAGGACCACAAAATCTGGATTTCATAGAAATACCAATGGACCACCTCCAGATGAATCAACATACCAAGTTTTATCAATTTATGCCATAAACAAGCAAGATATCACATGTTTATTATTCTCCACAAGAATAACATTATAGCTACTTAGTACGCAGGTTTGCTGCCATGGGGATCACAAAAAATGAGTTTTGTATCAAATAGCATTAAAACCCAACCGTATAAAGCCACATACCAAGTTTCATTAATATGTGTTCATTAATAATCAAGATATACAATTTTAGTTATTCTCCATAATATTAACATTGGACAACGTACTGTGTTTAGCACTCTCAATATCTCGGTAACCAATTGGCTTAGAGCGATGGTTAAAATACCAAACTGTTTGTTTTTTAAGCTAAATTTAATTATGGAAACCAAAATTTGGGTTTAAAAAATTATATCTAAAAAGTTCAAAAAACCCATTTTTGGGGTACAAAACCCCCCTTAAAGTAGAGCGACCTGTCTGGTTCTCAAAATCATGAAAATAGATGCTGCCCTTACACGTTTATACCAAATTTCATCAAGATCGGACCATTTTACACGAAATTTATCGTGCCTACGGATACACCATATATACATATAAACTAATGGTGTTTTTGGCATCTGGGGGCCTCAAAACGAAAAGTTATCATGGTCCAAGGCCTAGGTCTAACCATGCCACCTACGGTAATAGCTTCTTCCCTATAGGGGAAGTTCGCTAAAAGAAAAACATAAAATATACCGTGGTTGTTGTAGAACATTTAAAAATACATTCACTTCATGAGCCTAAGTGACGTTTTAAAGAGACTGTATTATTTCCTGTCCACCCTCCTACGCTGAATACTTCCCATATTGACCGAGTTTTAGTTGATTTATTCTTATGTTGTGCCTGTCGCGTCAGATTTCTGCATTCTATCAGATTGAGCTGCGCGCGAAGAAAGGGCAGTTCTATTGTAATAACTATGGCGGCGCGGGCTGTGGTCTTATCACCCTGATAGTGTAATAAGTGATAATACGAGTTCTCTTGGGAACATTTGCCAGCCCATGGGATGTGATAAGGGCTCAACAACAATGAGCTACCTTTTTAATGTTTTTGGATTGTTTTCCTATTCTTGTAACCGAACAAATTGGAAAGTTCATCTCATTTTACGAATAATTCTATATGATAAATTGTTCAATTTTTCACCAGACAATTAATAAACTTTACTAAAATTATCTTGGAATTAATATCAATAAACATAGTTATAGTTTTTTTGTGTATTTCTGAACGAAATCTTGGATGTTTTGTACCAAATAACATACTTACATCCATTTAAAAGGGGTTCAAGAGTAATACTTCAAACAGCTAAAGATATTTGCAATGAATGTTTAAACACAACTTTATGCTTTTATAAACTTATGATACCGATGAATTGGACAGCTTGTTGATTTTTGTTTTTAAACTTATTGCTGTTACCATTCAATAAATTCGCTATGCAAGAAAATTCTCCTTCTATCAAGCGAACTCGTATTATATTTAAATATCACTTATGCCAAGATAATCTAAATTTTCTTATATTTTTGTATATTTAATTTTGTATTAGATCTAACAGATTTTTACAAAGTTTTAAAATGTTATTTTTTAATGTAAAGTAGGCTATTTAGGCATAAGTTGTTTATTTCAATGTTAAATACACTCTTCTTGCAGTTTAATATTATAAGTTTAAAAAAAATAAACCAGTAATGAACGGTTAAGGATTTTCTTTCACAATGTAAACATCGCCCAGTTCCTAAAACTAAACATTTGGGACTTGACGATGTTCACACGATCCCAATAAAAGGAAAGTCATTGCCCTTAAATAAAACTTGTTACTACTGAGTCATGTTTTTAATATGATGTTTATTAGTTGTCAATGCTGGTAAGTAGGGTCTGCTTACACAAAAGTAGAGCATATGTAAAGACTATCAGTGATAAGTAATTTAATTTAGTAAATACGTATTTATATTTGTTCTCTTTCAGGCAGGAGTAAAACGGTAGATATATGTTTCTACAATATCCTTTTGCAAAATTATTTGAGACAAAGCTAATGATGTTTAGATAAAGGTTTGCTTGAGTAGTTTGCTAAAAGTATAAAGCAGTTAAGTCTAAAGCCAAAGCAAATAACTTAATTTTCCCGGAGATAAAAGTTGGAAGAATGCATAGTTACAGATATATTGTAAGTATATTAATGTTCATTAGTTATTTCATTGTAAAAGAAGAGTAAAATCAAAATAATTACTATTTTTAGGGTTGAGTTGTTGGTACCCAATGTACAGATATTTTAATTTTTAAGTCTTACATATGCTAAAATATTTTCTTACGTACATACAGGAAAAAAATATGTTACGTCTGGAATTAATAGAATAGTTATTCTGAAAGTGATTGCACTGGGAAGATGTCACATTCTGCATATTAAAAACAAGAAATAAAAATGCTTAGTACAGTAAAAATCAAACAATTATAGATTTAACTGTTTATTTTGTTTCGTTGGTTGTTTATACAGAATTGAGTGAGGAATTGAAGAATACTAAAAACCTTCAAGTTAAGGACAATTTGTATATTTTAATATTTTGAGAGAAAGATTTTGAGTGAAGGAGAAGAGATATTTTAACGAAAATATTTGAACTTGTATAAAATAGATAAATATTTAACACATTAAAATTGCCTGTCTAATTACTGGCATTTTACAGTGTTTAAGCCTCTAATACAAAAGAAAGAAGTCGCAATTTTTTTAACTGACTTATAATAGTTGTGTTATATATACGCAGATAACATAGCTATACTGGTAAAGTAAAAAATATTCCTCAGCTTTTAACAACGATTCCAGACGCTCTCAATGGCTTAAAAACCTGGTTAAAAGATTAATCAAATTAAACATAAGGAATCTTAATAGTTTGTAGTAGACAAACCTGAACTAATTAGGTATATTTTACGTAGTTTTGTCAGTCCAAATGCATTAAAAATCTTTTATTATGTATATTATTTTTTTTATTTAAGTGCAAAGCTGTTCACACAAGCTGTTTATATATTTTTTAAATTAAAAAGCAGTTTGATAACACTTAGTAACCACTAATTGTACAGCTAAATATAATGAATTTTGTCCATTCATAACAAAATTATTTGCACGGAATAATAAATCTATTTTGATCTGGTCAATTTTTTAAAACATAAGACAATCCTTTTTTAACATATAATACCATACATAATTCGGATTTCAAATATCCCATGCACTTTTTGAACATTCTCTACAGTATAGTGCAATAACAAAAAACCTCTAAGGCACCTACAAAAAGTCTGTACCTTCCTATAAAAGCTATGGTACATACAATTAAAACTTTATGGTCGACAAGATATTTTATTTAATAAAATTATATTAAAATAATAATTACGTGAGCATAATTTAGGGTAATGTCACTCTGGAATATGAGGTGCGTGTAAAGATTGTTTTGTAAGCTTGTTAAACCATTTAACTTGCTATCTTTACGATTGATCTTAAATGAGCTGATTTGTACTGAATATTTTATAACCATTATACAAATTTATAGACATTTTAAGAAGAGCCAGGTGTTTGCAGCAGATCATTTCATTATTTAAACGTTATCTAATATATAAAAATCAATGTTTGTCCGTTCGTATTTTATGCAGTGCAATACCGTTCATCCGATTGCTTTGAAATTTTGCATAGTAACACAGGTTAACCCTGGTATGGTTATAGGGGAAGGTTATAGGCCCCTATAACCTAGAACATTCCTAGATGTCCTAGAACATTAGGGCTGTGCCCCTCTGGACTTCAAAGTTAATTTATGGAAGAAAGATTTCTTTTGATTTTATCAGATAATATCTATAGCTTAAAATATTTTAAACAGCTGTTCATCATTATGGAAATTCAAACTCTTTTAGTGAATTTCCCCTATAGGGAAGAAGCTATTACCGTATTCGGCATGGTAAGACCAAGGCCCGGGACCATGATAACTTTTCGTTTTGAGGTCCCCAGATGCCAAAAACACCATTCGTTCAAAACTGTATATATATATGTGTGTCCGTGGGTGCGATAACTCTCGTAAAAATGATCCGATTTAGATTAAATTTAGTACAAACATGTAAAGCATCATTTATGACTTTAAGTTCAAAAACCAGCCAGATCTCTCTATCCAAAGGGGTATTTGTGGGGGGGGGGTGTTGTACTCCAAAATTTTTGTTTGAGTATTTTACATATAATATTTTAGTAAATCCAATTTTAGTTTTCACCATTAAATTCAGCTTAAAAAAACAATTTGGTGTTTTGATCATTGCTCTACGTCAATTGGTTACCGAGATATTGAAAGTGCTAAACGCAGTACGTTGTCCAATGTTATCCTTATTGAGAATAAGAAAATTGTATATCTTGCTTATTTATCAACTTATCCTAACATAACTTGGTAAATTGCTTCATGCTGTTGTGGTCTATTGATATTTGCACGAAAAATATTTTTTTGTCCATAGTTTCTGTAGCAGCAAACCTGCATACCAAACCCCATGTTATTCTTATGGGGAATAAGTCAAATGTTATCTCTCTTAATTATGAACATAAATTAATAAAATTTGGTATGTGGCTTCACCTAGTTGAATTATAAAAAAATTTTATGAAAACCCAGTTTGTGTGTACCTTGATTCAGCAAACCTGCATCCTCAGACGCCATGTTATCAAGTCATAAGTACTTTATTTGTGTCATAAAAATTTGTGTACATTACAATCAGTAATATCAAACAGGTGCATCGTCCAACTTAAAATTATTTATTTACTAAACTAAATTATCTTAATACAAAATGTATGGTTTCAAATATGCTCAGGATTAAAACATCATGCATGTGAAAGCTCTGTTCAGAGGTCAAATAGCTGTTATCTTTTAAAATATTATCAATTGTGTAATAAGACTTACTGATCAAAATATCTTTAATACACGTCTTAAATTTATACATATATACTCTTATAGAGAATAATTAATATGTCCTAAATCATTTATTTATGAATGTATATTGCTGAAACTTGGTATTTGGCTTTAAGTGGTATTAAGATACATGTATATACATTGGAAATTCGCTGAGTACGCAGGTTCGCTGCTGCGGGGATATTTTCGATACGCGAGTGAGCGAAGCGAACGAGCTCATATTTAAAATGAACGAGATTTGACATAAATCAATGCCTCTTCTGCTGCAGCAACGCGCGCCGGGTACCAGCTAGTATGGCAATGAAATAAGTAACAGTGTATCAAAGTGTAAATCATTCAATAGATTTGTGATGGCTGATATTGATATTGATATTGGTAGTTGGTATTTGACTGACACTTTGCAAAATATAATACATTAATTAAACAACTATTAGAGAAACGATAATAGGGTCCAGTTTGTTCGAGGGTTTGCGTAAAACTCTGTGTTGTTTGATCAAGCCACTCATAAACAATAAACTATTAGCAAGTGTTTTGCAATGACTGATTCTGAATGATTCTTGAACTAGAACTGGCGACGACATTTCGGCGGCTGACAGCGCACGCAGTGTTCTGCGACGGTTCCGGTACACCTGGTTCTTGTCACCCGAAAATCGTCCACAACTAGACTCAAGGTCCTCCTCCTTTTTGTCTTGATCCATGCAAAAACTAGTTTACAAAATTGGCGAATCGTATTATTAAGTTTAGTAATATCCAGTTTATTTTTTTCAACGCGAAGTTCATAAATGTATTTACCGCTTTTGAAGAATTTTCAATACTGTTGACAAATAATAATAGTAAACAAACTACTGTATTGTTAAAAAATATTTTAGTGCGTTTAACAAAAACTATAAGCATATAGCCGTCGAGTTTTAAATTCAATAATCTTGAGTTTGAACTTCTGATGCAAGTTTACCTATTGTAATAAATGTAGTATGAAAGTTTAATGGAGAGTTATAACATGTAGGTTGAACATGATGCAAACTATTTTTGTATATATTTTACTGCCGATGAAAGAAGGAAAACCACTTTAACAAACTGTAGTCAAGTTCTATATTTATAAAATTATAAATCAGGTACTAGTTGCTTAGCTTTAGCATTGGCTATATATGTCAATGGTTTTAGAAAATGTAAATACCATTTAGCCTATTGTATCAGATGTCAAAGCTGTATAACTTTAACATTGCTTAAAAAGTAATTATTGTGACCATTATAAAAAATTTGTAGTTCAAAAAACTGAAAGTTAAACTAAGGAAATCAAATAAATAAACAAACTAAATAATTTAAGAAATAATAGTCTTATAAATTCTAAATAAAAGTCTAAATAATATAAATAGTAGTCTTTGTATTAGTGTTTGTATAATTATAGTGTTAGTATTCTTCACTTTCAGATATGCTTGTTTTTATTTTAATATAAACCTCCACTGACATACCGATATAACCCGATAATGCAAATAAATTCAGTGTGATAATAACTACATAAACCAAAACCGTAGTAGGAACCCTTGAGAAAACCATAAGTCTGACACCATCAACCCAAAACAATCAGCATCATGTAACCATCAAAAACCAGCCAGTCAGTTTTTATTGTAACGAAAGCTATCGGTAGGAATGTTTTAGGAGAAAAAAAGGCCATAAATACAATAAATAATATACAATTTTGTTAAGTAAAAACACTTTTTCAATAAAGGAACTTGATCAGCTATATGATTTGGTGTTAATTTAAAACTGAAATCAGGTGAACAAACTGAAAGCTTTAATATATATGTCGATTTCAATTTAATTTTATGTCCGTCATTCGAACTTATTTTCCGTTTTAAGGTCATTACATTGTTTTTGTGGTGAGCGCTGATATTTCCTATCACGTGTTTATCATGAGAGAAACCTGAATGGAGAACATGATACCTCCAGCTGGTATCAGGCGTCAGTGGGCCGGACAAGCGACGGCGCTCAAGGAGGACTGTCATATCGCCATTGCAAACCTTCAATTACAAATATAAAATAAATCAAAATCTCCAATGTATAGTTACAAAATATTTTTTCCCTTCCGCACTTTAAGTGCTTCTTTACGATCTGTAAACACATATTAGTCAGCTGTTTTCTGTTTAGCGAGGGAACAAGTTTTTTCGCTGGCAACGCCTTAGGTTTACGCTCGCTGACGTAATAAAAAGTTAATTTATTGTTGCTTTTGACCAAGCTAACTGACTCAGTAACTAACCTCAATCTTACAAACTCAGCCAAAATCGGATGAAAGTGATTTTTTAATGTTGTTTGGTATAGAAAATTGCTGTTCTAGGAAAGGTTGGGTCTGTAATTCGAGTTTAAAGTTTATTTATAGCTTTTGGAAAATCACCGCGTGACTTGTGTGGCAAACAATTGTATCTCAGGTGATAGAAACCTACTTTACATTCTTAATGCACATGTAACTAAAAATAAAATAAAACTAAAGTAAAATAAAAATGTTAAATTTTGTTTATGAATGGAGTATTATTTTTTAGTTGTCTACGAGTTACATTTTGCTATTGCGACCTTATAATTTAAAAACGGAAGTTTGTAGATTCGTATACTGTAATAAGAAACTGTTTTCCCTAAAAAATGAACAAAATAAATAAGGCTGTAAATACAGGTGTCTATAAATGTGTAAGACAGACAGAAATTGTGTAACACATTTTTCGACTCCTTTGCTCTGTGAAACATGAAAATAACTAAACATTTTAATATTGGGAGTTTGTACAGAAGTAGGGGGCATTAGATGGTTCAAAACCAGCAAAGGCGCGGTGTGGACGCGTGGACGCGAGGACCCCCCCCCCCCCCCCGGGTGCCCCCCCCCCCCGTGCCCCCCCCCGGGTGCCCCCCCCCCCCGGTGCCCCCCCCCCCCCGGTGCCCCCCCCCCCCCCCCCGGCCGCCAGCAGCACTTTTCGTGATGACCTTGAACATGAGGAAAAAACTTTCGAAAATTAATAATTAGCCTATTTATCCACCGATTCCCACGGGACTTTTTCCAGAGTGTAGGCCTATCCCCAGGGAAGCGAATGACGTAAGAACCCCATAGATCCACCATTAAACAAGGCCGCTATTAATTTAAAACCGCGTTTTCCTTATGGGATCTCAGCTGTTTACCGACCGATTTTGACGAAACCTCACCACATGTCGGGCCGTGACCTAAGAAAACCATCGCTTAAAGAAAATTGAAAATCCACTGTTAAACGGGCCCGCTATTAATTTTCAAACGCGTTTTCCTCATGGGATCTCGGCTGCTTGCTGACCGAATTTGATGTGACTTCGTTACACGTTGTATGTCGGCTTGAATAAACCAAACTGCGAGTGGCTCCGTGGAGTCACGTGTCGAGGCGCGTGCTAGGGCCTACGTGACTGTCCCAGCCTGTTTACTCATTAGCGGCCTTCAAGACCCCTCCGTTCTAGAAGGTTCCGGCAAGTGCGTCGCATGAGGCCTCCTCCTGACTGGAGTGTTATGTATGAGCATGTCACGTGTCGAGGCGCGTGCCAGGGCCTACGTGACTGTTCCAGCCTGTTTACTCATCAGCGGTTCCGGGAACTGTTTACCGCTTACATTCCACGGCAAGCTAAGTGCTTGACCAGTCTGAATCTTGAGTTAGTCATGGAAGCATACAACCCACTGTCACTAGCTCAGCAATCGTGTATTGTAATAAGAAAGAATAAATACATTCTGTATCAGGGGATTGCACAATTGCCAGTGCCTATACAGCGATACGTTGCATCTTGCCTCAAGGGGTATGTTCGGGAACATGAGTTAGTGCTTAATAACCCGGAAACGGATCCTCAAGTGTTAGACTTGTATAATAGATACAATGGCAAGAGAGTCTATCAATGCCGCTACTGTCAGTACACTGAGCATTATTGTAATAGAGTTCTGTATCCTGCAAGAATTGTTAAAGTGTATCGCTTTTCAGACTCTAATAATTTGCAGCACACTTGTTTTTGCTGTGGTAAGAGTGCTTGGGAAGTGGATTGGCCACAAAACAATGATTACCTATCTACTTTGGTGATTTTAAAGTCAATGACCATAAAAACAGTTTGGGAGGGCTCTAGTCACTCTAAATTCTTTTTCTTCTTTCAATAAAGAAAAAATAAAAGATAAAAAAATAAAAGGAAAAAACCCATAAATAAAATACTCCCTTCCCCATCTAAGACCCTCTGTCCTACCCCAACCCAAGACCCTCTGTCCTATCCCAACCCATAATCCTATTCCCATCCCACCCTAATAAAATTAGCAACGGTGGAGTGAGGACTCACCGGAACATCATGCAGGTGAGGAGCGTCACGTTTCTGGAAGCTTCTAGAAGGTTCGCTGGAGCGCACGACTCGGCTATAAAGAAGCTTCTAGAAGGTTCGCTGGAGCGCACGACTCTGCTATAAAACCGAGGCAGAGCCGCGCGCGCGCGACCTCAGTGTTGTTCGAGACGTCACCATGAACGGAAGCGGAGTCAGCGCAGCCGAAGTGGACCAAACGATCCGCTCCTTCCTAGAGGAGCTGAACGCAATGAACGATGAGAACGCCAACGCACCGCCAGTTCAGCAGGGATGTGCGTCAAAGAAGAAAAAGCTCGATGGGTGGACTGTAAAGAGGAAGGAAGTGCCTATCGATTCCCCGGCACTGTGCTGGTCCGCTGGCGGATATCAGTACACTGTGAAGAACCCTACTAACAGCGGTAACGTACTGTTGAAGATGAATGTGTTCAAAGGAGGTCGCCCCACGTTCAGCTGCGGCTTGTACTTGGACGAGGAGCGAAACGATGAAATCTGCATATGTCTAGAGGACCTGATATCCAGATTGCAAAACCTATGGCTGGCAAATAGCGAGACGGGAGAGTCAAGATACGACGGGATCACTAGGACCGCTACTCCTCTACCCACTTGGCGAAAGACCGATTGCATCATCTCAGGGAAAACCAAGAGGAGTGCGCACTCCAAGCGCGCTACCCAGTAAACGAGAGAGCGTGGAAAATTCCACTAAGCAGTTAATAACCGAGATGCTTCTAGAACAATCCACTTGTTTACGCAGTAAAGCTTTCCATTACGTCAGCCTTCCTGGAATTGAGCGTGGAAACTTCCACTAAGCAGTTGATAACCGAGACGCTTCTAGAACAATCCACTTGTTTACGCAGTAAAGCTTTCCATTACATCACCCTTCCTGGAATTGAGCGAGTAACTATGTCATCATGTTGTTGATACGCGTGAGTCGACACGTAGACACCGCCAATAAAAGGCGACTCGGTGGCGAGAGCCGGTCATTCTGCATCCAGCCGCTGCGCCATGCTCAACACGGACCAGAAGATGGACCTCAGGACAGCCCTCAATAGCTGCAAGGCCGCGGGTTACACTCGTATCGCGGATCTGCGGGACAACGCGGTGTACCCGATCCGCTCATTCGAGCGGGTGGATACACCGTACGGCGAGGCGGTGATGGCTACCTTGGAGGGTCTCGTCGGCGACGACCCGATCCGGATCTACATGCCTCGACGGTTCCTCACGGTCCTGGACGACAACGCCATCTCCCAGTACAACGTTGGCGTGGGGCCGAGGACGAGCCTTGTAAAGAGGAGCGGCCCTCCTGGCAGCAAATCTCCTTTCCTGGAATTTGTATAAAATAAACGGTATTTCCTATTCCCTTATTTCCTTCCAAAATTGAAAAAATAAAATCAAATAAAAAAGAGCAAGAAAAGAACCTTTAGTTACAAGAGCCGAGGTGGCGGTGCACGGCGGTCAGTAGACGCCATGGACTTGAGGTGGAAACACCCGTTCACCGCCATCGTGGCCGGGCCTTCGGGCAGCGGCAAGTCGCACTTCGTGGCTCGCTTCATAGAGCACGCCGACCGCATGTGCGATACGCGGTTCGCCCGCATCACTTGGCACTATGGCAGCGGTGGCGGCAAGAGCCGTGCGGACTCTGCCGTGCGCTACGTAGCCGGCTTGCCGGACCTGGACGACTATGACGGTAGCGAGCCCGCCCTGGTCATCGTCGATGACATGATGCGCGAGGCCGGCTCCGGCGTGGCGGACCTGTTCACCAAGGGCTCGCACCACCGCAACATGAGCGTGTTCTTCATCACGCAAAACCTGTTTCACCAGGGCAGGGGCCAGCGCGACATATCGCTGAACGCTCACTACATAGTGTGCTTCAAGAATCCTAGGGACCGCGCTCAGATCAAACACCTGGCCCGTCAAGTATACCCGGAAAACCCCAAATTCATGGAGGAGGCTTACGCGGACGCCACGCGTGATCCGCACGCCTACCTGCTCATAGACTTGAAACAGTCCACGCCAGAAGAGATGCGCGTACGTTCAACCATTTTCCCAGACGATCCGGTGAACTACGTGTACCTGCCCAAGAAGAAGTGATAAATAGGCCGAGCGCGCGCCAGCGTCAGTCATCATGTCACACCGCGTGAAGAAGGACGCGGCGCTGCTGAGGGCCCTAATACACGCTACGCCCAAAGAACGCAAGGCCCTGTTAAAAGCGTGCGACAAGAGTCGCATCAAGTCGTTGTGCGAGTGCGCGTATAACGTGCTACGCGGAAACGTACCGCTTTCTCCCTGCCTCAAACGCAAATTGAGCAAACACAAACAGGCGCTCAGACGGCTGGTGAAACGCGGCGAGGGTTGGACCAAGAAGCGACACTACCTCGTCCAACGGGGTGGAGGGATTCTCCTACCTCTGCTGTTGAACGCTGTTCTGCCCGTTCTAGCGCAGAAGCTAATCGGACATGGAGTACGCTAGGAAAATGGTGGTTGTACCGCAGGAGCTCATCGAGAGATTGCGAGAAGGACCGGGACCAGGGCCGGAGCCAAGAGGAGGAGCAGGTAGCGCCAATAAGCCAGCCAGCCTGGACGCTGAGATGCATCGCATATTGAGCGACAAGCGGCTGGACGATACGGAGAAATGGAAACAATATCAGCAGGTGTTACAGCGGTTCCTGCACTTTTCCGCGGCTAAACGTCAACCCATAGGTCTGTCAATCATCGAGGGTGAGGAGAGGGAGGAGGAAGTGGCGGGAGGTCCGAGTCAGATGAAGCGCGAGTCTAGCGCCTCGGCGGAGGAGGACATTGTGGAATCGTTCTCAAAAATCTACAGGTCGGTGGCGCGCAACTTGTTGCGATTCATGACCCGTCAAGGCAGCCCCATCTCCTGGGACGCCAGTGGGGCGGTGTACGTGGACAAGGTGAAGATCCCCGATTCCAATATAGTGGACATCGCGCACAGCATAGTGAGAGCGCGAAGGGCGGACCGATTGCCTACTGGCTGGCATCAAGTGATGGCCGCCTTGAAGGACATGAACGTGCCCAAAGAATACGTGAGCAATCCCACGGCGTTGCGTTACCTAGGCGTGGGACTGGACTCGGCATCGAGCCCCTGGGGAGACACGACGACAGCCTCGTCGACACCCCTCTCACCGAGGTTGACGCCGATACTGGACCGCTTGAGACCGCGGCCCCCAGCGGCCAGGAGAAGGATAATAACCGAGGAACCCGACCGGGAATCGTCATTGGACAACTGGGAGCCGTTCACACCGTAATGGAGAAGTTGTACTACGACCCGAGCCAGCCCGGTTCCCTCGGCGGGGTGGCCGCCCTGGCCAGAGCCGCGCGCCTACCGAAACGTCGGGTAGCCGACTGGCTGCGCGCCCAGGACACCTACACGCTGCACAAGCCTGCGCGCAAGCGGTTTCCCCGCAACCGCTACGCCGTGTTCGGGCCCCGGGAGCTGTGGCAGGCGGACCTGAACGACATGCGCGGCCTGAGCCGGTACAACGACGGAGTCAACTACCTGCTGACTGTGATAGACGTATTCAGTAAGCGGCTGTTCGCGGTACCGCTGAAGAGGAAAAGCGGGCCTGAGGTGGCTGCTGCGTTCGAGAGGATATTCGCTGAGGCGACTCCCCGCTGCCTACAGACCGACAAGGGGACGGAGTTCACCGGGGCCGCGACCAAGCGAGTGTTCAAGAGTCACGGTGTCAACTACTTCACCACGCAGAACCCCGACGTGAAGGCGGCGGTGGTGGAGCGAGTCAACCGCACGCTCAAGACCCGCATGTGGCGCTACCTGACCTACAAGAACACGTATCGCTACGTGGACGTGTTGGACAGGCTTGTGGACGCCTACAACCGCAGTCCGCACAGGAGCCTGGGTGGCCTACGACCCGTGGACGCGGACAGCGGCGATGGTCAAACGGTGTATAAGGTGTGGCGTCACATGTATGGAAAGGCGATTCGGCGACACAAGCCCAGGTTCGAGCCGGGCGACACGGTGCGCATAGCCAAGGAGAAGGGCACGTTCGCCAAAGGTTACGAGACCAACTGGAGTAAGGAGCTGTTCGTGGTGGACCACGTATACGGGTCGCATCCTCTGCCATTGTACGTGTTGCGCGACCTGAACGGGACGCCGCTGGAAGGGCGCTTCTACGAGCACGAGATGCAAAAGGTGACGATCGCCCCGGATCGTCTGTATCAAATAGATAAAATACTGGACACTAAAGGGCGAGGCTCCAGTAAGCGCTACCTAGTCAGGTGGGCCGGTTACGGAGAGGACTTCAATTCGTGGGTACCCGCAGCGGACGTGCAACAGCTGCGATGACGAGGCACGACCAGTTTTACCTGACGTTGCCCAGTAACAGTTCAATGAATTACTATCCCAACAACATGGTGACAAACTACACGACCCATCTACCCTCGACCGTTGATCTGTCAGACGGCGAGTGGGAGGTCGCTCTGGCGGAGGCGCACTACCCCTTCTCTTTTCTGACCGTCGGTGAGGGAACCTACATCAAACTAGTGCTGGGAATGAGGGACTCGAAAGGCGGGTTGGCCGTGGTGGACAAGTTGTTAATCAAAGTGGAGCCGGGCAATTACAGTAGTACCGAGGAACTCGTAGACGCAATCAACAACCACCCTCAAATGAAGAGTAACCTGTGCGCCTTCTCGTATGACGAGAGGTCCTCCAGGGTGGAATTGATGTCGACGTCTTCAGCCGTTCAGAGCCTCAAACTGAGCCCCAGTTTGGCGCTACAGTTTGGCTACGAGGTGGATACGGATATCGTCAAGCGTCACAGGTCCGTGAGGCCGGCTAACCTCTTCGCCGGTCTGCCATCACACATGTACGTGTATTGCGACCTGGTGGAACCCCAACTGGTGGGCGACGCTGTGGCGCCACTACTGAAGATCCTCAACATCGACATCAGGAATTACACGTACGGTGCCAACACGACAGTGTATATAATAGACCCGCACTACGTGCCGGTGATTAAAACCTCATTCGAGAGCGTGGAAATCGATTTAAGGGATAACCAAGGGCGACACTTGCCATTCCACTTCGGGACTACGTGCATGAAGCTTCATTTCAGGAAAGAGAGGCAGCGGCAATGAATCCGAGCGATCCCTATCTGGCGTATTACCGCCACCAGCAGGCGGGCCATGGCGTATCCTCCGTATTCAGAGGAGCCGCTTTCCAACGCGGACACGGCATCGGCAGTTTCCTAGGCGGGCTGATGCGTACAGTGGTCCCGTTGATCAGATCCGGCGCATCGGCGCTGGGCAAGGAGGCGCTGAGGTCCGGTGTGGGCTTCTTGGGCGACGTGGCAGCGGGCACAGCCGACCCCCGAGTCGCAGCCAACGCCCGACTCAGACAGTTTACCGGGTCGCTGAAACGCAGGGCTGATGAAAAACTGGATCGCGTGCTGAGCGGTGGTGGCGCCTATAAGAGGAGGCGTGTACAGCAGGTTACTCCTCAGTCTCTGGCGAAACTCCTCGGAGCGAGGAAGAAGAGCGCTGCCCCCAAGAGGAAGCCCGCAAAACGTGTCGCTAAGAAGAGGAGAAGCAAGAAGAGCGAGAGTACCGTGAAGGACATTTTTGGATAATGGCGTTTCTACATCAGAAGTCGTGCGAGTGTGTCAAGACCGAGTTGGACCTGTTCTCGCTACCGCCCACGCAGACCAGTATAGAGAGCGGTAAATGGGTGCAGTACAAGCCCATCTCCTCCCTGACAGACGACTCGCCCGTGGAGTTCATAGTTCCGGGCCACGGGGACGAGTACACGGATCTGTCACAGACGCTACTGCATGTGAAGGCTACCATTAGAACGGCTAGCGGAGGCGCTGTAATGGGTGATCAAGCGATAAAAGAGGTGGGTCCGATTAACAACTGGCTGCACTCGCTGTTCAGTCAAGTGGACCTGTACCTGAACAACAAACTGGTGTCTCCTCAGAACAACACGTACGCCTATCGCGCCTACCTGGAGAACCTGTTGTCCTATGGCGGTGATGCCAAGACATCGCACCTCACCGCGGAGTTGTTCTACGAGGACTATGCCGGGTACATGGACAATACTGAGGAGGATAATGCCGGGCTCAAGAACCGGAGGGAGTTTGTCAAGGCCAGCCGGTACGCGGACATGGTCGGACATCTGCACGTCGACCTGTGCAATCAGGAGAAGTTCATGTTAAACGGCGTGGAGATGCGCTTTCGCCTGATCAGGTCAAAGAACTCATTCTCCATCATGTCTAAAACCGTGACAGACTACAAAGTGGACATCGCCGAAGTCAACCTGTTCATGCGCCGCTGTAAGATCAACCCGAGCGTGCTGTTGGCTCACAGCAGGACGCTGGAGTCGGGTACAGCCAAATATCCCATTACGCGCGTGGAAGTCAAATCCTTCACGCTACCCTCCGGTATCAGCAGCAAGACTCTGGACAGTGTGTTTCTGGGACAACTGCCGAAACGCGTTATAGTTGGCCTGGTCAGCAATCAAGCGTTCAACGGGGACTACAAGAAGAACCCGTTCAACTTCACCCACAGCCACGTGAACTTCTTCGCGCTGTACATAGACGGTGAGCAAGTGCCATGTAAGCCGCTTCAACCGGATTACACGTTCGGTAAGGAGTTGTGCGTGCTCGCCTACCACACGCTGTACACCGGCACCGGCATCAATTTCTCAGACTGCGGTAACGAAGTCAGTCGCAACGAGTACCCCTACGGATACTGCCTGATGGCGTTTGATCTGACGCCCGATATGGCGGCCTCTCAATCCAGCCACTGGAACCTGGTGCGCAACGGTAACCTGCGCATAGAGATTGGGTTCTCCGAAGCCTTGGCGGAGGCGTTCAACTGCATAGTGTACGCCGAGTTGGACAACGTCGTGGAGGTGGACCGTCATCGCAACGTCACAGTCGACTTTGGCGGGTAAACGAGTTGCCGCGCGCTCAAGGTCACCGCGCGCGCGCACCGTTAGGTTTTGGCGGGTAAACGAGTTGTCGCGCGCTCAAGGTCACCGCGGACCGTTAGGTGATGGCGGCGCGCGCACCCAAGGTTAACCCGCTAGGCGCGCTCCCGCCAGCGCTCAGTCGAGTTCAGTCAGCCGTACGGGATGGACGTGCCGCCACCGATCTACATCGAGCCGCCGCCAGCGCGCTGTCATCACGGAAGCGTGGTGATGGATATGCAGTGTTTTAAAGACAGTGATAATGACTTTCTACTGAAAGAGGTTTGCGTGGTGGACGTGACTACCGGCACGCTGCTCCTACATCACATCGCCCGCCCGCCCTTCAGTAAGGACCTCCTGACTTCCGAGAAACAGCGCGAGAGCGTCTGGGTCACTCGCCACTGCCACGGCTTGGAGTGGGACCAGGGGGACATCGCGTACGTCGCCCTGCTGGACAAGCTGCGCTCCTGCCTCATCCACCGCCCCCTGGTCTACGTCAAAGGATCGCAGAAGAGGGACTTTGTACAACGCCACCTCATAACCGAGCCCGCCGCCACCACCGCTCAGGACATGGAGGATCTGGGCTGCGGGTCGCTCAACGGTCCGCCCACCTACCGGACCCTGCGCTGTCGCCACCATAAGAGCTCCCACAACCGTTGCGCCCTTCATAACTGCATAGTATTGCGGGACTGGCTCGTGGCTAACGACACACTGGACCCGTCCACCTCGAGCTGCCTGTGCTGCTTCCGCCCACGATGAATACCGTCCAGATCAGAGAATGCCTGGCGAAGATCCCCGGACTGAGGAACGTTGCGGTCTACGCCTCTGACCAACTACCGGACGTGCCGGTCAAGCCTCTCACCGCCATCGTGTCCAACACGGTAGCACACACTGAGGGAGGCGAACACTGGGTGGCGTTTTACTGCTCGGAAGAGGACAGACTCGAGTACCTGGACAGCTACGGAAGGCCGCCATACCAGGCCGACTTTCAAATGTTCCTGAGGCGCAATCCTCATCACCGCCACTACGTCTACAACAGGTATCGGCTCCAGGGCTACGATACTTCTGTTTGCGGCTACTACTGCCTCACTTACCTGTACTGCCGGGCTGTTCTCCGCACGTCACTCAGCGACTACGTCCAGCTCTTCGACCCTGCCGCTCCCGCCGCCAACGACGCTCTCGTCCGCAGACTCTTCCACTCCATATTCGCTTAAAACTAATTTGTAAGGTTTTTGTAGTATGTGTATGTAACCTTATTACTGTACAATACATGCCTCATAATGATAAAGCTTGTGTTTTCATTTCTCCTTTCTCCTTACTAAATTTATAAAAATTAGCAAAACTGAGGCAGCGGGGCTGGACCTCAGGTTTATATACCAGCGGCGCGTGTCACTGGCTGAGCCCCCGCCAAGCGGCAGTGAAGGTCGCCAAAGAGGGCGCGTCACGAGACCCCTCGGACATCAGCAAACCGCTGAGCAATTCGAGGGTGCAACCTCGAGCGTCAGCAAACCACTTAGCAACTCCTTCCTGGGCAACTCCTTCAGGGCCGTCCCCCGACACGCGCCGCCAATCGCTCCCGGTTGGCGGGGGCTTTTTAAGCTGCACGGCTCGGGCCAAACGGCCCATAACGCCTTTCTCACACACTTTAAGCCTAACGGCTTTTGAGTGAGCAAAGGGGAGGAAATAAACAACTCAGGTTCGTGCTGTACATAAAGCTATTATATTTTCTTACAAATACTATTTACAAGTTTTTCTTAAAATTAATATTTAAAACTAAACAGGGAATTCCTCTTCCTCGTCTTCGTCCTGGCGCTCCTCCTCCTCCTCACCGTCCACCTCCATCCGCTGAGGTCGATCTCCTCCTCTCCTGGCTGGCGGTAGTGGCGGGACGTCCTTGTGTCCCCACGGCAGAGTGTGGATGCCGTCGGGGAGGACACACCGCTTGTCGTCAGTCGGGCTGAGGCTCAGCTTGTCCACTTCCACGGTGTAGACCCGGTGCAAGTGAGACTGGAAGCGGACGTTGGTGGTGCGCTTTTGGACCCCGTCAAACAGGCACTCTCTGTAGTCGTCGGGGGTGAGGACGTTCTTGACAACGCCCTTCGCCACCCCCTTGGCTCGCTTGAGAGCCTTGCTGCCGCCTGTCGCCGCGTCCTCGATGTCCATAAAGTATAATTTGGACCGCAGGCCGAGGTACTCGAATAAGGACAGGCCGTTGCACTCGTCCTTAAACTTTCCGATGACCTTGGCGTTGACGGGGCTGTAGCAGGGGTGGGACCTCGGATAGCCGCTGGTGTCGAAGTCGTCCAGGTGTTCCTTCATCTCTGCGTAGACGTCCTGGGACACGATGTCAAAGACGTAGCTGTCCGTGTCCATGTAGTCCACGGTGAGGCGGTCACCGTAGCGCTCCTTCATCTTGCGCAGGAACTCGTACATGAGCCACTTGCTCAGCTCCAGGACTGTCATGCCTACGTAGACGGGCTTGTCCAACACGATGTTGACCTTGGACAGATGCACCAGGGCCACGTCCTCCGTGTAGTACGTCCGGTCCAGGAAGTTGGATCTGGCGACGTACTTGGAAAACTTCTCCGGGGTGCACACCAGCTTCACGTTGAGGCGCTTCCGTACATTCTCGATGGTCTTGCCGAAGACCGCGTTGTTCATGAGCTTGAAGAAGTCCTGTTCGAACTTCGTCCTGGCCCTCTTCCGCAGCTCCGTGTTCATCAGGATGTACGGTTCCAACCACCGCGACTGGCGAAACGAGATCGCCCGATGCACCGCGACCAGCTCCAATCCGTTTTGCAGCGCCTGCTGCAAGACCCTGTAGTGACAGATGTAGTGCGTCTTGTCGTCCAGGGTCGTCAACAGTTTGGGGAACTTCCCTGTTGGCGGACGCTTCGTCTCGCAGCAGTAGGGAAGGTCCTTGTGCAGGTCGTGTAGGCGCGCGGGGTAGTGGAGGTCCACCTCCAAGATGTAGCCTCGATCGGCCTCCGCGTCCAGCGCCGCGACGTCCAACGCCTGGATTTCCTCTCGGCTGAGCCACTCGAAGTCTCCGGTCGGCAGGCGCTGGGACATGGCCCAGCCGTAGAGGTTGTTGGCGTCCAGGTACAGGAGGAAGCGCGTGGGCTCGTCCGGGCGGTAGTCCGGGCACCTGTCGTGGTTGGCCTTGGCGTAGCGGGTGATGGCCTGTGAGATGCCTCCTCGGATCCCCTGCTCCACAAACAGGTACATGTCAAAGTCCTGCAGCGTGTCCAGCTCCACACCGCAGGTCTTGAGCATCACGTCCCACGCGTAGGACGGCAGGGTGTAGTAGTGGGCGGGGTCCAGCCCGTACTCTGCCAGCGAGGTGTCGCGGAACTGCTCAAAGACATCGGTGAGCAGGGCGATGTCGCATCGCAGGTACTTGTCCGCATAGTCCTTGAGGTTGTGACACTCGAAGGCTCGCCACACGTTGAGGGCGTGCTCGTACTCCTCGTCCTTGATGTCCTCCAGGGTCATGGAGTTCCTGAACGCCTCCTTGGGCGGCAACTCCCTGGTCCTGTACAGCGTATCGTAGGACGTAACGAAGTCGTAGGGGAACACGCCCTTCCTGCGCACCAGGTCGAACAGCCGGTCGTCGGGGAAGCGCTTCCTCGTCTCGCGCATCCTGTCCGTGGGAAGTCCCGCCGCCAGGTTGGCCAGGCTCATGGACAGAAACCTGTAGGTGTCCAGGAAGCGCACCGCGAAACTGCTCTGACGTTGGTTGTCCCCGGGCTGACCAAAGTGGAATCGCTTGGTAAAAGCGATGTACCGCTCCTCCGTGTGGGCCAACACGTCCACGTCGCCGGGGTCGATGGCCAGCTCGCGCACTACGAAGTGGGCGTCGTAGTTGGACAGGTTGTGGAAGTAGCAGTTAATGTGTCGCTGCTCCCGGTACCTGAGGTTGCACGAGCGGTGGGCGGCTCCTCGGAACTCGTAGGGCGGGGCGTGATTGTGGTCCCGCACCTTGACGTCCTGGTCCGTGAACTCCTTCCCGCAGAGGTAGCAGTGAGTCGCTGCCAGGTACTCGTTCATCTCCTGCCGGGTCAGAGAAGGGTGCAGAGCTCTCATGCTGAATAGGAACTCCCACAGCGCCAGCACGTCCATCTTGAGCCTCTCCATGAAGACCTTGGACGCGTCTGCCCCGAAGTAGACGCGGGGCTCGAACTCCTCCAGGCCGAGCGAGTCCACGATCTGGTAGGCAAAGGCGTACGGGACGTGCAGTTGCAGAGGCCTCGTGCCGGGCGGCGCTTCCGCAGGGTCAGCGGCGACGGGCTGCAGAGCACACTCAAAGTCGGCATAAACGCAAAAGCGCTCGCGCCGAGTGTACTCGGGGTGGGCGAAGCGGATCTGCTGCTTCTTCGGTAAGTCCAAGCGGAGGGGAGCCTTGGCGGTGCAGTATCGCATGTGCTCCTCCAGACGCTCGACACCGGACAGTTGCAGCTTGTTGGGCTGGTTGTCGAAGTAAGCGAAGCATCGCTTACACACGTGGATGGCGTTGACGTGGGACGTCAGCTGGTGTCGCACTAGCCTACTCATGTTTGTGATGTAGGCGTAGTGACTGTCCCCGCCGGTGGTCACGTACAGCAAGTCCCGGTGATCCTCCAACTCCCGCTTGCAGATCTTCAGCGGGAACACGCGGTCCTGGAACTTTGGCGATCCGTCGGGGCGTCTCCCCACCATGGCGTGCTCGATCCCGTACACATTAACGCTGATGGGGTTCCTCCTCTCGAAGACCTTAATGTCCTTCACGGCTACGGGGAAGCGTAGGCCGACCCAGTCGTAGCGTGCCATGACGTCCGGTGTGTACGATGCGGGCCTCTCCGGGTGTTGCGCGACGAACTTGGCCAAGATGGCGTACGCGAAGCACATGTCATCGACGTTTTGCACGTTGATAACGGCACGCGTCTCGCAGATGGTCCTGGGAAGCTGGACGAACCTGGCTCCGCGTTCTCCCAACGGGGTGTAGAGGTTGACGCGGATCTCCAGGTCGCGTATCCGGAGATAGCTCCACCCGCTGCCCACTAGCAGGCACTGCTCCTTCTCTTCCTCCAGCTTGTGGAAGGAAGCCGATAGGAAGTCCTCCAAGTTGGACGCGGCGGTGAGAGGCACGTTCTTCGTCTTGAAGGCCCGCAGACAGGTGGCTCCGTGAACGTTGGCGAATTCGCACTCTAGGAACATGTTGACCTTGATGTTCGGGTGTCGGGTCCTGACGTCGGTCAACAGTTCCAGGACGCTGTCGAACAGCAGCACCAGCGCGTCCTCCACGGTCAAGAAGTCCTCCATGGGCCGGGACAGGCCGAAGGTCAGGAGGCGTCCGCGGAACGCCCGTTGGATGGGGCGGAACGTGGGTAGTCCGCCACCACCCACCATCCCGTCGGGTGCCGTGCTGGGACCGGGCTGGGGCTCGCGGCTGGGTCCGGGCTGAGGCTCGGAGCTAGGTCGGGGCTCGGGTGACAGAGTGGGCAGGCGCGGCATCTCGTCCACAACGAGGTTCCTCACGATGGGGCAGTTGTGGGCCTCGTGGTGGTCCCGGTTGTAGCGCCGGGTGAAGCCTCGGTCACAGTAGGCGCACGTGAACCTCATACCGCGGTGGGCGCTCGCCATGTGCCGCTGGAGGTACGCGGCCCTGCGGAAAAGGGTGCCGCACTCGGTGCAACGGGCCTCGTTGACGTGCACCAGCTGCACGTGGCGCCGGAGCAGGTCCTCGCGGGCGAATCGCCGCCCGCACGCGTCGCACTCGGGCCGTGGGTCTCTGAAGGGTGGTGTTGCGGAGGAGGAGGAGGTCGAAGCTGACGGGCTCGCACCGTGGACCGCTTCCATATGGTGGCGAAGATCCTCGGGACCCGCCAGGGCGACGGAGCACAACGGGCACGGATGGCCTGCGAACAGGAAGACAAGTCCTATTAGTGACCCCGATAAACACGAGGGTGAGAACTGGCAACCTCTTCCTCATCTCAATCGCCAGTTTGAGCCCAGTAATACAAGGGTGAGGAATTGCATAGAGGCCTGACGACCTCTTCCTCATCTCGAGCGCCAGTTTACCCGGGTCCAGTAATACAAGAGTGAGGCACAGAGGCTGGCAGCCCCTTGTTTACTACTTGAATCTGTTTACTCAGCTAAAGCCGTTTACTCTCTCTCGAAAACAAGTCATTAGTACTGACGGTTTCTTGTTTAATGTAAAAACCGTACCTGGCGCTTGGTCGTGAGGAGTGGGAGGATGAACTGCTGTGAGGTGGCGTCGCAGGCTGTCGCTTCGCCCGAAGCGTCTCCCGCAGACGTTGCAGTCGAAATGGCGGTCCCTGTGAGCAGCTGCCATGTGACGAGCCAGGTTTCCAGCGAAGACGCGACCGCAGACCTCACACATACGAGGAACAGCCATCTGCAACATCGGGTATCTATACTCTCCACCCACCACAAAGGCTTGGAAAGCAAATACCTAATTTTATTTCCCTCAAAAAATTTTAGAAGAGTGGAAATGAATCTATTTTTAAATTTTTAAAGTTTGACTCATTAATTTTAATCGTTATAAAACATAACTGTTCTAAGGTCATTACAAATCCACTCGTCTCCATCTGAAAAGAAACAACGACAAGGCTCAGTGTACTGGGATATGTAAAAGTTTAAATATTAATGTTAGATAATTATTTCGCTCAAACATTTAACGAATCGTTTTCCTTAAAACATAATGCGAATTATTCATCTTCTATTAATAGGCCAGACCTCTCTTTACACATTATGACTTCAAAATTGCTGAACGATCATACCTTAAATGAGAATCTTATTATAAAGGGAAATGTAATAGTCTTCCACACTACAACTTATAAGAGCTACATATACTTACGTTTAAAAAATCTCGGAATATGGTTCAGTAAAGACTAGCACAGCACTGAAGTAGAACATCTACATACACTGAGCTCCAAACACAAACTGAATGAAGGAAGCAATGACAATCACTGAAGTAACATAGCTACGTACCGTACAGTAAGCGGTGAAAGTAGTAAACAATTCTCGGAACCGCTAATGAGTATCAGGCTGGGAGAGTCACGTAGGCCCTGGCACGCGCTTCGACACGTGACATGCTCATACATAACACTCCAGTCAGGAGGAGGCCTCATGCGACGCACTTGCCGGAACCTTCTAGAACGGAGGGGTCTTGAAGGCCGCTAATGAGTAAACAGGCTGGGACAGTCACGTAGGCCCTAGCACGCGCCTCGACACGTGACTCCACGGAGCCACTCGCAGTTTGGTTTATTCAAGCCGACATACAACGTGTAACGAAGTCACATCAAATTCGGTCGGCAAGCAGCCGAGATCCCATGAGGAAAACGCGTTTGAAAATTAATAGCGGGCCCGTTTAACAGTGGATTTTCAATTTTCTTTAAGCGATGGTTTTCTTAGGTCACGGCCCGACATGTGGTGAGGTTTCGTCAAAATCGGTCGGTAAACAGCTGAGATCCCATAAGGAAAACGCGGTTTTAAATTAATAGCGGCCTTGTTTAATGGTGGATCTATGGGGTTCTTACGTCATTCGCTTCCCTGGGGATAGGCCTACACTCTGGAAAAAGTCCCGTGGGAATCGGTGGATAAATAGGCTAATTATTAATTTTCGAAAGTTTTTTCCTCATGTTCAAGGTCATCACGAAAAGTGCTGCTGGCGGCCGGGGGGGGGGGGGGCACCGGGGGGGGGGGGCACCCGGGGGGGGGGGGCACCCCGGGGGGGGGGGCACCCGGGGGGGGGGGGCACCCGGGGGGGGGGGCACGGGGGGGGGGGGGGTCCTCGCGTCCACGCGTCCACACCGCGCCTTTGCTGGTTTTGAACCATCTAATGCCCCCTACTTACAGATAATCTGTACTGTTATTGACTGTGCTTCTACAGTTTTATATTGATTTTTATAGCTTCAATTGTCTGATAGCTAGGAGCGGTAAATTAAAAATTTAAGTTTCCACCTCAAATAAGTCAACTTGCAGGAGGTTGATAAAGCATTTTCTACTATTTTCCATTTCATAAAAATACTTCGAAGATTCCACTCAATACTACGATATTTTTGGGACAGGTGGGTATTTCTTTGCGTTCACTAACTCTAAATTCAGCATATTTTAAAAACCTCCAAGGATTTACAGGTAGGTTTGTCTTTTGTTAGAAGCAAAGTGCCCTATATTAGCTGCTATAATCACAGCTATTTGAAATATTTATATAAAAATAAAAGAATAATCGCAGTCACGAAAATGAGCCTTGGCGTGATGGTGGTAAAGAAGATTTTGTACACCTACTGCATTTTTTTTATATTACATTCATGTTTCACATGTCTTCCAGTGTATTATTAAGAGTGGGCTCCTGTCACGAGACATTTCGTGTTTCTTAACTGTTCTATAAGGCCAATGTTAACCAACAAGGCCCGCCTCACCTCAACGGGTTATCCAATACTGTATAATTGACTTATAGTTTTTTTCAAAGAGCGAAAAATCTAGCGATTTCAGTAAACAAAGTTTCGGTATCAAAAATAAAAATCGTTCAGAAAAATTTTAAAATTTTCCTTATTTACGTTTTTTATTGGTGGCTATTTTTGATATCCTCAATGAAGTAGCTAGGTATTATTTTGCTCTTTAAAATGAACCATAAATCAACGATCTCGGGATCTCCGTTTAGTAGGGTCGGGCTTTGAATGTAAATATTGGCCTTGTGACATAAGCAGGTGGAATACCAAAATGTTGTGTGACTGGAGCCCCCTCTTACCGACTGACTACGGCTATTCAGTTTTTCCTGGCCTTACTCATCCCCCCGGCACATGAGGAACACTTGCCGGCTAGACGCTGTGTCATAACCGGCACGTGGCTGAGATTAGGCAATCAATGATGCCCGAACCAGTTTTTAAGCCCTTCCGGAAGCTCCCTGGTGTGCCTAGGTCGTGGTTTTTGCCACTGAGTCACCGCGGAAGTCCCATCCCATGTGCGAGACAGTCGGATTGAAATGATTCTAGATGATTACTGTGGCGCCGGGAGAGCTCTGACCGTTACTTGGGGCCATGGGGCTGCTGTGTGACCGGGTATAGCCGTCGAGCTGGAAACACTGGAGTGTTACTGAGTGCAGGCAAACTTAGGAATGGTAGGAATCTTTACGGCACCAGTAATTAGAACAGTACTGCTATATTGTCTCCCAATTTGGTTTGCGTCGTCAATGGAAAACATAAATAGATTTTTGGCTACAAAAACGAGCGGTTGCAATAATAAATTATTTTAATATGAATCATTCCTAAGAAATTTCAAAGAATCTAAAGTATTAACTATATTTGAATTATATTCGGAGTATTTGTATATTCGGATTATATATTTTAGAGTTACTGAAATACCACTTAAAAAACAAAGGCAATTTACTAGTCTCTAGTATGCAAAGCCACAGCCAATATATCACGAGAAATAGCGATGATTATATCAAAATACGTACTACAATACATGAGAAAATGATTTATTATGAAATCGGCAAATCTATATTATTAATACGGTACATGCAATCTTTGTAAACAATAAGGCTTTTTTGTTTTAAGATTCACCTCCACATATTATACACTAAAATGTACGTCTAGGTGTGCAGATGTGCAAACTGGCTTTAGATTTTATTATTTATGCTTCATGGCTCTGCCCTACGGGACTTCCAAGTCCCCATGTTAATCATATGGGGGAGAGTTTTATTTTGTATATGTCACATGTGATTTTTCTTTATTCAATTAGATTATATAAATAGCTGTTATTAGGACTATATCAAACTACAGCCTGTAATTGTTTTGTTTACTATTAACTATTTACTATTCTCACTTCTCAAAACGAGATGCGCAAGCTGCGCACAGTAATTTATAGTTATTAAATAAACTATAAATGAAAATCACAATAATTCAATAATTACTACTTTATATTGACTTGGTACTTCAATAGGCGATGAATTAAACAAATCTATCATTCAAGCTTTTCTAGTTTTTAATAATATAACGTATTTTCAATAAAATGATTACGCAATTGAACATTTAAAACATAAACTAACTGATGTCTTGTTCTACGCGCAGGGTCTGGCAGTTTTGGGGCCAGTCATTAGTGAATTTACTATGGAAAGTGAACTATTAGCATGACCCGCACGGTTAAACATATGTATATATAAATATGTTATAGTATATATATGTGTGTGTGTGTGTGTGTGTGTGTGTGTGTGTGTGTGTGTGTGTGTGTGTGTGTGTGTGTGTGTGTGTGTGTGTGTGTGTGTGTTTGCACTCTAGCGGTCGCATTTTTTTGTCCGATTTACTTCAAATTTTGGTAGGTACGTTCCTTTTCATTATTAGTTGGACAATTTCGTTGGGCACAATAATCGGAAAACTCTAAACCCCTTTTTTGGGGAATACTCTTTCAAATTTCGAGTTTTTGGGTCCTAAAAGAGTCAGGAGAGCCCCGGATGTATAATTAATACATGTAGAAAGATGGGAATTAGTAAGGCGAAACCTTTAAGCTCTCTTTCGTCATTCTAGCATAAATATTTACCGAGTTATTTAAGAAAATGTATATCGACCAAACACAATACGTTGTCTTATGGGGGTTTTACATTAGAAAAGCCTGTTATTCATTTGCTGGTGTACTTTTATCATCCCCAGCCACCTATAGCCTACTTTCAAGCCTGACTGGACCTTCTCCTAACCTTATAATGAGCAAAATTGTATTCCCAGCTTTGCAGGTAAATGAAACCAGGAGCATCAGAACAGCCAAAAAGATCACTGTTTTCAGATTTTAATAAAAATTGGAATAAATGAATGTTTTTACACTGATTTTGAGTTTTAAAAGTTTTTATGTGGAAATTCACTTCCCTCACGTCAGCGTGCTGCGTGAGAACTCGTTTCTCTTTAACAGCGTATAATGGGAGTCGTCTTGAAAAAGTCTGGGCAACTCCATGATCTTTTATCTGATACCCGAAACCTCCAAAGTGGATTAGAAGTGACCACTTATGTGGAAGTGACATTCTGACTAAACATACTGACATATAGATATTCTGTAACAAAACCGTATTAACAACTTACGACATACATAAAACAGAGAATGGATGTATAGTATTTAAATTGACTTAAGATAGACAGTTGTATTTTATTCTAAGCTTTACTCATGATTATTTTTGACAAACATCCTTAATCTTAGTCACCCATGTGTTAGATAGTCGATGCCAACACGCCACCAGTCACAGCCTGTTGACCTTGACGGCTACGGGTGACTCACGGTTGGACACCACTGTTGCGTGTGATTGACTCGATCATAGGAAGGTGAACGACATTATAGTCACGAATAGCTCAATGAAGTCAAAATAAACATTTATCTAGTATATATACAGCCGCATGTGTAACTGACTCACTCACTCACTCACTGAGGTCCAAGAATTCTAGACCACTTCTAGACGAGCTAGAAACCTTACATTTTGCATGCAGGTAGCTTATAGCTTGCAATCCCCAGGAAAATCACCAAAACTAACAATGTTTTATTTTAACCCCCCTAAAAAAATATTTAAAACCCCCCAAAAAAGGCTTATTTTAAAATTACAGATTTTTAACTCTAGCGGCCGAACGGATTGTCCTATCGAAAAACGTACACGACCACGACCTACGGATTTTGCAAGATCTACAACTTTGTCCCTACGATTTTTTGTCGTATCTCGTCTCCTTCACTCTTAGGTAGCGTTAGATTGTTCAAATTCGGCCTATTTTCGAGATTTTGTGGTGGTTTTAATTTTATTATCACGTTAATGTACTTGATGGAGACCTAATATTGTTCACATAGTATGTCCACATCACACTTAGTTAATAGCAGCAGTCATATGACAACTTTTGCTTACTTTTCGATTTTACCGTTTCCTTCGTATAAGTAAGTTCGAAATGACGGTTCTGGGCCTATTGCAACTAATTAGAATGAACGTTGCAACATTTAAACTTGAGCTATGAAAGTGATCTTGTATGCACGTACCTTGCACCTTTTAACCCCTGTGAAAATTCCCAACTCCTACTATATTTAGTTTTAAGTATCTCTAAATAAAAATAAAACTAATTGTGAATATAAAAATCAAAACGTAGTGTTATTTTATTTGAGCTCTAGCGGCCAAACAGTTTGTTCTCTCTAAAACAGAGACTACCAAGTGCCACGGATTTTAGACGATCTACAACTTTTTTCCTATGACCTTTTGCCGTATCTCGACCCCTTCACCCTTAGATAGAGCTAGATGTTTTAACTTAAGCTATTTTTCAAGGTTTATACGTAGTTTGCAATGGTTTGCCGCTCTAATACAGAACTTAGAGGCGTAATATTTGGCTCACAGTATTCCTACATTGCAATTAGTATTTAGCACCAGTCGTACGCCAGATTATATCACTTAAACACCCGAAAAAATCAAAGATTCAACTTTTGTAAATTTATTTGTGTTTTTGGGTATATTTCTTATGTAGCGCTCCGCCAAGAGTAAAAACCTTAGAAATAATGTTATATTTATTGCAGAAGGCTTTTAGTTTATCAAATACATATCAATTAAGGTTTCTAACTTTGTTTTTACTCTTATAAGGTTTAAACGACGTCCTATAAAGGCTATATTACAAAATCCAGAGTAAGGTTTTAATTTTTTTCTAAGCACTTAGGTAATAAATGGAGGCTTAAAACTTAACATGCAATACGTCTTCATGCCAAGTAGTATTCAACAACAGGCATATGACCAGAATTGATAAGCTAAACCCCAAAAATAACCAAACCCTTGGAATATTTGTAGAATTTAGGTCTTAAATATAATTTGGACAAATTTACATTAAACTATGGCCAAACAGCGACCTGGGGGCGAAGCCCCCCACAGGGGTCTTGGGGCGGAGCCCCCAGCGAGCGAAGCGAGTCTTTGTTATATGTGTTATTTATACAGTCTTTTCCAAAACAATTGAGGGAAAATTTGATCGGAAACGTTACACGCATTTATTTTTTTAAACATAATTTCTTAACGTCTTTTACATTTTCTGCATCTTCATAATCCATTGTCTCTTTTAAATTACCAAGAAGTAATCTATATATAAAGCCAAACTATACCGAGACTGTTGGGAAAACCAGAAGTCTGACCCCAATGAACCAAACACTTGAAAACATGGTCTCAGTGAGAACATTGGTGGAGAAATATTAGTTATTCGATAACTGGCTTTTCTAATCGCACAAATAAAATAAAATTGACCAATTACAACTTAATTTGATCGGTTTTGTGTATTAATTTGACAGTCAATCTTAAATTGGGTGAAGAAGCTTAGCTAGTACAGTATAGGTAGCTGTTGGTGAAACTCATTTCCGTTGGTTGCAGACGCGACGGTTGTGGGAAAATCCAATCCTTGACGACTTTCTTCTTTATTAATATTCCCGTCTTTGTATCGGTTGTAATTTTCACCGACAAAGACACGTGACCAAAATTGAAATGCGGAATTGAGGTTCTAACTGACCTATTGGTCGATTCTCAGGATCTCACGTTGTAGAAGCCACAGGCCACAGGCCAATACTCCAGAATATTCGGCCGAACACCGAATGTTTGGCGAATACGAGAATAGTGTGTGAGCTGTATGATCACCGAATGCCGAATTTTTACATTGTTTTTCATATTTATACACAGTGACTAACGTTGAGTGAATTTTTGAGAACAATTCGGCCTAATGTGTGGACAATATTCGCGAGTAGTGTGGTACAACCCGTGACCAGTTGAATTTATGTTTGATTTATAAATTGGGAATAATTATGTATGAAATAGTACAACATAAAGGGTGCTTAAAAGGATATAATCTCGAGTGTTTATTTTATTTTATACTTCGGTAGTTCTCAAAACTGTATGCCGTGTATATTCTTTTGGGGATAAATAAAACCTACAGTCCCCTAGAAACATTGTCTGGGGACCTTCCAAAAGAAGGAGACTCCAGACACTCTTTCTAAGCCTATAGCACTCTCTCTACATATTCACCAACTAAATAAATTTTGACCTTCATGGTTGAAAACTTATGTTAGTAGCTTTGTTGCTTTACCCTTATGAAAAATTAGCCTTAACACGGTTATGCAAGAATTATTTTTATTTGTTCCCGCAAGTGAGGTGGATTGAAATCACATAGTTGTAATTGTTTCCGTCTACTCTGTTCTACAAGTACTGTAGGAATCTCAATGCAAATATTAACCTTGGTGTGTACCTCGGTTGGGGAATGTTTAATATTTTTTACTCTTATGCAATATACAAATACTTTTTTCAAGTAAACTTTAAAATCAACGGACAATAAATATTAATGCTGTGGAATTACTTATCGATAGCTTAAATGTATTAAATCATCCGGAGTAGGTAGCACTGACTAAGTAATATCGATTTTACACTATCATTTTGTCATCCAACTAAAAATAATTCTTTACATACCCTATAAAAAACATGTGAATTTCTATGAAAAAAGAAAAACAGTTGTCTTATTTATTTCTCTAAAACTACGAAATCTCACCCATCAAACTCCGCCCAAAGTCCAAACATGCACGAGTTTAATGGGTAAATAGCTAATCGGAAACCAATTTCGTCACCGTGGTCACCCGCCGCCGCGCCGGCCGCTAGTTGTCTATATTCAGGGTGTTCCATAATACACGCGCTGCAGCGTCATTCGACGGCGATCTAACCTGATAAATAGGACAAATGCAATCTGCTCGACCGGCGCGCATAAATATTTCGTGGCCGCGAACGATTGCAAAATATACCGTAACTACGGCGCGTTGTGGTCGCGGGGTGAAATATGCATGCATGCATCCCCATGCAACCAACCCCCCCCCCCCTTCAGCCCCGGATGCACCCCGGAGGCTCCTGTGTTGTGTTTGGGGCCGAACTAGTGATCGGTTGTGAAAAATGTGTTTTGTTATAAGCGTATTGTTCTTGTAATTTGTTCTTGTGGAACTTCGTGATGCATTTGTTGTGGGGATAGTTTTGTTTTATTACTTGTATTTTGAAAATAAAATAAAGTTAGTGATGATAAATTTGTTAGTATGTATTATTCCAGTTTGAATCTAGCTTAAACATACAGCTATTGATTTGCAATATGTTACAGATGTTTTTAGTGGTTATTGAAATATAAGTGTTTATACACTCTTATAATCTGAGAGAGGGAAACGAATTTAATGAAAAGTGTGTACAATGGCCTCTAGATAAGTGAAAAATATGTCTATAGGATTTTCAGTATAATTAAATAATAGCTAGAATTAATTTAATAGCACAATTTTGAAATATAACTTACAATATTTACATATAAATACGTCAAAAAACCATTAAGCTTATAAGTATTTCTACCTATATCCCTTCTTCAATCGAGGGCTTTTGTCTAACCCTTTGAAGGGGGAATTTTCATCTATTTCAATTGTTGGCTGCTGTAGGCAAAGACAACTCCTTCTCAATGAGATGACACTTTTACCTATTTATGAGATTGCGACTTTATTAAATATATGTATCGCGTAACGATATATAATGCACTCGGGATTGTGATTTAACAGTTTCGACTTCCGATGTTTTAATTATATTTCTTTGGCACACTCTTCAATAATTATTTTTCTTAATTTTCAATATGCAGTGGGTTTTAAATAGTATTTTTTACTCGAAACACTACATTAATTCCTATTTCAAACGAGAGAAATGTTCTCATCATTATTTTATTCCCTTATGTGTAAATTACTCTATATGTATGCAAAACTCGTTGGAAAACACAAGCAATATTGTTATTAAAAACAATTTATTAGCCATAAACAATACATTTGTATTGCATTGGCATTACAAGACATGTTGATGTTTAAACCGCTATGCTAGTGTGAATGTGATCTTCCGGCCTAATCGTTTGAAAAATTTAGTATGAGTCAAAATTGTAGTAGATTTTCGTTGTGGACCAAAACCAAAAACCACACATTTTGCAAACAAACATTATCTTAATACTACAAACTAAACAGCACCAAACTAGGAACCAATTCTCCACACGAAACAGTTATTGATGTTTTAAGAGCTTGATACTTTAAACTCGAATTGCATACAGAATCTTTCCTAAAACAGCAATTTTTCCGTTTGGGCATCTCGCTGCCTAACGGTCAGCGTCTTGGACTTCGGTTCAAGGGGTCACGGGTTCAAATCTCGGGGTGTCCACAAACATTTGAGGGGTTTGGACCGCTATCCCTAAAAGTGTTTGTGTGATCTCACAAAAAAAGTGTCATTAGCGTTAAAATACAAAAAATAAATAATGTTGTCACACAATTACAACAGACTGAAATCCACTTGTACCCCAATGGCAGAATTCACGACACTGAGGTTATAAACATGGAGTCAGTTAGCTTGGTACAAAGCAACAATCAATCAGCTGTTTATTACTTCAGGGAGCAAAAAAAGGATTTTTTGCTCATTAACCAGAAAACAGCTGTTTTAAGAGTTTTATTTCGTAAAAAAGGACTTTAGGGCGCGTTGGTTGTAGAAAATAATCTTTTAACAGCGGTAAACTTGTAGAAAACTAAGTACAAGTTTTAGCAATACATTTCTAACTGCTCCCACAACCGTACAGAGGGTTTCTGTTTTAATGTGTCGTGTGCGGATCCGGGTCACTGTATGTGCGGAGTCGGAAATTGCCCAAATCACACGGCATCAGCGTGTTGTGATTGCTGTCTCGTTGGCGCTGGGCGCGACTGAGCTGTGCCGCTGTAGCTACAGCTATGTAGCCACGTCCCCATGGTGCGAGGACAGCGCCTTGCTGATGGCGACTAATGGTTGTGTTGTGATTAGTCTTCGTGTAAAGCGAGGGTTTGAATTTTAAACTCTTTGAAGCATGTGCAGTTTATGATTCAAAAGAAGAATATGCAGTTATTTTCCTATTTTCCCTTTTTTTTAGATAAAAAACTATACGGGTTTTCCTGTAGTACTACGATTTTCACGATTCCAAACGAAAATTTACATATGAAAGTTGTTTGAGTTGAATTTTTATGGCGTTAAAACTTTTTACTCATTCTCAACATGTCAAATTACAATTGAGATTATAAATAATTAATTATTGATGAATACAAAATGTAAAAAAACTTTCATTTTAATATTTTCAAACGAAAATTCTTCACTGTAATGTGACTTCTTTTTGTTAATTTATTGTAAAGTATATTGGATTATTGCTATAATAATTAGGAACCAAACATATTAACGTTTGATCACGATGTGTTAGCATGTGACTGAAGTGTTATAGGTGATTCTTTTTGTTGAGCTTTATTTTTTGTAATTCCTTACAGAATTTTCCAGATATAAAGTATTTATCAGTTTAAAAACCACATTCAATCTTGACACTACGAAATACACTAAATTATGCTAAAAGATAATTATACCTCCGTGGATATGTTTATGAGTAATTAAATTGGTAAATTTACTGTAAACATAAATTACAAAAAATATACACATTATATTTTTCAAAAATCGTAGGATTTTTTTTATAACTTTAGGGGTTTTCAATTTTTGATAATCTTAATGATAACCGATTTTAGTTTATAATACCTAATTAACTTAAGGATCGGATGTTGCGTTGCAAAGATTTACAAACTATTATAATACAATCAAGCGAATCCAGTTGCTCTAATTCGAGGTAATATTATTTTACATTTGGGATTAATCAGCTCATATATACGGTTCTAGTCTAGTTTAAACTGTGATATTATTCTAGCAGCTTGAAATAGTTGTTCTTTTTTCTGTACTGTGTTTTCTTAGTTTGAACAGCTGCTGTTAAATGTTTAATTAAATTGTTTTCTACTGTAATATTAAAATGGAACTTGGAAAACCCAAGGAGAGTCCGGGAGGTGTATGTTTTATAAAACCGCAAAAGGCACATTAACATTAAGGGCTTACAAACAAAACACACAAAACATTTCTTATGACAAAGTATATGGGGGCCGAGCTTTGCTCGGAGAAGGCCATTCAGTTTGTTTAGATGACTTGTAGTAGTATTTCACCACCTCCTCCTAGTGATTATCGGATTTGTATAACTCTTTTTCCTATTTTATGCATTTTAAAGTTACTCCAGTTAATATTTATAGCGCAATGCCCCTTTGATTTATTTTGGATATGACCACTCTATATGTGTAATCTTCACTCAATGGTTTTAGTTGCTGCTCTCAGGAAACCATATGTTAATAATAGTAGTGTGGGTTTGCCGGTTTTGCGCCGGAAGTGACGTCACATCCGGTCAGTGACCGGATGCGCTGAGTGAAAAAATACGTCATCTGAGGCTGAGCCAGTGACGTAGGCGGTTTTGTGACGAAATGAGTAAAAGTTCAAAGTTCAAGGTCACGGTGAAGTTTTTTTAAAAAAATCTACCTCGCACTCGTAAAACGATTGTGATTCGATAGTTAATCGATAATAAATATCGAATGAAACAATCGAATGAAGCAATCGAATGATACGAGTGCGAGGTAGTACAATTACAAATATTACTTTATTTTATTAATCATAAGTCATATTACAAATATTACTTTATTTTATTTACAATAATTCATGTTTACAATAGTTCCCCGTTGTTGGTTGTCATCGATGTTGTTGATCCGGACGAGTTGCGGCCATCACTTTGCTTTTTGAAGAAAGACGGTAGATACTTCGTTCCCTGCGCAGAGTCCATGTTGTGTTTTTGACACCTATCTGTTCTGTTAGGTGTTTGCATTTCATTGCTGTCAGGAGGAAAGAATACGTGACGTCAATGAAATAGAAACATCTATCAGACCTTGAGTGAAATGATATTGTTATTTTGTGAAGAGCGTCTCGGAGAGCTCGATGTTCACCGGTCGAGAGCCGGAGGTGTACTGACTATTCGCTAGCTAGCGTTTTTGGTATCAAACAAAATGGTGGGGGTAAAAGTGTAGTAGAACGAAGCAGATGGTGGACAGCAGATGGGCGGCGGCAGGTGGCAGGCGGCAGGTGGCAAGTGTGCGGCAGATGGTAGTCCCCCACTACACCAGTCCCCCACTACACCAGTCTCCCCACCAAGTTTTACATCGCACAATAACTAGTTTACATGTGTTAGTTAGGGTTTAGCTCTTAGACTGTCAAGACCTTACCTCCGTAACTAAAAACCTCAATAATGTTTGCGCTTCAACGCTGTATAAGTATAACAGCTACTATGATCTAAACCGGTGCATGTATTCATATGGTTCTTTTTGCGTAGCAAACAACTGGTTAAAAGTGTTTCAACCTCAATTATTCTTCGACGAAACCGCTCATTGTCCACTAAAAGTGTAGACCTTCTGTCTTCATCGTCAGGGAAGTAGAAAGTAGTGTCAAGGGGACTACTGAAGGTCACCTTCCTCATGTTCCTGTAAAACTGCGACATTTTTCAGACCGTCTAGGTAGATGTTCATACGACAAGAGCTGGAAGAATAATGATGTAGCGTTATCGTGTATAATATGCATCTACCCCCACCACAACGTTACCTTGTCCTTCAAACCATCGTTTTTACGCCACGGATGCTATACTGTTGGTTAGATTTAAATTTAAATTGCACCTACTTGTTCGCCTTGTCAAGCTGCGTAATTGAAGTACCCACATGTTAGACCTTGAACCAAAAACAAAGAAGTTATTTAGGTTTGTCCTTGAAAATAGTTGTTTTTTCGCTGTTGCTGCTATACCCTTTGTTGGATCTGAATTCTGTTTGCACCAACTTGTTCGTCTGATCAATCCGCGTAATTTGAGTACCCACTTAATATATTTTAAACCGTAAATAAAGAAGTTATTTAGGCTTGCCCTTGAAAATAGTTGTTTTTCGCTGTTGCTGCTATACCCTTTGTCGGATCTGAATTCTGTTTGCGCCAACTTGTTCGTCTGATCAGTCCGCGTAATTTGAGTACCCACATGACATACTTTGCACAAACTGTGTACCCCCCCCCCCCCCCTCCCCCCCCCCCCCTTTTTGGGTCATGTTCAAGGTCAAGGTCAAGGTCAAGGACCTTGGGACTTAGAAATTTTCACAAAGTGGGCTGCACACAAACATAAGACTAATAGTCTCCTGCCTATGTACAGGCCAAGTCCCTAACTTGAAATGCTTAGGGTGGTCCTGAAAAGGACCGTTTGTGGAGGGAGGGTGGGATGGTAAGGGATTTTACTTTACAGTCCACTTCACTCTACTCTCTTCTTTTACCAAGGACAAGGTCTGTTTGTATGACACTTCTGGTGGTGCCGGAATTGATCGTGGCAATTCCACCTCAAAGAGAACTTCACCGGCAGTTAAGTAGTAGGTGCTTCCGTTCTTCAGCACGGCTCTGTACGGGAAGTTTCTTCTCAAATGTTTGAATTTTGTTTTGGTAACTGCAATGGGAGATACCAATTCGTCTTCCGTCAAGGTCTTCATCTTCTGCAACACGTCCAGATGATCCCGTGTGGCAGAGTGTCGTTCCGTTGTTGATGAAGAAGTCGAACCAGAAGAACCTTGTTTGTAGTAAAGAGGGTGGTTTTTAAAATCCCTCTTTAGCCTCATTCTGAGGGAAGAAGGTTGTTTAAATCCGCTTGTCTTCGGAGCTGTCTTCTTCAAGGATTCCTTAATCCTTTTCAGTTTCTCGTTGGTTATCGGCGAAGTCATTTTGTAAGAAGAGAGAGAGCGAGAGCTGTGAAGTGTACCAGTCAATGGTTGAAGCTGGAATGAGGTGGCGGAAGGAGTAAATCGAGTCGCAAGGTAAAACCTTGCCCTATCCATATATGGTTAGAAAGCTGAGACAGGTTCTAGAACCGGTCCCCCCCCCCCCTTCCTCAAGGTCTCCCCCCTCAAGGTCTCCCCCCTCAAGGTCTCCCCCCCCCCCCTTTGGGTCATGTTCAAGGTCACCCCCCCCCCCCCTTTTTTTGGGTCATGTTCAAGGTCACCCCCCCCCCCCCCTGTGACGTAACATCCCCCCCGTGACGTAACATCCCCCCTTCCGCTTCGGTGACGTCACTTTGCCTTTATAAGCGGGAGCAGTCCGCGGTCTCTTCGCAGTAGCTTGCCGCCCTTTACTGACCAACGTCCGACTGGGTTGCATTCTGCTGCAGCGTAGGTCTGTTAAGTGTGCGTTGGGCCCGACGCGCAATTAACAGATCCGCGCCCTTGCATGTGTTTGTTAGTTTGTTATGCATGGTAGATTGTTAGATTAACGCTTGTAGTTTGCTAGTAAATGTAGTTAGTGTTTGTAATTAATGTTTGTGTTGGTGTTGGTGTTTGAAGTGTTTTATTTACTAATATGTACCTTCCCTACAGCTCCCTTTTCTTATGGATATTGATCCAAACTGGGTAAAGTGTCCCTATTTTTATCCGTGGGGTTTAACTTGTAAATATAAAATCGGTCCTTGTAATCCTACCTTGGTCGAAACTTGGGTTCGCAGTAGATTGGCGCCCGTTACTGACCCACGTCCGACTGGGTTCCAGTGTGCTGTTGACCTTTGTACAACCGACCTTGGTTTGATCCTTGAAAAATAACTTGTAAATATAAAATCGGTCCTTGTAATTCTACCTTGGTCAAAACTTGGGTTCGCAGTAGATTGGCGCCCGTTACTGACCCACGTCCGACTGGGTTCCAATTTGCTGTTGACCTTTGTACAACCGACCTTGGTTGATCTTTGAAAAATAAACTTTAACTTTAACTGTTCAATTTGTTTAAATATTTGCGGGTAAAGTCTTTATTTTTGTTTCAAAGTAACATGTTTCTCCTCCTTTCCTAACCCCTGACAAATAGGTTCGGCCCTGAAAACCGGACTTGTCAATACGGCCATGTAAACCGGTTGACATTACCTTTCTTAGCCTGAGAAACTGTTGTGATTTTTTCTTTTTTGGGTTTTTTCTTTATTTTTCGTTATTAAAATCATTGCTTGTAATTCCCTGTCCCCTAATACAGAGCGGGGAATAGAGCACCAATTTGTGCTCTATTCCCCGCTTTGGCAACAAGTTCAGATGACCTTGACCCACTGACAGGACTTATAAACTTTTGTCTGGTTACATATAGAAAGATTAATATTTTAAACCATAGCCTATCTCCATCCCCCCCCCCCCCTTCCACTTATATTGGGTATAAAAGAGGCTTCCCATCACTGGTAAGATCATTCTGCTGCTTGTGCTTGCTCACACTCAGAACTATGGAGTCACACCCGATATCACTGCCGACTTCTGCATCACCCTCGACTTCTGCATCACCCTCGACTTCTGCATCACCCTCGACTTCGGCTGCTGGTTCAATTCTTCGTCAGGCTCTTTTAATGGCCCTGATCATCCCTGAAAAGACAACTTCACCACCCATCATGGATCGTTCAACATCTCGCTCACGTTCAACTTCTCCTTCACCATCATCCTCAAGATCAAGGTCTTCGTCGAGCTCCTCCTCGTCATCCACCTCGAGATCAAGGCCTTCGTCGAGCTCCTCCTCCTCATCATCTACCTCGAGATCAAGGTCTTCTTCGAGCTCCTCCTTATCACCCACCTCAAGATCAAGCTCCACCTCAAGCTCTAAAATATTTACAAGACCCCCAATTGAAATTCCACCTTCCACTAGTTCAACCAGACCTTCAGTAATTTGCACAAATATTCAATCTCCTTCAGAGAAATTCAATCAATTAAAGTCATTGCATAGGAGGTGCATACGTCCTGCACAACTATGTAATTATGTGTTCAAAAAAGGTGCAAAGAAAGGCGAACGCTGTGCAAAACAGTGTACTTTAAATGAAGAACTGTGCAATCTTCATTTAAAAAATACCGCTTCTCCTTCTTCACCACATCCGACAGTGAAACCAGCTAAGACTCGGATTAATAGGCTAGCTAAAAACAAACAATACGTCTTTGTAAAAATAATGGGATTCCTGAAGGTCATGTTAAAATGTGGAGACCGTCTTTACATTTTAAGATTACCTAAAGGCATGCGTCATCCCAAAAACCCTACGAAAAAGCACTATCTAATCCGAGGCGATTCAGGAACCACTGTGTGGAGAAAATTGTAAAAAAAAAAAAAAACATTCTTTCCAAATTAAATAAAGTTCTTTCCAAATTAAAAAAAAAGTGTGGACAACCTATTTACAATTTGTAGCATATGCTGCAGAGTGTAAATAGGTTGTCCACACCTTTTTTTACAATGTTACAACGACCTTGACCTAGATAACGGACTTAGATATTTTACACTAAGTCAAAGATAAAACTTAAAAGGAAAAAAAGGAGAAATATTATACTGGAGGGGGAAATGTTTTATATACTGCAACAGCGTGGTAAAAATCATCATATCGCTATGGAAGCTGTAGGTGTAAACACTTGGCTTGTTCCTTCTGAGCTTGCTTTGTCAGAAGCATTTCTCACTATCCTTGCTTTTGAGTATCGAGGGATTAACTTAAAAGTAGAGATGGAGCTTAGGCCGTTACACAGAAATGATGTGTATTGTGTTTTGATGATATGGCAATCACCTTCCAACATGGAAATTTTCCATTTTATCAAATCATTGTACAATGAATGTTGTGTAAAACGGATAACTATAACCCTTGTTTGATCTTAGAGCTATCTTGCGTTTCTTAAAAAGTAAAATAGCAAAGGTAAATCCTTTGCTATTTTACAAAACAGTTTACTTGACCTTGACCCAGTTAACGAACTTGGAATACATCAATGTGCACTTTATATCGTCGCGACAATAGTGTAACCCCCCCCCCCCCCCTCCCCCCCCCCCCACCTCCCTTTACCTCCCACCACGGATCGTCGGCTATAAAAGCGGGGGCTGACCGCAGAGGTCTCACAGTCTCAGGCTGACAGCCTAGCTAGCTGTTCGCCTTAGCTGTCTGTAATAGCATCTTTAGTATATAGGTGGTACCCCTGTATACTAAAGATTCTACCTTAGCATATTAGTATGTTATGCATGTTAGTTTGTTAGATTATAGCTTGTAGTTTGCTGCTAGAAAATGTAGTTAGTGTTGGTGTTTGTAATTATTTGTGGTGTTGGTCTTTGAAGTGTTTTATTTACTAATGAAATATGTACTTTTCTTTCACGCTTTAAAACTGATCTTGGTCAAAACTTTGGTTCGCAGTTGCCTGGCGCCCGTTACTGACCAACGTCCGACTGGGTTTCAGGATGTTGTTGACCTTTGTAAAACCGACCTTGGTTGGTATGTCCTTTTCTTACACGCTATAACTAACCTTGGTAAAAACTTTGGATCACAGTTGCCTGACGCCCGTTACTGACCAACGTCCGACTGGGTTTCAGGATGCTGTTGACCTTTGTAAAACCGACCTTGGTTGGTCTTTGTAAAATTAACTTTAACTGATCAGTATGTTTCTCATCCTTTTCCTAACCCCTTACAAAAAGGTATGGCACGAAAACCGACCTTTGTCAATACGGCCATGCAAACCGGTTGACATTACCCATCTTACCCTCGAGAAACTTTTGCAAATACTCCCTGCAAACTATCTGTAACTTCCTTTTGTTTGGATAAATTAATAAAAGGTTCTGTTATCAGGTTTATTGCCTATAACTGTGACCTTTCTTCAAAATTCACTTCCCTAATACAGAGCGGGGAATAGAGCAGTTTGTGGTCCAAGTGAGAATCACTTACTGCTCTATTCCCCGTTTTGGCAACATGTTCAGATGACCTTGACCCACTTCGGGACATAGAAAATCTTTGTTTGGTAAGATATTGGAAAATGTATTTATTTCTTGCGGTCAAAGTGAAACCCCTTACTGCTCTATTCCCCGTTTTGGCAATATGTTTAAGTGACCGTGACCCACTGACGAGACTTGGAAAAAATTTGCGGATAGTAATTGTTAAATAACATATCCTTTCCCTATCACTTACACCCCCCCCCCCCACCATCTAAATCCTTTGACTTTAATAGTGGGGGTAAACATATATAAGGCGTACAGCTTTAGAGTATAGTTATTCAGCTATGAATAGCCCAGCAGAGTTGATGCAGCCTACAACATCGACGCAGCCTACAACATCGATGCAGCCTACAACAAATAACAAGGAAAAGAATGATGAGGCAAGAAGAAGGAATGCTAGAGAAAGAGGAAGGATTAAAAAAATAAATCAAACATATAAGTTATTACAATCAAAATTACCGTTTATGGATAAAAAAAGTTCAAGGCATGCCATTTTGATACAGGCGATAAAATACATTAATGCGTTAGAAACGTTGTTAGAAGGTGCATCACTTCAACAAGATCTTCCTGAAGACCTTCTAGCATTCGTAATTGACTAAAGATGTTTTGGAAATACTGAACGGGGGGAAAACAGAACGGGGAATAGATCAGTTTGCGGTCAAAGTGAGAATCGCTTACTGCTCTATTCCCCGTTCTGGTAATAAGTTAAAACGACCTTGACCTACTTACAGGACTTAAACATCCTTGTTTCATAAACATTGTTACATATATTTGATACAATAATACCCGTTTCTTATCACTAGTTACCCCCACCACTTAAATCGGGGAATATAAAAAGAGATTTCTCATCAGTGCTTATCTCATTCTGCTACTTGTGTTAGCACTAGAATATATAGCAGCTATGTCACCAAAGGATAATATATTTCCTTCTGCAAAATCAATCGTAGGAATTATAAAACATATTGTGATTGAAAGTGAGGATGAAAATGAAGACGAATTGGAAGATTTTGAATTATTAAGTGATATGATTGCAATGGAAGATTTTGAATTATTAAGTGATATAAACAGTGATGATCTTGAAGCAGGATATATGGAACAAATTGAACCGTTAAGTGACGGGGAATCTGAAACCTATAGAATCTATCAGCATCTTCTCTGTTCTGAAGAAATACATGATGAAACTCCAACCACTAGTAGTAGTAGTTTGGATGGGTTATTTTTAGATAGTGCACGAGGGGTATATCATATTCGTCGACGACTATTTCTTTCCGATGCTTCTGATACAACTGATTCCGATTCATCAAATGAGTCTGATTAAGTGTTGTCTTTTTCTTGTCAACTGACAAACTTTAAATACATAGCGGGGAATAGATCAGTTTGTAGTCAAAGTGAGAACTACTTACTGCTCTATTCCCCGTTTTGGTAATATCGTTGTATAACCTTGACCCAGTTACAAGACAGAAAATATTTACCAGCTTTCAATTTTTTTTTTTTTGCTTTTTTTTTGTTTAGAAAAAGTGGGGGTAACTTATAAATTTAATGGTGGGGGAACGTCTATTTAATGCCGATGCAACAGTGTATATTTATCATATCGGCATGATGAACCCACCAGGAAACTCCGTTTGCTACAGCTTTCCCCTCATCGATATCGATGATGTGATAAAACTTACATCAATAACAAAACGGTTTGAACTCGAAAGGCGACTCATAAAAGTCGACGTAATTCCACAAGATCTTCGTTCTGCAATGTTGACCATCGAATATGTTAAAGATGAATCTACAACTGAAGATCCCTATTGTTTTATGAAATTTTTAGTTGATCGAGATGCAATGTGTACAATCCGACTTCACATCCGAGTTTAAAATCTATCAAATGTTCCTGTTGGAGAAAATTGTCTTAGTTAAATACAGAGCGGGGAATAGATCAGTCTATGGTTTGATATGAAATCATTTACTGCTCTATTCCCCGTTTTGGCAAATATGTTCAATGACCTTGACCTAAATACAGAACTTTGTAGCCTTCAGCTACAATAGTAAATATAAAATGCAAAAAAATAGTAAACTTAACGTAATACGTACCCCCACCACTTTTGCTAGGGTATAAATAGAGGGGCATTTGCAGTGTTGTTCATTATTGCCTTGACCTTTGTGGAGATCGCACCTACATTATGCATCGCTGCGATATTTGCAAGTCTTCATTTAAGGATGAATTTCTTTTAATGATTCATAATGAACTGAAACATAACAACAACCAAGATGAAAAATATGAAGAAGAAGAATTGAAAGAAATAGATCAAATGTTAGCTCAACACCAACATTCCAGACCAACTGTAATTCAATATGCACCATCAACATCGACTTCTACCTCTGCTCTGTCTACACTTCACCTTCCTTCAACATCATCAGCTGCATCGACTTCTACGCCTGCTCTGTCTACACTTCATCGTCCTTCAACATCATCAGCTGCATCGAGTTCTACGCATGCTCTGTCTACACTTCACCGTCCTTCAGCATCAACAGCAGTAAATGTAGAACTACATGCCCGAGCACTTCCGGGTAATGTAGTAACCCACTTTAAAATTGACAATGCAAAATTACAACTCGAAGAATTTTTAAATAACGCAAAAGGATTGGTAAGTAAAACTCTGCAAAATGAATTAAAAAGATTAAATTTTATTAAATTTGGCCTATTACTAGATGGTTTATTTACAAACATTCAGAATGAAACTTCACCGAGAGGGTTTTTAACAAAAAACCGAACTATTATGTTTTCGTCAGATATTGATTCAATCGTATCTGAATGTTTTGAAGAGCTAATGACAAAAATACAAGAACATGAAGGAAGAGGCTCTGGATGGAGTTTGTTAAGCATCACAGGGCTAGACTTAAGAGTACACAAACACGGCTATGGAATTCGAGGAAGTAGCTACATCCCTCTACCAACAAAGATTAGAAATACCTTATCCTGCGTCAACGTACAAAATCAAGATACTGAGTGTTTTAAATATGCCATGTTGGCCAAATATGTAACAATTCATCCGGAAAGACCAAGTCACTATTATGAAGAAGTACAACATAGATATAATTTTCAAGGGATGACTTACCCTGTTGCTATAACAGACGTTTCAAAATTTGAAAAACAAAATCCTTCAGCTTCTGTCAACCTATTCGGATTGGATTCGTCAAACAATGTGTACCCCTTGCGTATAACACCAAATGAGCGCAGAGATCATACCGATTTGTTATTGATTACTAAAGGCGATATTTCACACTTTGTGTATATCAAAAAATTTGAAAGTCTTGTTTCTAAACAATTATCTAAGCATGAAAAAAAGATGACAATTTGCAAAAGATGTTTTTGTCATGTAGGCAAACCATTAAAAAGGGGAGGTTCAGAATGGTTAGTAGAACATCAAAGGTTATGTAATGGAAACTATGAGGTTAGAGTTAAATTGCCACATCCCAGCAGAGCGCAGATAAAATTTGATAAAGTAATACAACAATACCGTGTACCTGTTGCTGTATACGCTGATTTTGAAGCGTCTTTACTTCCGCTCGAACATCAAGAAGAGAACGTAACAAGAAGGAGCAAATACCAGCAGCACACACCAAACAGCTATTGTTTAATAGTAAAGTCCACGCTTTCTGAAGATAATCTTTGTAAATATGAACTGTCGTCTACGCCGAAAATTTATCGTGGTGAAGAAGCAGCTCGACACTTTGTCGATGATTTATATAACATAGCTGAAAAGGTGGAAGAAATGTATAGAAATGTGTTACCGATGACACCTATGACTGAAGGTGAACTTCAACAACATGATTCAGCAACAACATGTTATCTGTGTACTAACACCTTTACACCGGATAATGTTAAAGTGCGAGACCATGATCATCTTACAGGAGCTTACAGAGGTGCAGCCTGTAACTCTTGCAACTTAAACTACAAACTTCCAAATTTTATCCCCGTTGTTTTACATAATCTTAGTGGATACGACTCTCACTTTATAATCCCGGAATTAGGGAGAGATAATGGAGCAATAGATGTCTTGGCAACAACCATGGAAAAATTTATCAGCTTTTCTAAAAAAATCGGCAATATAAAACTTAGATTCATTGATTCCTATAGATTTATGCCTTTCAGCCTTATGAAATTATCAGAAAATTTAAGAAGAGAAGATTTGATCGAAACAAGCAAAATTGTACCAAACAGTAAAATGAATTTGGTTCTTCGAAAAGGAGTATTCCCATATGATTACATAGATGGACTGCATAGATTTGATGAAACATCACTACCTCCACCAGAACACTTCAAAAACAAACTTAATGATTCGGAAATATCACTTGAGGACTATCAACACGCACGTCGAGTATGGAACGAGTTAGATATGAAGACCTTAGGAGATTACTCGGACTTTTATGTCAAACTAGATGTAACTCTTCTTTGTGATGTAATGGAAGAATTCCGAAACACCTGTTTTGCTGCATACGGTTTGGACCCTCTACATTCGTATACTTCACCAGGATTAGCTTGGCAAGCCATGTTAAAAGAAACAAAATGCAAACTCCAACTTTTAACAGACATTGACATGGTTTTAGTGGTTGAAGCTGGAGTAAGAGGCGGATTGACCCAAAGTGTTACCAGACATGTCAAAGCCAACAACAAATACCTTCCCGATTACGATGAAACCAAACCGTCAACCTATTTAGGATATTTCGATGCAAATAATTTGTACGGATGGGCAATGTCAAACCCACTTCCTTTTGATAACTTTAAATGGATTAATCCCGACTCTATTGGCGATATTTTACAAATTCCGAAACATGGTGACACTGGATATATTTTGGATTGCGATTTTGAATACCCAGAAAATTTACATGATCTTCATTATGACCTTCCACTTCTTGCTAAAACAGAAATTTCACCAATTGGAAAACACCCCAAATTAATGATGACATTAAATAATAAACAACGCTACGTGGCTCACTTTTGGGTGGTTCAACAAGCTATCGAATTAGGACTACGTCTAACAAAAATTAATAGAGTTTTGGAATTTTCTCAATCATGCTGGTTGAAACCCTACATTGATTCAAATACCATCAGAAGAGCAGCAGCTACATCAGACTTTCAAAAAGATTTTTTTAAATTAATGAATAATGCGATATTTGGAAAAACATTGGAAAACAAAAGAAGACACAAAAATGTTAAACTTGTTACCGACGCAAAAAAATTACAGAAACTAGTACAGCAGCCAAATTTTGGAACATCTATAATTATTAATGAAAAACTTGTAGCAGTGTCCATGAAGAAGACGAGTGTGAAGATGGATCGTCCTTTGTATATAGGCATGTCAATCTTGGACATCTCAAAAACACACATGTACGATTTTCACTACAACAAAATGGTGGCGTTCTACGGAAGAGAAAATATATCTATTACATATATGGACACTGACGCTTTCATATATCGCATAGTAACATTGGACATGTATAAAGATTTACGTACATTTATTTACAAGAACGATTTTGATTTCTCCGATTATCCAAAAGATCATCCAAACTACGACAATGACAGACACAAAAAAGTACTAGGCAAATTCAAGGATGAGGCTAATGGTGTTCTGCTTGAAGAGATTGTTGCACTGATGTCTAAACTATATTCTTTGAAACTCTATAATGAAAAAGAAGAAGAAAAGAAGAATAGCTATATTAAGAAAGCTAAAGGTGTAAAGAGTTTATATTTAAAAAAGAAAGTGCATTTTGAACACTACAAGCAATGCTTATTTGAAGATAACATCATTACAGCTAAATTCAACACCATCAGAAGTTTTAACCATCAGCTGTACAGCGTAACTGAAGTTAAAAAGGCGCTATCCTGTAATGACGACAAAAGACAAACCCTTCCAGACAAAATCAACACATTGCCATTCGGCCACTACTCCCTCAACCCTATTGACGAGTAACCTTTTCATCGTCCTAGATCCTTGATCTTTTTCCTTTCCGTAAAAAAAGGGGAAACACAGCAATGTTAAGCTGTGTTTCCCCTTTTTTACACAAGTTTTGAATGACCTTGAACTATATGTATATATAAGGAGATTTATACCAACGAATATTTAATACCATATCAGCTGCCTTCGTGAAACCATCATGTCAGACCTGAAGGAGAAGATTATTAATGAACTACACAAACCTGCAAGAATAAAGTTTCCAAGAAGAAATACTGTTATAAAAGGGATAAATGATCTATATCAAGCGGATCTAATTGAAATGCGACCGCATAGCAGAATAAACAAAGGATTTAAATATATACTCACAATTATTAATTGTTTTACAAAAGTTGCAGACGCTTTGCCTCTAAAGGACAAGACTGGTAAAAGTGTAACAGAAGCCATGGAAATAGCCATAAAAAGAGATAAAAACAAAATTAAACATTTACAAACTGATGATGGAACAGAATACTTTAATACAAACTTTGCACAGTTAATGAATAAATATAAAATAAATCATTATTCTACAAATTCAGAGAAAAAAGCAGCTATTGTAGAAAGATTCAATAGAACCTTGAAAGGAGCACTGTATAAACAATTTTCAAAAAGAGGTTCTTACGTATGGTATGATGTTTTACCACAATTAATAAATGATTATAACAACAGGTTTCATAGAACTATTGGTATGAAACCTAACAAAGTAAATAGAAGAAATGCAAAAGATGTATTAAAACGCATAAAGAAAAATACAAAGCCTAAAGTAGAAAAAATGCAGCCAAGAAAATTTAATGTAAGTGATAAAGTACGGATTAGTAAATATAAGGGAGTGTTTACCAAGAAATACCTTCCCAATTGGACGAATGAAGTTTTTACAGTGTATAAAGTGCAACCGACTGTACCTGAAACGTATATTCTAAAAGATAACAAAGGAGATTTGTTGCAAGGTGCATTTTATGGACATGAAATGTTAAAGTCAACAGTAGGTGATGTATATCTTGTTGAAAAAGTGTTACAAAGAAAAAAGGACGCAGTTAAAGTGCGGTGGTTAGGGTTTAACAAAACTGAGGATTCATGGATACCTATAAAGGACTTGGTTTAATGCAAGCAACTCATTTCATCGTTAACCTTTGAGCAGGATGGAGATTATTCACCATAAAGATCGATTCAATATTAATAACATAGATGATTTAACTGTGGATAACGTTAAAATCAACAATGGTAAACACGGCAGTTTACTTCCAAACACTGTTCGATGTATAGTAAGTGGCCCCTCAAACTGCGGAAAGACCAATGTTGTCTTTAATTTGATCACTAATCCGCAGGGATTAAGGTTTAATAACCTATATATTTTTTCAAAGTCTCTACATCAACCAAAGTATCAATTGCTGGATAAAATCCTATCTGATGTGTCTGATGTTAATTTTTACAAATTTAACGCTAGTGATAGCATTATGCAACCAAACGAAGCGAAACCGTATTCTGTATTTATATTTGACGATGTATCTTGTGAAAATCAGGATACTATTAGAAACTACTTTGCCATGGGAAGACATAATAACATCGACAGCATATATATAGGACAAACTTATAGCAAAATCCCAAAACAACTTATCAGAGATAATGCAAATATTCTAATTGTATTCAAACAAGATGATACTAACCTAAAACATATATATAACGACCATGTGAATGCGGATATGCCATTTGAAAAGTTTAAAGAGCTTTGCGGAAAAGCATGGGCGGAAAATTATGGATTTTTGGTTATTATGAAAGATCAAGCTATAAAAGATGGTCGTTATAGAATAGGTTTTGATAAATTCGTTTTAATACACTGATTAGCGGTATTACTGTTCAAGTCGTCAAGGTGTGAAGATGGTTAACCAGGAAAAGCTATTAAAGGAAATAAAATCACTTAGTGATTCTATTAGACAAAAAAACCGAGCTTTAAAATCAGGTATAAATGAAAGAGAGCAATTTTTAGAAACAACATTCAAACCTGTTACTGAACCTTTAAAGCGATTAGCACAAAATATGGAAAAACCTTCAATTCGCTTCGAAGGAGACAAAATGCTACCAATTTCCAAATATGAAGAAGAATTTCAGAATGATGAAAGTTCTGACCAGTTACAAACATCTGAAGAAAGCGACGAGTATGAAGAAAGCGGAGATATAGGAGATTTAAGGGAAAAGAACATTGCAGGAGATACAAGTACAGAAGATACAAGTGCGGAAGATACAAGAGCAGAAGAAGAGGATATCAACCCATCCAACTTAAGCAAATTAGGCACAGATATTATGTTTAAAGGAACACTTGGAAGAAAATATACATTAAAAATGTTACATGGCACACATGCTAATCGAAATTATCATACATATGGAGCTAGAATAGAGGATAAAGGATTAATGATTGGAGATAGAAAGTTAGATATAAACGAAAATGATGATATAGTTATTGGTGATAAGAAATATAAAGGTACAACAGGTTTGTTTGAACTCATCTTTAAAAATAATCCTGGTAAATATACTAAAAAGGATTTACAGTTGTTTAAAAATATACTAGAGTATACAAATGCACATAGAAAAAAATATTCCAAAGACCTATCTATTCATAGAAACAGGTCAATAAAATACACAAACATTATATCTAGTCTTTTCCCCTCGAAATCAAATAAAGCTCCAATTAAAAGAAGAGCTTTATCTTCTGCTGAATTAAATGTTTTGCATAAAAAAAGAAAAACAACTGATCCTACTACATCTGGAAGGGGATTATTAAAAAATTTGTATAAAACCAATATAATATATTACAACGATATAAATAAGTTAGTTGATCGAATGAGGTTATTACATGAAGCTATGGAAGCCGGGCACACTGGTTTAGAAAACGAATGGGTAGCTTTGGTTGATGAACTGCGAAAACGAGAAATAATTGTTCAGTAGACGTATATATATATATAGTAAGAACCTAAACGATAGCGA